>CM076977.1:36362017-36364517 GCA_039105355.1 Benthosema pterotum
TCACACAGCTTTGGCTCACTCACATCTCGCTTACGCACACGCACACGCACACGCACACACGCACACACACACACACACACACACACCCCACCCACCCACACACACGCACACACACACACACACTGTCACTTGATCGGGAGGCCGTTTTCTCAGAAAAAAAAATCGCCCTGCAGGTGTCCTATGCTTCTGACGGAGGAAGTGACGAATGGCAGCTTTTCGAATACGGAAGCAGGCACGATACTAGGTCTAGTGTCGTGTTTTTTACTGCTGTGCTGTCTCTGGCGCCAGAATTCACCCCCCTGGGGTTCAATGAAATGAAACTATCTACAGTGTACTGACAACCGTCAAGTATTTCACACTGCAGGAGTTTGTTTTTTAAATTGACATTGTCATTGTCGTGGCCACCAATCGTTTAGCTTTCACACTAAACGATTGGTGGCCGCTCTGGCCACCAATCTATCGATACGATAGATGATCACATGATCATCTATCGTATCGATACAGACAGACGTACAGACTTTTCAACAAGTGTTTGTGAGGAGTAGCTCTTGTGCTCTCATTGGCTGGAATGCAATTTACATTGTATGATGTCCAGACGGCGAAATAGTCAAATCTGGTAGATATTCAGAAACGGTCGGGAAGGTGTTGGGAGTGTGTCTATTGGTGCTATATTTTTAAACCTCGGAGGATCTTGCATCAGATCGTTCATTTGTCTGCGAACGCCAAAAATAGTCTCTGACAGCATAATCGGGGCAAATATCCTACAGTGTCTGCGAGCCATTAGCGTGGCAGGATGGTTTTGCAGTCTGGGCAAATCTCACCTTGGTGCAGTGTTTCTGGAACAGCCGTCTGGTGGATTCAGGTGAAGGGAGGGCTGCCAGGTGAGGAAAGGAATGCTGGCAAAAGAAAAAAAACACACACACATCAAGTATCAAGAATATGATCATCATACCATTTAGTTTGATCAACACAGCTTGAAGGTGTTCGCTGTGGCATACACACAATACAGCTGGTAGCAGCATCATAGGCAGAGATGCGTGTAACTAGTTACTACAAGTAATATTATTACTTTTCTCTGTAACAAGTAATATAACAAGATTAGGTCATACGAAACAGTAATAATATTACAGTTACTCCTGCTACTTAGTGGGGTTGCCTGAAAGGGAACTAATGGTATTGTGATGTGCTTCTGTCTGTAAACGTTTTCTCTTTAACATTTATTCTGTAAACCTTTTTCACGTTGTGATGTTAATACAAGGTGGTGACGTAGTAAAAGAAAGTTTTACATCATCATACATCCAAATGAGGTGAGGAAAGGAATGCTGGCAAAAAGCAAAAAGGTTGAGCAAGGAACGTGATGTGTCAGTGACCATCCCCCCCCCCCCCCCCCCCCCCCCCCCCCCCCCCCCCCCCCCCCCCCGGGACAGCTAGCCAGCAAAGAGTCTGGCTGTATGGATGTAAATGTGTGTACCCAGGCTTATGAAGCATGTGATAATGTTTACTGCATACATCATGTGGTGTCTGTTTCTCCTACAGTACCTCGCTCATGGTGGTGACATCATTGGTCCCTGGATTCTCAGCTGGACTGGAAGACAATCATTACATATAAGCTTACACTCACTGATAAATGGTAGAACTGCAAATGAATGGCTATTTAAAGCAGAACCATAGATTTAACTAATTATTCATAAAATTATTACAGAACAATCCATTAATCCATGATTCAGAAGTCATGGCATCTCAAAGGGGCTCCACTATGAATTTTACATGTTTCAAGATCATTGGTGTTTTTACCATATTATGGGGATGGTAAAAACATCAATCATATTATTGTGATTTCTAGTGTGGGTCTGAATGGGGGCACAAGGGTACACTCAGATGAGTTTGGTGATGTCACTACTAAAATGCCAATTTTAATAGTTAACCCCTTTAACTTAGCCTCCACCCTGTCATTGGTATGAATGCACCCCCCTCAAAGAAGCCCAATGAAAGTGACAGAAACCAGGCATATCATGCATATTCTAATGCGACAAGGAATAACACTGAGGTGGGTTGGGGAAGCAGCGAGGAAGGAGGGGTGGGGAAGAAAATATGAAAAATAATTATCTGAGTGTTTGTTTAGGTTAGTGTGTGTATAAGGTACAAGGTATTAAAAGGCAGTACTTATAGCATACATTTGATTTTAAATTCATGGTGGAACCACTTTAATATACATCTATCTGTCTCATTTTTTGTCTTTTAACAAGGTATCTCCAAAACCAAATGATTGTTGAATTCCTCCAATCCTCTGATATGTTTGTCAGTGGGAAGAATAACTGACAAACCTTTCACACCATTTGCCCAAAAGAGGGTGTGGTGTTGGGCTTGGCCCGTCACCAAAAGGTACATACAAACAGATTCATGTAGCATCATGAAAATGTGAGGGTGGTTGGCCTCCACATGTTACACACACTTTCTTTGCCTCACCTTCCTTTTTTAAAATCAGGTGTATGATTCTCAA
>CM076977.1:36367017-36482276 GCA_039105355.1 Benthosema pterotum
TTACCTTCTCCACTGCAGTCACAGAGTAGGCATGTCTGAACATGATGCCCAGCTCATTCTTCTGCTCTAGAGGGCCCTGTGGTAACACACACGCACACGCACACGCACACACACACACACACACACACACACACACACACACACACACACACACACACACACACACACACACGTATATATGTTAATTAAGAAATATTACACTGGAGGGTGTGGATTAATGTGATTATTGGCATGACAGTGATGGGGTGAGGAATGAGATAGAGGCCAGACTCAGTCAGTTGCATTCAGAAGGTTGATGCTGCAACGGCAAATGAGGCTGGTCCCAGGCTACTAACTAGTATCTTTATAATAAAGTTAAAAAGCAGGTAAAAAAGAGCAACTTGAGAAGACGAACAGCTGCCACGTCAAGCCTTCAACCCCACCTGGCAGTTGGCACAGTTGATGAGCGCTCCCTTGGCCAGCAGAGGCCTGAGAAAGGCTGGCAGGTCTCTGGGCAGAGAGGCGATGGTCAGGACCTCTGTCACACCTCCAGTCATATCTACCATGGCTTCATGAGGGAAACCCATGTTGAGAGCCTGGTAGCCACCTTTCAACCTGCAAAAGGTCCAAATGTTCAATTAAAAGTTATTTTATTTCTGTAATCTCTCATTGTTGTCACTTTAAAGGGTAAGACCACTTTTGTTGTGTTTCTTTTGTGGTGTTACTGTACCTTGCCATTGTGTAATTCCAATTGTGGACAAGAAATTAAAGGAAAATAATTTGGGAATTTGCTCCCCATTGACTTACATTGTACACTAAAAGATCTTTCAAAATCACTCTTTTAGTAGGCCTACCTAAACAGACACAAAATTAATTTCCTGTTGATTTTAGCATTTTCATAAAAAAGAGAACCCACACTGGATCCGGATCCAGAGCTTCAAATGGCAAAATCAACAGGAAGCAAACATTTCTATGAAAAAATAAAACTACATGAGTTTTGGTGATGCTCTATAGTGTCTGAATCAACTTTGTTTGTGTTTGTTTACATACTAAGAGTGTGATTTTGAAAGCTGTGTGATTTTGAAAGCTGTACAAACAGTCAATGTGGAGCATATTTTGAATTATCAATATCTAATCACTGGAACCTTTTTTAAAATGTTGTTTTATGACCACATTTGGAATTACATCATGGCAAGGTAACTACAGACAAAAAAATCAACAAAACTGGTTTTACCTTTAGCCATTCCATGTCAGTTTGTTCCCTAAATGCGACTTTTAGCTTGCAAAGTCTCGTTTTTGCCTACAAGCTCAATCATTTACCTGTCATTATGTGTGCATGTAGCCGTGCATGCACACACACACACACACACACACACACACACACACACACACACACACACACACACACACACACACACACACACACACACACACACACACACACAGAGTGAGAAGGAGAGAGAGAGAGAGAGAGAGAGAGAGAGAGAGAGAGAGAGAGAGAGAGAGAGAGAGAGAGAGAGAGAGAGAGAGAGAGACACTGACTTAGCATAGGCCTTCTCCAGTAGGGGGCTCCAGAACTCATATTTATCTGGAGAGCTCAGGTAGATCAGCTGGCCTTCCAGGGTAGGCAACAGGTCATCTATTCTCACCTCCACCCACTGGCCATACTGCCAAAACTACAGAAACAGACAGACGGACGGAGGGACTTATTACAATCATTGTTACCAGTCCTATGAACGGCACTTCAAAACTACTGCTTATTTTAATGATATTTAGGACACAAGGAACACTTTCTTGGTCTTTTGTGTGTGTGTGTGTGTGTGTGTGTGTGTGTGTGTGTGTGTGTGTGTGTGTGTGTGTGTGTGTGTGTGTGTGTGTGTGTGTGTGTGTGTGTGTGTGTGTGTGTGTGTGTGTGGGTTTAGATATTTTAGATATGAATAGTGCTGTATGTTCATTAGGTCATGAACAACAAGTTCACACCTCGACTACACTCCCCACCTCCCAGGTTGGACTTTGTAGTGCAGGTTTCGATCTACTTGACCTCATAAACATCCACCCATAACTAAAATATCTATCTGATATAAACTAAATTACACAACAAAAAAACCCCAAGAAAGTGTTCCATGTGTCCTAAACATAATTTAAATTGCCATGGTTGAAGGGGTAAAGTCGTGCAGACTACAACAAACACGTTTCGACAAAGACTGTCTTCCTCAGCGTTGTCAACGCTGAGGCTCTACACAACTTCCACCAACCTGGGGAGGCAGCGGACTGGCCTCATGCTTCCTTCAAGCCTAGGCCTAGGTCTTGTGGTACAGGCTTTTGGCCTGCCACAAGGCCCCAGACCTGATTTGCTGCCATGCAGCCAATGAGAAGACTTACACCATACCTGGCCACACCACAGCTGTTCGAGAATACCAGCCAATATCTGATTTATATCTATTTGAAGCTATGATCCCCCTGAAATAAATATCTCGGTCAAATGTTGGTATCAAAGTGCGGTCTTGAGGTTGAGGCGATCCTGGTCTCACCCGGAAGCAGAAGCTGCCGTCGTAGCCGTCCTGGAAGGACTGTCCTGGTGGGACCACCCTCTCCAGCAGACAGCGGTGTAAGGAGAGAGACGCCAGCGAAGACAGGAACCAGCAGTCATCTAAGGATGGTAAGGGGAGGGAGAGGTGGAACAATCAGGCAACATGTAGTTATGGGAAATTATGAAAATCTGGGAACTATGTCAGTTTTCAGCCCAATGAGTGTGTTTTTCGCACCAAATCTACTGGGACCTAAGAGTGTAAATGTCATCAAATGGTGGCCTGTGGCTCCAATGCAGAATAAGTACTGGACCCAGGGGTGATTGACCACTGCTATATGAGTCGACATGCAATAACACAACTGTTCAATTCAAACCTTCAAACTTATTCTCGAAATACAATAAGGGTTGAGCTCATGTGCGGCGTCATCAAGACAAAATAAAACAAGAGTAGAAATGTTTCACTATTGAGTGATTACTGATACAAGCCACTCTCTGTATGCCAAATACTACATGGTCTGTGCTTATAGCCGTGTTGTTCTATATGACACATATCACTGTGCTGTAGTAATGGAATAGCGCTACAGGCAGTTAGTGACTTACTGAGACTCCCCTGACGCACGTCCATACGCGACGCTCCGTCCACTATGAACTGCGGATAGGCACAGAGCTCCTAAAGTAGAGGGACGGGAGGCAAACAAGGTTATGACAGGGAAGACAAATAATTTATTCATAAAACATTATTATTTACATGATTACATATCTCAAGAGTGCTAATATGAAATATGAGTGTGAGAAACTAAGGATGGAGCGGTTAGTGACAGGCTGGGCATCGATCCATTCCGGACGTGTAAACTGCTCTGGAGTGGATTTTGTTACATTCATGTTCTAGTATTGTGTTGGAGTCATCAGGCAGGAAGATTCATGGAGAAACCTTCTTTTCCCCCAAGTTCCGATTTTTCTCAATAAAAAAGCAGCAGAGCTGCCCAGCAAACACCGGACCGGAACGAATTAGTGACGTCTTCATTGTGGCCAGATCAAGGCAATCCAAGACTATCACCTGATTTCAACCAACACAAATCACTAAAGACAGACGTCCCTGGATGAATCAGAGAGAGTCAGATTGAGGCCAGACTAACTTAAATGAACCATAACTAGTCAGAGCCCATCACAGCCCATATGGGGATGATCTTTAAATCATTTCCAAAACGTTTTCACGAGTTGAAATAATAAAGCTATAGCTAAGCTATTCTTTGCCAGATCTGACTAGTTCTGATTGATTTAAGTTAGTCTGAACTCAATCTGACTCGCTCTGATTCATCCAGGGACGTCCGTCTTTATCTGGTGATATTCTGGTGCCAGATTTGACTAATCTTGGATTGCACGATCAAGACCCCATTAATTCGTCCCGATCCTGACCGTGTTTGCTCGGGTTTTTATTCTTGTATTTTGAAGTAAAAGGTAGTTCCGTGTGACTCTTCCTGCCTGTGTTGATGACAACAAAACAGTACTGCTACAACACGACGATATAGCAATATCCTCTGCTCCTCCTCCAGTGGAAAGCTGAATGCTGAAGCGAGGTTAAGGTTAGTAAATGAGACTGAAGGACAGATGGGGAGGAGGCAGGGGAAGGGCATAGGTGTAAAGAGGAGGAACAGAGTGAGAGAGACAGAGAATGAGGAGGAGGTATAACCTCGCCTCACCGGACTTTCCACCTGAGGAGGAAAGTGACGTTGTTTTCATCCACCGCCGTATTTGTTTTTTGATTCTCGTCAGTCACTATGGGCTCAAGTTGCAATAAATGATGTCTACTGTATGTAAACATCAGTAGCCTGGAGAGCCAGCCTCAAATGGCGTGGAGGAGTCAGTCAGTCACTCAGATTTCCTTACTTCTTCCATATTGCATGGAAGAATGGAAGGAACTTTGTTTAGTTTTGTTTTATTAGATGTTGAGTAAAACATTTTTTTGTGTTACAGATTTGCCCCTCTAATGCCCCTGACAGAGGGGTCAGGGACATTAGAGCACAGGGCTACATGTGTATTAAAAAAAAAAAAAAAAAAAAAAAAAAATATATATATATATATATATATATATATATATATATATATATATATATATATATATATATATATATATATATATATATATATATAATTTTTCTATTACAGTATCTACTATAGTCCTAGCCTGGTTTTCCAACCTGATTCGCTGCATTACGCACATGCAGCCTGATTGGAATGCAGCAAATATAACAACCTCAAACATTAACCTTGGTTAAAATGCCTAAAATGTCTTTGAGCACAGGGAATACTGAGCTCAAATCTAAACTCAAAACACGTTGCACTGCAACACATTTTGAGTTGTAGATCAGCTATTTTTGATAGACCAGCTATTTTTGATACAACAGTACATGGCCTCTCTGGAGTGAGTGTGTGAATATAGTGGCACCAGGCGAATACTGGGGTTATTTTAACAAACTTAAAATAACCCCAGAAAGCCAAATATCTGGGCATTTTAATACTGAACGCTGAAGACAATACTGAAGACAGACAGACAGACAGGGGATCAAACTGTGGGACAAGCTGAAAAGTCTTGGAAATGAAGGACTGTCCCACAAAAAGAGGCTGGTCATCCTATAAGGAGGAGATGAGAGGTAGGCTACAGTATAAGGAGAGAGGACAGTGTGAACGAAGGAGACGGACTGGGAGCGGAGGGGGGTGAGGGAAAGAGTGAGAGAGGAGAGGAAGGTTCAGCATGTGTCAGCCACAAGGAGTGGCTTTTAATTAACACGAATAGATCAACCTTCCGCCCGCAAATTCTACTCAGGGAGTTAGTATCGACTGTAAATGGCAACATTCACAAATTGTTACTGGGATCTGAAATACAGTACAACATTTGTCACTGGCTGGTTAATGATCTACAAATAAAACAATGTGCAGCATTTTTCACCCAAGTTTCACCCAAATCGGTACACATGATCTCTAAGAATCACCCAAACTCAACTGTAGTGTGATCATGGTCTGTTTGATTTCCTTTCTTTTTTAATATTCCATCCTGATTGTCTAAGATTGACATTTAAGTTTATAGAGCTGAGCAGTCCCACCCCTTTCATGACATCACCCATTGTGTGTTTTAGTTGATGGAATTACAAATCAGTCTGGCCAGATTCTGCAGTTCTAGTTACTACTCTATTCAAAGTGAATCTTTATATACATTTTGTATCACATTTCAAAATCCCATTTAAAGAATTTTCTAAATTAAAACCAAACTAAGTAGCATCTTACACATGCCCATGCACATTCAAAATCTTATTGACAGGCACTGTTTTTGTCGCACTGCAATAACACAGAAAAGGCCTACAAAACAGTTCTGTCAAGCTGAGGGGTTGGGAGTGGTAATATGGGTCTTATGTGACTTTTTTTTACTTGATATTTGTGCACCTGGTTGATGACTTGGATGTAATGAGATTTAATTGATCTGATCACAAAAAACTGAGGCACTTAACAGCTTATGGCAGGTATGATTTTGTTTTCTTTGTTTTGGTGCCAACTTAAGTAGTCGAGCTGCAGGCATGTGTTCACTGTTGGAAGTGAATCAAGACTGCAGTAAAGTATTAGAGAAGTAATGGTGTGGCCAAAATAACTGCAATCTGTTAGTTACAGTAATGCAAAAATGGTAAGATTACACCCTTAAGTTATCTGCGGTGTAATCCCCATGATTCTCTTCTGTGCTAGTCATTTTTGATCATGTATATCGAGAGGACCGGTTCAGCGGGATCTGTGTGGGTTTAGGATTAGACGACTTGTCATAATGATGTATATAAAGAGGGCGGTTCTAGCCTGAAGCGCAGGTCACTGAAAATACAAATCTGTATGCTTGTTGTGAGAGCAGTGCTCATCCGTAAACTACCATATACTCGCTTTTATTTTTGTTCTGTGGATTTAATACAAACTCCCACTTGTACTTTGTACTTTTTCTTTATTTGGGCTAGAAAGCTTTACGAGATGAGAAGACAAGACAGTAGCCTATTTGCGAAATAAGACCTTTTTATGAGAAGGTGTAAAAGTTAATGACGTTGTCTTCTTGTGGCCAGGCATTACCACAGGCGCACCATTAGAGACCGAGTGATATGGAATTTGGGGAAGGAGTTAATAACCGATGTGATAGAGGTATACGACCACCGATAACCAATTTGCAACCGATACAGTTTTGTTTTAAGCTGATTATGCAGTGGCACACACACTGTCACATTGACAGTAGTACCGGCAAATGCTTTCTTAAACCGACGTCTTTATTCAAGAGCTTTCTTTCTTGTTTTTTTATCTTGTTCAGTCAAGCTGTCAAGGAACAAATGGAGTAGAGTGAATAATGATACAGACAAACAAATATAGTCCAACTCTCCAAAACCATTGGCATCACTTTGCCACATAGGGCTCTTAACTTAATCTGTTCCTGTTGTCTTGTAAAGAAATACAGTATATTATAATTGTCATGTAATCATCTAATAGAACTTTATGTTCCATTGCACATGGGGCCACTTATATTGATGATTGGGTTTGTCATTTCTTGAGAACCGTTAAGTCAAGTTTAGGGCAAGTTTGAGGCCCTCCAGGCGTGAATTAATAGCTTGATGATGATAATGATGATGATGCATGATGGCAATGCTTATTATTCTAACTGCTATTATATAACCACATAGGAGGACTAACAACGTCTTCCCAAATGCTTTATTCTCTTGATTATTTGTTTTACAGCATTGGAAAAATAATAAGTTCACTGAGTCTGTAAAGTAATTAAAGTTGTAAATTGTGACAATAAATCATCAGGAACCCTGAGGTAACAAACGTATAGTGTGGAAGGTATATCATAAATTACCAATTACCAAGCAGTATATTCTTGGCACAATGCCACAAGCACATGTGCCGTTCTTGATAATAACCCTATAGCTGATAGATGGTGTTCTGTAAAACACAAGACCCCTTATTTTCATTTGCACCTAGAGAATACAGTAAATTCGCTTGATCTTCTGTGAGGTTTTAATATGATAAAGGCCCTAATGCAGTGCAGTGTAGTGGAGAAGAGATCGAGTAGAACTACAACATAAAAGATAAGTCACTTTTTGATTGAAAATAGCAGGATGCCTATTTTCAGCGTGCAACAACAAAAGTGTAAAATCAGACATCAAGGCCTGCCAAAAATGTTTTTTTGGTCAAACAACGTATGATATTTATTTGACTAAAACTAGACTTAACACTTGTTTTAATATTTGAGTTAAACAGTGAATATTGTTAAGAAATAAAGTTGGCACAACGTATGTTCAGGAGGAAGACCACGCTTCCGAAATAAAGACCGTTGACTCCACCCACAGCCCACTACGTTCCTAGCCTCCTCAGGCACCAGCCACGCAACGCCTCCTCCTTCCATGCCTCCACTCAGCACCATGGTAACCGATCATCGCTCCACCCTCGTCACTCCCAGAAGCGTCGCTACCATGGCAACCACCAAGCTCCACCCTATCTCCGCCCTCAATTTCAATAAGGGAAGAGTACATATGCCTACCTGCTTCTCCCTTCAGTTGTGCATCGTATCTCGTACCCCACCCTCCCTCCCTTTCCTCACACTAACACTATTCTCTAGTTTCAGTTTCCAGATGGGGGTCTCGGATCGGAGGTACAGCAGGTCTCGCGTCAAACGTACTGCCTCCGACCATCCACAGAGGCGTCCTTCCTAGGCAGAAGGACACTTCACTCCTCAGACCCCAGGCCAAACACTCAGGGTCTTGCACCCCCTCCCTGGAGCCTTGGCCCCACTTCACATTCATCCTCCGTCTCCCCCCCCCCCCCCCCCCCCCCCCCCCCCCCCCCCCCCCCCCCCCCTTTGGCTCACTTCCGTTGCACCACTTCATCCTCGCCTCCCCCCTCTCCTCACCCATCCATCCTCATCCTCACCCCGTACCTCTCCTATCCATGACATTAATGCTTTTATTCTATCTGCCTTTCAATGTTCCTTCTTTTCTAAATAAAATGTCAAAAGGTGTTTATGTGAATGCGTGGTCTGTCACTAGTGAACTACCAATAAAACTACTGTTTCAAGTTCAACAGGAATTTGGGAAATGTGTGTGTGTGTGTGTGTGTGTGTTGTGTGTGTGTGTTGTGTGTTATTTCTATTGTGTGTAAATCACTTTGTGAGTTCCCTGACTTCCCTCTATGTGAAGTCAAGTGCTATTTATTACATACTTACATTCGTTGAGCACTGGCTCCAAGACTATGAAATGAATTGCCTACTTGGAAGTTGAAACGATGCAAGTTGTAAATGCATGCCCCTCCCAGTTATTATGTGTCATACATACCCAAATATGAAGTCTATGCAAATGTCAGAACAATCATTGTGATGTCAGAACAGACCTGCTCCATATAAGGAGATATGGGAGTGATCAAGTCCAGAGCCCGGGAAGAGGCTTTTATGGTGGTTACGGACAAAAAAGGCCATTTGATGGACACAACACCGGAAACTGCACTCCCTGTGAAGTGTGGAACGCATGTGTCGAATTTGAAGTCGGTGAGGTTCTCGAGTTATACAGATAATGCATGTACTACGTACACACACAGACCTGGTACATTTAGAGTTATATGGAGCGAATACAATGAATTGGAAACTGCAGACTCATTCCCTATCTTCAATTGTTGTCTCGTGGAAACTGACCTTTTAGATCGCTTATCAGGGGCGTGCACAGATAGAGCAGTGCTAGAGCAACTGCCCTTTTGCCCTCTAGATAGCAATGTGTCATTTGTGCAACATTGGCTGATCCGGGATTAAAACCTGCATTATTATTTATGCCAAAAAATCTAAAAAGTCTCACTACTGTGTTGGATGATTTTTACATATGCCATATGCCAACTGATGTTACCCTTGACCTTAGGATGCCATCATGTCTCCTGGCTCTGTATTATGCATTTAGTTTGTGATGGAATATCTATCCTTTGGTTGGCACTTCAATAATTATCTGTTTTGTCTCCTAGTTGTTTGTGACCATAGCCTTGCTGCTGTTGTTACTATGCAGTCATGAGATGCATGAGATTTCACTGCTTTAGCCGCTTTCAGAATGTGTGATAGGAGACAAGTGTCTCCTATCACATAGCCCCCATGGGGCTATGCAGTTTAACCCAGATTATTCCTGTATATTCTCACATCATCTTTAGTATAGACATCTTGTTACAGATAGCCATGGCAACCATGAACTGTGTTCATTTTGTAAAATATTGAGAGAGAAAAACTTTGCTACGTTGGGCAGCCCATGGATTCGAATACACCTGATCTACACTCTGCCGGATACAACATAAAATCCTGGAGAATTTAGCTCTCTGACTGGATCTGTCTTTCTTTGTGTAGACTGTCTAAATGGTTCAATTTTGGGGGTATTAGGGTATTAAGTATTTTCCTAGTACAAGGTGCCCTTTTTTACACATCTGTCAAAATATAGGTGCATGCCACTGTTGCTCATGATACTAAATGATTATTCTATGTAGTTGATCATTTTGATGCATTACCATGCGTTGTTCTTATTGCTTATTGTGAATCAAAATTGTAAATTGTGAGGTGAGAAGTCTTGTCTCTCGTTCTCTTCTGCTGTATGGAGTTTGCCAAGGCTTAAATGTGCTGATGCTACTGCAGTAACTGCACTCAATCTAAATCATATGAATACTTTATAATTAGTGTGAGACCAGTCCGGCTAAATGGTGCTTTTCTATAGCGCTTTTATCCAAGGTGCTTTACATAGATTGTGCATCACATTCACCCATTCATACACACATTCATACAATTATGGCAGCAGAAACCATGCAAGGCACAACCAGCACATCAAGAGCAACTAGGGGTTAAGTGTCTTGCTCAGGGACACATCAACACTAACTCCGGGAGGCTGGGTTCGAACCGGCAACCTTGCGGTTACCATTCAGTGACTCCCCTGAGCCACCACCACCCAGCTGTGACCGTATAAATAAATACTGCCACATCATTGGTCATCATGATCTGTCCAGCCGTTGACAATTAATAACTGTCCCAACGGACTAGACTCCACTTGCTACAGTTTTTATGACAGTGCAACATCTTGCTTACACATCTGACATCCTGCTGGGAATTAAGGCTTTACTATGCTATGTTATTACCACCTTCTGAATGTGAACGACTAATTGTAAACACTACACTAGTGTCTGCACTGAGTTAACTACACTACACAATGTAACATATGTAGCACTGCGCTACATAGTTAAATGTAAACTGGCGTGCAATTGAAATTAGACCAGGATTAGTACAGGATAATATGCCTATCTGCCTAATTCTTTGCGTACATGAAGTGCACCGATTTAAACAAGATTTTAGGCTAAATGAGAGCCTATTTTATTTACTGTCTATGCCTAACTGAATGAATGAATGGAAATGGAGAATTAAAGTGCAGTACAAGTACACACTACAACACGGGAAAACTGTGAATGGACAAACTGCAGGGTTAGCAACAGAGTACAAAGTATTTACTTCAGTAAAGCTAGAAGCAGCAAACCATAATAGAGGTAAGAGGGAAAAGAGAAATATACAAGAGGGAGAAGGTAGGTGGGTGGGTAGCTGTCTACATTTAAACAACAGCTAAGGGATGGCACATGCAAGGGCTTGCACAGGCATGCATTCACCGCATTGCATTGCATTACTACTAAAGGTCAGTTTCAAGAGAAAGACCTCTATTTGGAAACTTTGTTGGACTTTTTATGAACTACTTTAAAAGGGAAATCCACCCATTTTCAACATTTTTTGTTGTTTCTTAGAGCATACAAATGAAACTCTCAGAAAGAAAAAAATGTGTATCATCATTAACATGGTGATACACATGGTGATGTCATCAAGATGTGTTTCACCATCTTAATGATTTTTTCTTTCTTTTTTCAGACCTCCATTTCTAGGAAACACAATGGGGAAACATGTTTTATCATGTCCACACAACATCTCTAAGGTATGTTAATAACATAGTAAAATCGTGAAAATGGTTGGAATTCCCTTTTAGCTCTGGTCCAGGGAATCCAACCTCCAGCACTAGTGCAAGGCAGACCAGACTCATACAGTTGTAGGAGCAGTGGAGCTATGGTCCACCGCTAGTACCGGTACTTTACTAAGCCTATACCTTGGGTCGCTTCCACTTCACCGCAGAGCGCAGCTCCAGCTTCCCCAGCGGGAAGTGCTGATCCACGAACAGGCCGTCTCTACCTCTCTGGTCACGGCCGATGCTGCTGCCGTTGTCATGGTCTGTCATGGAGAGTTGAGCGGCGGACAGAACGTCAGCGAACCAGCTGCGGGACTGGGAGCCCAGGAGCTGCTGGTCGTCGTCATCTCCTCCGTCCACAGAGTCCGCTTCATCCTTATGAGCTGCTGCTGAAGAAGAATCTTCACTTGACACACTCATTGTTGCGTCAGATTGAAATTAGGAAGACAGTGACTGATTTATTGTTAGTTAGAGATCACTCAACTCGGGCCAGGGCCGCCTGCTAGGAAATGTACTCCTTGCAATGTTTGCAGTTTACCTTTTTTCCACGTCCCAGTAAAACCACTCCCACTCTCACAAATAGAAAGAAAAAGTAGCACACCTGTATGGCAGGGAGGTGGGGCAATGGTGCTACTATGTAATAGTAGTAGTGGTGGTGGTGGTGGTGGTGGTGGTGGTGGTGGTATTGCCAGGCCATTGGAGATAAGACATCTCCGTCCACCTCATGGGGCCGCCAGTCCAATCGAGACTTCTAACAAATAGGGACATGTCCCGGACCTGAAGTAGGCAGAAAATGCTTTGAACTCGGGCAACAGACCGGCTTTAATGATCTTAAATCGTTTAGTTTTGTATTGATAGGAAACTTTAGTAAAACATTTGACATGTTGCACAAATGAGCATGGCATGCACTGAAATAGCTCGTATTTGCGTTGCCCTCGTTCAAAACAATGTATTTCCAAATCTAGTTTGTCCCTATTCAGGCTGCATGAACAGCGCTGTTTCTGAGCCTGACCCCTCAATGTCGCAACTGTGACACTAGAGGGCTTTGCGTATTGCTGCCTGCCCTGCACCCATAGGGGATTATTCTCTAATACCACTACAGTCGTTCTCAAACCACTATATTTTGTTGATTATGTTACCATTGATGCAGCAATGGCATTATTATTTTCATGTTTCATTTGAAAATTAATAGACATTAGTAGATGTGCATACATACAGCTGCAGCAAATTTCCATATAATGCTGTGTTGGTTTGCTTAATACCACTGAGTGAAAACAATGTTGCCCACATTTAAGCACATCATCTGACTGGGGTCCCTCAAATCATTATACCTATACTGTCCTAGGGGTCTGGAACTCTGCATAAATGTCACTTGTGTCAATTGTGAATACATTCAATGTAGGCTATTGCACAAAGAAGAAAATATTTGTATGGGTGTAACATAAGTAATATTTGTAGAGAACAAAACAAAAAAGTATGCAATCAAGCATTCGTCACCCTGACTCCAGTCAACAACTTATTACTCATTATTTAGTAAGCCAACACCCTGTTTGAAATAAAATCTACTGAACAAGGGAATGGCTCATTTCTATGAGAAGCAAAAGCTGGAACTTGATAACTCCAAAGTACATGTAAACTGTTGCACCCTTCTTTGCCCTTTTGTTTCTGCATTGACTACAGGCGCGGTGTTCTCCAAAACAAAGAAAAACTGACAGAAAAAGACATGCCATTAATAACTTAGTGCTATTAGCACTGACGACGGACCCAGGACCAACACACTACAGCACTTTATTATTAGCGTTCAAAATTTACAGTATATATCCTTCCTTAGTCTTCTGTCTAAGGAGTCTCCCATAACAACTTATGAAGTGAGTATTCATGAATAAAATCTATTTCCATGCCAGCTATCACTTAATCCATTTTGACCTGAGAACGGATTCTACAAATTACTGATAAATCCTTGTTTTTTGGGGAAAAAAACCCTCTGCATTTCCATGTCCAGTGGTCCATTTCATGTCAAGGACCCCAACATCATCTGCAGGCCAGACCTACAGATGTTTTAACTCAAACTCGGCGGCAGACATATAGGCCTATATGACTGCAGCAGAGTTTGAGTTAAAACACTTTCGCTGTGACAGAATATTCGAAGATTTGTGCCACATTTTCACGGCTCATAGCGTGCCACCAAGCTCTATGAGCTTGTAGGTCTGCTATTTTTCCAATAGCTAAAGTACAACAATGTGTAATGAAATCTGTAATCTGTGTTTGAAAAACATTGAGCAAAGATCAGGCAAGTACAGGCAAAGTCACGGTTTGTAAATGATAAATTATCTTTATTGCAAAAAGAGCTCATTCAGAGAGGATGAAAAAAAAGGTTGGGAAATGCTTCTTCTTGATAGTATGAGTGTTGTGTGAATGTAACTGTATCACTGAGATGTAGCCATGATGCTGGATACACCTAAGGAGCACACACACAGAAAAAAGGAGATCAGTTGATGTTGAAAAGAAGCTGAATAAAGAGGGATCCGTCATTAAATATCAATGTTTGTCTATGCATTAATATAAAAGGAGAAGAAAGAGTAGAAGACTTTCTTATTTGCCCTTTATTTGTAGTCATTATGTTCCCTTCGAAGCAATCCAGGTGTTCTTTTATGCAATGGCCCATTATTGGCATATTTCCCCGACCATAAGCCCTCAAAGGGGCGTGGGCTTTACAGATACTTTGTGTATGTTTTTTTCTCTCTTTTTTGATGGAAATACGCAAATATACAAAACCAATTTGAGCAAAGGAAATATGTGAGAACCAACATAACAGCCCATTTTCCCCCTTGACATTCAATTCAGGCCATTGAGTTTTTTTTTTAAATGGGCTTTTGCACAAAATAACACTAGGACCTCTTTTGCATTACTACAAATAAAGGTATGGAAGCCTTCTAGCCTGAAATTCACCCCTAAGCCAGTGAACACAATAACATTGGCGACAAGTGCACGCTCCCGAGTAAAATATGACAACATGGTATATTTCTAGTAACGCTGTAACATCAATAAAACAGCATAACGTAAAATATATATTATATTTTGATGCACAATGCTGAATACAAAAAGTAACAACTATCATTAAAGTAGATCCGATTCTGGATCCAAAGAGGAGCAACATCTCCTTTGACTCACTCTCAAAGTCGATCTTCTCCACAATATTCTTGGGTTTGACGCTCTCCTCCTGGTTGTAGATGAAGATCTGTCCTTCCTCATTCTCTGTCCAGCCGTATTTGCTCATCCACACCTTCACCTGGGTGTCTGGGGGTGAAAGGAGAAGAAAGTGGATTCGTGACTAGGAGGTCAATGGTTTAAATTAAACTGCACTGATGGTAATCCTCCTGCTTGCGGCTATAATTGTCAGCTCTTGTACTGGATTCCGAATTACACAATATGACTTTAAATCTCTCAATGCTTTAAGGGAAAAACTATTACACCTCAGCTTGTCTGAGACCATGACTTGCCAGAGTTTATCCCCCAAATTGTTGAGGCAGCGTTTTCTCATATTAATGAAACAGGCTTATAGAAAATTTTCAGGCTTATGCCAACTATTCCAGGTGAAAACATTCATGTTTACCACAGCCTTCTGACATGTTTTCTTCATGACTACATTGTTTCCAGTCAAAAAGGCCAACCAAAGAACTAGATTCCCATACAGGATCTCTCCACTGGTCAACAAAAACAGGAGCCCAAGGAGCACAAGTTTTCTTCAAATACGCCTGTACTTTGTGCCAGAGCACTTCATAGAGCAGGAAAACAAGGCTACAGACGTCCCTAAACAAACCGGCCAGTGTTCAGGCTGTTACTTGGCCTCACTCCCTGAACCCACCTCACCCCTGCACATGTACATGGTAATGTGATGTTGTCAATTTGAGTGATCTTAAAAAGGTACTAGGTAACTTTTTCCGTTAAAACAAATATTAAATTTGATATCCATTATGACATTATGATTATGATGTCACATAAGCCATCTACTGAATTTGAAGCGATGGGGGTACTGCATGCATTCACAACTGATATTGTTTCATTAATAAAGCTCAGTTTCCTGTTCTATGATCCTAGAGGATACACTTCCCGCTTGGTGAATCAGTTAAAGTAATGTGTTGGTCTTTATAAATATTTTTTTGCATTTTGATGCTTAAAAAAGCAATCCATTGGAATTACTTTTGTATAAACACACTTGCTCAAGGAACCGTTATGCTCTTGAGCAAAAGAATGCTGTATGATCCCCACCAAATGCCCCAGAGCAGTGGTTCAACCACAACCGTTGGTCTGTGGTTACAAAAGCCAAGTCTCTTAATCATCATTAATACAATCACAACGTAATGTTTGGAGGAATAAACAAAAAAATAATGAGCATTCATTACAGTAAATACAGATAATATTTGCAACCGACCACTAGGTTTGGTTAGAAAAGTGCTCTTTTATATAGCTTGTAAAAGGAGTTTTCTGTAATTTTCCAGACCAGTGGAGTCCTCGTATGTGCAACAGAGGGACAAGCATACACATGTTTAGGTAACACCAAAGCCAAACCACAATGTTTCTTTTAATGTAGTACCTTAAATGCTTAAGTTGAAGGCATGTGCCATCCTAGCAGTCATAAGGTGTAGTGTTTAACCGGTATAGAATGAAATATCAGGCCCAAGTTCTTACCCAGAGGGTCTCCCAGCATCTCAGCCAGTAACCGATGTTCAATGTTCTGGTAGGTGATTCCCACTACGTGGCAGATGACTGGAGAGATAGACGAATAAATAAAATGTTAAAGTACATACTGTAGAGGTGTGTCGGGGCAATATATCAATATTGCGATATCATTAAGATAATGCTCCTAAACTTCCTATCGGCCAACCAACAATTCAAATATCGGCCATTATAGCACATTTTGTTTTACACCATAGTGTGGCCCTACTGTAACATTATAATTGATGTTTGGCACAGCAACTGTTTGTTCAGAAAGAAATAAAGTAAATGTGTGAAGAGAACACATTTTTAAAATTCGTTGCCCTACATGTTGACCGATGTTGTTTGTACAGCAAAGAATAGCAATAGATAGATGTTACTTCCATGAGGGTGCACTTTTTACTATACCGATAAAGACGACCCAATGTTGATTCATGAAAGTTATTGCCGTTATCACTGGATCACCGTTTAAAGGCTTGTTGGAAATCAGTGCAATAAGAAAAAGAATAATATGCAAGGTCCTATGGAATTCTTTTACATTTTGTGCATGTATTACTTTTGCAAAAAGTGTAATAGGTAAAGACAAAAATAGCCTAAATCACTGCCCAATACAAACAGCTGACGTTTGGACTTGTTCAATTGCAGAAGCCCACAGTACCATCTGGGATTTTGTATATCTTGATAATTTGATATCATGATAAGTGCTGCCATTTCCTGGTTTTAATCGAGAACATAGGGGGCACTATGTTGAGTTTCAAAGTATCAGGTCTTATTTAAGTCAAAAATTGGGGGTGTGGCAAAGCTTTTTGGCTGTTTTGAGTGGCCAAACAGATTTGCCACACCTCCAAGTTTCGACTTAAGTCATAGGACACTTGAAGAAACTCAAAATAGGGCCCTTAATCTGTGAATTATGCTTCATTGTATTAAGAGTGAAATGTGTTCTAATGACAACAGCAGATATTAGGCAATTTTTGCCACATCATTACTGTAAATCCGGACTATCGTCAGAAAACAATAGTTGATCCAATTCTTGTACTCACATTTGCGTACTGAGTCCTCAAAGCCAGTGATGCTATCGATGAGCTCTCTGTTCTCCTCCAGACTCGTCTGTCAAAAAGCACAAGGATACAGAGATTAGAAAAGCTTTGTAACAGAAGTTGAAGCATGAAAGAGCGTAGGGAGGACAGACTTTTTTGAAATATTAATTATGCTTGTAAATTTGGGACGGTGGCAAAGGATGGATAGCCGAAACAAGTGTCATTTGTAGCGTCATTTGTAAAGGACACATGGATTACATAACATTACAAAACTCACTCTTGCAATTTTGAGTTGCAACTCATTGCTTTTGTAATACGTGAATTTGGGGCAGCTGTAAAGTGGATGCCCAGCCACCCATTCAAATCTTATCCGGGTTTATGAGTATGCCTCGCTCAGTGTCTCTGAGCTACCCAATACTAATTAGTTACACTTTTCAATAGTTCTGAATAGTTTCCAATATTAATGGTGTCCACTACTCCTAACTGTTACAATGGGCAAAATAAATGTGTGTCACACATACCCAGAAGCTCTGGAAGTGGCACGTCTCCAGCAGGTTTCCGAGGTAGAGGATCTGCCTAATGGGGCGTTCCTCTTGCTGCGACACAGTAGTCAAGGAAAGGACCCCGACCCCAAGACAGACCCCACTTCCAATATGCATCTCCATCACCACACACACACACATACGCTGACTAGATTAATTCTCTAAGCAGCACACCTAATTCTCACCAGTAAAATCAGCAAATCAATTACAATGAATTAACATCATATCTTTACAACCAGATTTTACACAATTATTTCTCAACGATAGCATTCACAATCAGGGGTGCCCAAAAAGTATACTGTGATCTACCATTAAAACACAAAGGCTGTGCAGATCACATGACAGGCAGACCCCTAAAATATATAAACAAATATAAAAAGAAAATGTTTCGGCATCTGCCAGTGAAATAAGTTGACTTGACTGATTAACATTCAAAATCGGATGTCAACTCATCTCAAACCCACAATACTTTGTTTTCAATAGTGCTTTGTGCAAATATTACAAAGTTATACACAAGAAATTTCTTCCAAGTGCATTTATCTCCCTCTATTTTCTGTTATTTGTCTATTATGTTTTAAACTATTTATATCAATGGAATAATCACTTTTTGTGATGTAGAGATCTTGTTGAGCCGGTCATTTTGAAAGTAGCAAGTCTCAAGCCAAAAACACGCCTATGGGCACCCATGGTCTACATGGTATAAACTAAGAAGAAGTCATCATTACTCAGACAGAGTAAATAATATCCATCATTGTCAAATCAGAATACACTGAAGCCTGTAATGAAACATTGGTTAATCAGAGGCTGGTGATTAGACCAGGTACTGTACCAGTACCAAAATGATACGTGTGTCTGGTCAATCATGCACTTGCACAGAGTGAAGTCAGTGTGGGGCAGGTTGGTCAGGGCCTTCAGAAGGATTATTGATGTCACGTTGGTCTGGAAATAGGCTGGGTTGAACTGGTACCTGCAGGACATCACAATACAAACAAGATTCAAGATTTTGTATTTGTCACACTATATGTCGAAACATATAGATGGACTCATCCACCATGTAATAAAAACAAAGACAGACAACAAAAACAACAAGTAACAGCAGTGCAACAGACTAAAGGAAATGAAGAGCTACTGTACATAAACTTAAAAAAACAAAACAAATTATAGCTGCAAGCAGCAATAAAACGGGATCAAGCAAGCAGCAATAAGGAGTAAGAACAATACGCACAAATAAGCCATAGAAACATGGGAGCCTGAACTTCAGAAATACATCAGGTAATTATGTGTGAGACTGACTCACATTGTAATCTGGTGTGACTGAGTGAATGATTGGTGAGCTGTGAGTGAGTGGTGAACTGAGCTATGAACTGTCATTAGTGACAACATGGCCGAATAGTGACAGTCAAACAGCCTTGCCCAGCCATGAGGCCCATAGGGCAGGTGCCTATCTCCTGTTTCTGTAGCATGAGGCAGCTTGATGTACAAGTACACCCTCTGGACATGACGCTAGTATGACACAGGGTCTTACCCCCAATCCATCCCTTGATGCTGAGTGCCAAGCAGGGAGGCATTGGATCCCGTTTTTAGAGCCTTTGGTATGACCCGGCCGGGAATCGAACCCCGGCCTCCCAGTCTCAGGGCGGACACTCTAACCACAAGGCCACTGATTTGGTGAATGAGTAAATGATTGGTGAGCTGTGAGTGAGTGGTGAACTGAGCTGTGAACTGTCATTAGTGACAACATGGCCGAATAGTGACAAAACACAACATGGCCGAATGGTGACAACCACCATTACATTGAGTTTTACCCTGGGTTACACATAGAACCATGAACTTAGATGTAGAAGACCACATGAGATTGTGCATGATTGACTCATATTACTAGGTGTCCGTGCCGGGATTTGAACCCAGGAACTCTCATTTCCAAGTCATGCGCTCTACCAATGAGGCTACCCAACAGACACAAGACGTACTGGAAACAACACACACATTCAGTGGACTGCTTGGTAAATGGTAAATGGTGCATTTATATAGCGCCTTTATCCAAGGCGCTTTACATAGATTGTGCATCACATTCACCCATTCACACACACATTCATACACTGATGGCAGTGGGACAGGGACACATCGACACTAACTCTGCAGGAGCCCGGGATCGAACCGGCAACCTTGTGGTTACCATCCGGTTACTCTACCTCTGAGCCACTACGCTCCTTAAATATGCACAAATAAGCCATAGAAACATGGAAGAAATACATCATGTGATTGTGGAAACACAGCAGGGTTTTTGGAGACTCAGACTTTGTATTGTCAGCAGTGGGACTTGAACCCTCAATCTTGTGTTCCGAAGTCAGGCACCCTACCGACTGAGCTATCCTGGCACAATGATTTGCTTAGTTGTTGTCATCAATGAAACAACCCAACAACACGCCACCAAGCAGTAAGCAATATGAACAATATGCACAATTCAGCAGTCAGAGGGTGGAGCTTAGTGGTCAAAGTGACAAATGGAAACTAGAATATTCGCAATTTAAAAATTGCAAAGTGTGGTTGCCGTTGTCGCTTGCCCCCCGCAGCTCCCCCCCATATTGTCACTTGCCCCCCGCAGCCCCCCCCATACTGCACACTGCGGTGCAGTATGCCCCCCCCCATACTGCAGTACAGTATGCCCCCCCCCATACTGCAGTACAGTATGCCCCCCCCCATACTGCAGTACAGTATGCCCCCCCCCCATACTGCACACTGCGGTGCAGTATGGCCCCCCCACACTGCACACTGCACACTGCGGTGCAGTATGGCCCCCCCACACTGCACACTGCGGTGCAGTATGGCCCCCCCATACTGCACATTGCGGTGCAGTATGGCCCCCCCACACTGCGCACTGCGGTGCAGTATGGCCCCCCCACACTGCGCACTGCGGTGCAGTATGGCCCCCCCCACACTGCACACTGCGGTGCAGTATGGCCCCCCCATACTGCACACTGCGATGCAGTATGGGCTTCAGCCAGCAGGCGCCCTCGTTCCGTCCAACTCCCGACCCCGTTGGCAACTACACCATGGTACATAGCGTTGTACAAAACGGTTTTCACACCTGCTTGTATAGCAAGCACCATGCAGCTCTAATGAGTGCTCCATCTCTGGTGTGTGTGTGTGTCTACATCAGTTCCCATTGTTGTACAACCAGAGGAATATAATTAAAATAGAGCTTGGAATTGAAATGATAGTTTAATAATCTCTAATTAAAAGTGGAACGATACAGCTTAAAATTGGAACGATACAGTTTAATAATCTCTGACTAATATTGGAATGATACAGTTTGAAATTGTCGCAATACAGTTTACTAATCTAAAAATGGAACGATACAGTTTGTAATTGAAACAATATAGTGTACTATTCTCTGACTAAAATTGGAACGATACATCTTAAAATTGAAATGATAGTTTAATAATCTCTCACTAATATTGGAACAATACAGCTTGAAATTGGAACGATGTAGTTTACTACTCTCTGAGTAAAATTGGAATGATACAGTGTGAAATTAGAACAATACAGTTTACTAATCTCAGACTAAAAATGGAACGATACAGTTTGAAATTGGAATGATACAGCTAAATTGTTCGAATTTCAGTCAGAAAAGATTAGAATGATGCAGTGCTTTGTGCTTTATAGCAGTGGTTTCCAACCTTTTTGAAACCACGGCCCACGACCTAAAGGACCCACAATGCAATGCAATCTAGCTAGCCTGAAAAAAAAACCCACATATATTTATATATATTAAAGGTGTTGGCGTTAACACGTTAATGCGTTAACGCATTAATGCATTAATCTCGTGTTAACACAGCCGTGCGTTAATGGCGTCAAAAAAATTAACGCGAGATTAACACACTGACGATGGCTGTCCTCGGTGCGGCAGGCCACAGAAGTACTTTACGTCCACACACAAACACAGTGATGGTGTGTACAAAAAATGCAAACCGGCTTGTACAACAAACATTTGTTGTGCAAATCAAAAATCCAGCCAGAAAATCAGGCATGAGCATTTTTCAAACTGCTTAAAATGGCAGACACTCTGGGGGTGGAGCTTACCGGTCAATGTTACAGATGTGTTCCACATGAATCAAGGAACATGTAGAAACAAGTCCCATGATTTTTGGCCAAACGAGGCCCGAGTTATGGTTTTTCAAATGTTTCAGTTTCAAAGAATTGTTATAGCGCCCCCATTTGAGCAATTGGAGTAAGACTGGTTTTGCTGCTATTTGGCATCCCCCTCTACCAAACTGTAAAATCTCATAAACAGATTACTTTGCATGTGTAGATTAGGGATAATAGAAGAATTTTCACAAACAAGCAATTTTCATTGGCTCGTAAAAACATCATTTTTTTCACTGAAAACAAAATTCACACCCATTTCATGTTTGTATGGCTTCAAAGTTCATGTGTAGGTCATTGTTATGCATTTTGATCAAAGATTGTAGGAGAAGAGACATTTTAACTGTTTTACATATAATTCAAGATGGCGGTTCATCTAAAGGTCAGAGGTCAAAAGTAAGAATACAAAAGTTGTTCGGCATAAGCAGACGCATAAGTGAATATAAGTTACATTTCTGAGAGTCGAGCAGTTCATGAGTTATGAGTGTTTAAAGTTTGCAATTTCAGTTGAGTGCTATAGCGCCACCATTTGACCAGTGGTCACAGGCTTCGCATCATCACCGTTTGGCATCACCCTCTACCAGATTACCAATTTTCGCGAAAACCGACTGCACGGTTCAGCCAGAACAGCTATTTCTGGTGGAAGGAGGAAAAAAGAGACAAAAACAAGAAGGGATCAAGGTCCACTTCGTGGACTGCTTGATCCCTTAATTACTTCAAGTGAATCATGTTTTACATGTGCAAGAGAGGTAGCAGCATCAGTTGAGTACATGCATACTACAGAGTCATTCCTTATTGTTTGAGAAACTACAGGTCCTTCTCAAAAAATTAGCATATTGTGTAAAAGTTCATTTTCTTCCACAATATAATACAAAAAGTGAAACTTTCATATATTCTCAATCAATTGTGCATTAAGTGAAGTATTTAAAAACTTGTTTTGTTTTAAACCTGATGATTATGGTGTACAGCTCATGAAAACCCCAAAATCCTATCTCAATGAATTAGCATATTTTGGCGAGAACACTAAAAAAATATGTTTTAAACAAGAAATGTTGACCTTCTGAAAAGTATGTTAATGTATGCAGTTAATACTTGGTCTGGACTACGTTTGAACAAATTATTTCATCAATGGGGCGTGGCATAGAGGTGATCAACCTGTGGCACTGTTGAGGAGTTATGGAAGACCAGTTTTGCTTTGATAACGGTCGTAAATTAATTTGTATTGTTCAGTCTTATGTCTCACACCTTCCTCTTGACAATACAATCCTGATTCTCTGTGGGGTTAAAGTCAGGGCAGTTGCCTGGTCAGTTAAGCGCAGTAATACCATGGTCAGGACAGCAGCTACTGGTAGTTGTAGCTCTGTGGGCAGGTGCCAAATCGAGCTGGAAAGGAAAATTTGCATCTCTATGAAGCTTATCAACATACCAAAGCACAAGGTACTCTAGAAGGATGGCTGTGTTTTCAGTTTTCAGCCAATAACATGGCCTAAACCATGTGTCATGCCATGTCCATACTCCACGCCATGTTATCGGCTGGTGTTGATCCACTAACAGTGAAAACAGTCAGTGGTTTCAACACAGCCATCCGTTTAGAGTACCTTGTGCTTTAGTATGTTGATAACCTTCATGGAGAAGCTTATTTCCCCTTCCAGCTCGATTTGGCACCTGTCCACAGAGCCAAAATTACTAGTAACTGCTGTACTGACCATGGTATTACTGCACTTAACTGACCAGCCAACTGTCCTGATTTGAACCCAACAGAGAATCTGGGTTGTATTGTCAAGAGGAAGGTGTGAGACACAAGGCTGAACAATACAAATTCATTTATGGCCTTTATCAAAGCAAAACTGGTCTTCCATAACTCCTAAACAGTGGCACAGGTTGATAATAATAATAATAATAATAAATTTTATTTATAACGCACTTTACATTCAAAGAATCTCAAAGTGCTACAGGGGTAAAAAATAAGACATAAGCATCACACCATAAAAGCATCAAAGTTAAAACGAAGAAAAAGCAAACAAAAAACAAAAGTAAGACGAATGCATCCTGCCATAAAAATAAGGTAAGACAAATGCATCCTGCCATAAAGGTTCATAGAGGTTGATCACCTCTATGCCACACCCCATTGATGAAATAATGTGTTCAAAAGTAGTCCAGACGAAGTATTAACTGCATACATTAACATACTTTTCAGATAGTCAACATTTCTTGTTTAAAACATATATTTTTTTGTGGTTTTGTAAAAATATGCTAATTCATTGAGACAGCGTTTTGGGGTTTTCCTGAGCTGTACACCATAATCATCAGGATTAAATCAAAAAAAGTTTTTAAATAGTTCAGTTAATGCACAATTGATTGAGAATATATGAAATCTTCACTTTTTGTATTATATTAGAGAAGAAAATGAACTTTTACACAATATGCTAATTGTTTGAGAAACTATGATTGGTATCAAACCAAAGTGCTTTTGAAAATGACATTAATTAGTGATTGCATATTTTAGATATTATTTACAAAGAGAAGCTACTGCTATACTCACAGTTTGAGAACAGCCAGGTTGGCCTCCAGGTCATAAGAATTCTCTTTTGCCTGTGTCTCCACGTATCGCTCCAGTGTGGCAAGGTTTTCTGGGTTGTATCTGTGGAACGTGGGGAGATAATCATTCTTGATTAGTTTGTGCAATGGTAGCTATGCTTACACAAAAATAATAAACGCAGTTGATAAGTTGGTACTTTCAATCAGACAATGAACAGCTGTCAGTGGGATGTTAACACTGCTTTTGCTGTGGAAAATAGTGGCTATCTGACAGACACAACAATAACAAGACACATCAAAGCTGGCCATAAGTGGTCAATATTGATAGCAGTCTTTGTCATAATGCAGTCGTTTCAAAAGACAGATGCCAAATTACTCTTATGCTAGAAATCCTTGCTCGTCATCATCCCCACTGAGGATACAACAGCAAGCACTACAAAACCTAACATTAGTCCATTAGCTTACTAGGCTACTACTAGCTCCGATCCAGAGCCATAGATAAATCTAGACAGAGTTGCGCAAATTCCGTTCACTTCATGGGGCCAGCCCAATGGAGGAGTGGAGGCAACAAATAGGGACAAGTCCTGCACCTGGAAGTAGGCACTAATGCATTGGACTGCAGGCACCAGCCCAGCTGTAATGATCTTAAATTCCTTTATTTAGATCAGTGTTTTTAACCAGTGGTCTGGGGATCACCAGTGGTCATTGAGAGGGTTCCAGGTGGTCCCCAGTTAAATGATGGATAGTTGATTAACCAGATGTAACTCTTGAGAACGTAAACATGAAACCAAATGGACTCAATAGTTAAAATATGCCTCATCTGAATTAGCATCACTTAGTTAAGGGACTCAGGGGTGAAAATGTCATCAATTAGTGGTCCTTGGCTCAAATGCTGAATAAATAGGGATCAAAATGGTTGAAAATCACTGATTTAAATCACTTTGTAATAATAGCACAACATAAACACCACTGGGGCTTTATTTGTCACCTTAGAGTTAGAATACTATAAAGCAGTTGACACGTCCTAAAACAGCACTTATTTGCACCGCCCTCGTTGAAAACAATGTATTTCCAACTCCAGGTTGTCCCTCATTCAGGCTGCATGAACAGCTCGTGGGCTCAGTTCCTGACCCCTCAATGTCGCAACTCTGACACACCAGACGTGTCTGGTGTGGAGCAGAGCTAGTAGTCATCTAGCCCCGATACGTTCCCTCAATACTCTACGCTCACTCTGTAGCTCCGAGATGAGGTCACGAGTCGAGCTTCGAAATCGCCGTTCAGACACGGCGCATGGTTTCCACAATACACGATTCTTACCTGTTTCTGCACATGTAATCCAAACAGTGAAGGACCCTACGCACGTATAACTAGGTTAACATTATGTACGGAAGAGAAAATCCAACCCGAAACTTGAACAGAGCACTTATATGTCTGCTTTTGTCAGACAGTTTTATGTTTTCGTCGCCATGTTGCCGCACATTACTGCCCCCTCTGGTCAGATTCTATGCATGGATTGCAATGGGAACGATCTGGCCAGAGGGGGCAGTAATGTGCGGCAACATGGCGACGAAAACATAAAACTGTCTGACAAAAGCAGAGATATAAGTGCTCTGTTCAAGTTTCGGGTTGGATTTTCTCTTCCGTACATAATGTTAACCTAGTTATACGTGCGTAGGGTCCTTCACTGTTTGGATTACATGTGCAGAAACAGGTAAGAATCGTGTATTGTGGAAACCATGCGCCGTGTCTGAACGGCGATTTCGAAGCTCGACTCGTGACCTCATCTCGGAGCTACAGAGTGAGCGTAGAGTATTGAGGGAACGTATCGGGTGTGGAGCAGAGCTAGTAGTCATCGAGCTAACGAAGCTAAGCCGGGTATGGTGGCATCAGCTTCCCGGGCGTCTTACCTGTCGATTCCACGTAAGAGTTTCCCTACGTTCGCCCTCATCTGCTCCACCGGCGAGGCCATTTTGGTCCAAATTTTATGTTTATGTTGGTCTTTGTGATGAAATTAGGAGTAAAAATCCACACGTGGAGCCGAGACCCACAAAAAGAGCAGGCGGAAGGAGAAAGAGCTCGGAACGGAAGGAACGACATTACGACAAAACACCCGGACAGGAAAGCAGACGGACCACCAGCTTGTTCTCCTCCAATGAAATGTTGAACATATATTAAACTATTAAATATTTTATATATACACTTAATTTACTTAAATATATATGCTATAATAGCATATATAAAGCAAGTATTATGTTGTGTTATAATAATGCAATATTCCAAATTTCCAGCAGTACCACCTATCAGAAATCTTTGTTTCATCAGCCTGACTGCCTCAGTAGTATGCATCATTTTCGTCTTGAGTGTACTGTTGTGTTGTTATTTTTTGCTTGGCAAAGTAAACATGTGAGCAGCCAGCAATTGAATTGAAAATGTGTCCTAGTATGATGGCAGCCACTAACCCCTTCTGTCTGTAGTAAGTATAACAACACTACGTCTACATAGGCCTATTGATTGATTGATTGATTGATTCATGATTGATATTTTCATTAACAGCTTGGAGATTTACAGTACAATTCCAGCACAACTCGATACAAGACTGTAAGTGTACAACCCATTAAGCATTTCTACATGTTTACAATAGGGCCTGCCATGTTAATTTCATCAATACATTTAGAGACACACAAATATATCACTTCTGTAGCCAATAGCAGGAAATCACAGTGGAGATAAAATGGTCTGGAAAAGACAAATAGACAAAGAGGAGAGCAGGGGGTGGGGTGGGCCATCATATTTCACGTTGGACTACAGTTTCAAATTGCAGTTGCCCATCTCTATGTGTCTTTTTTGAGGGTGGTTTTGAAGGAGTCAAGGTATTTGCATGTTTTAAGAAAGACTGTTGTTGTTAGAGCATTTTATATTTTGGAGGCATATTAGGAGCGCAAATAATTTAGTTCCTTGTTTGTGCCGAATCTGGGTGGCACACAATTTGTTAAACTCCCTCTAGTGTTGTGGGAGTGGACGTTGTTTACATTAATGAAGTATTTGGACAGGTACATGGATATTCTGGTGTTTGGTATCGAATCTTGTGAACCTAACTCATTGCAAGATGCTCTACTCTGTCGTCAACGTTAAGCCAAACCAGTCTGTCAAAGTGGGAAGCGGTGAGGTGGGTTCGGGGAGTGAGGCCAAGTAACAGTCTGACCAGTGTTTTGCAAGGTCTTTAGTCTTAAATGAGGTGGGAAAATGAAATCTTTAGTTTGTAAAAAGGAATACTGTGCATTTAAACAAAACATGATGAAACTGCCCAGTTATAAATTATATACTTAGCTAATATTGTTTTGTCTTCTTAGCCTTTCTTCTTCTTTAAACAAGGCCTAATGTTTTAATATAGATAAATATAATAGGCTTATAGTTTTATAACTCTATATCGTTGTAATTCTATCTCTGTCGTTAAGTGGTTCAGCTGTTGCACTTTCATACAGGGGACTGGAGTTCAAACCCTGGCTGGTATCATGTCTATGGATAAGTATGTGAGGGGGAAAGCAAATGAATGTCATTAATGTGATGAAGTCATGTGACTTTTAAGCTTGTGTCATACATACCGATTGCAGTGGCTTATCAATAGGGATCTCCACTCATCGAGGCCTCAGATCAGGGCCATTTTGTCTCGGCCGTGGCCTCAGAAAGGCTCAGATGTGTTTTGAGACAGTTCAGTTGCTTGTGGTTAGGGCTGATCTATGTCATGTATCTGTCACAGGGGGAGACTTGAGACAGAGTGGAAGATGGATATCAAAAAAAGACGAAAAGATATGATGTGGTGGCAGAATACGTGAAAAGGTACACATATTCTGTTTTCAACAGGTTTAATTTTTCAGAGTCTATAACTGCTTGTACGGACTACATCTGTAGAGCAATAATAAACATGTTGAAAATGTATTCCTGGTGTGTGCACCTCTCATCTCTTCACCTATTCTACAATCTTGATTTAAGCTGCTAATCAGAAGGAAGACCCTGCAGTATGTACCCAACTGCTGCTATCTCTCCTTGCACATGTAATCTCCCACTCTGCTCAGTACTGTTTAGTTTCTGTTCAGATTAATAATACATGTCACTTTACTGTACCCTGGGTTCCTTGTAGTCTTTTATACCGCCCAGTCTATTAATACCTCACTTCACTTGATTTTCACAGTCATAGTTATAGTATTCTGTAGTTGTTAATATAATAGTTGTTATAATTATAGTTTTAGTTGTTATATGTTTTAGTAGGCTATGTAATATGTTACAGTTGTTATAGTTATAGTAAGCTATAGTTGTATGCATAGTATGTCTTAGTTCTGTGCAGCCACTTATACTTTTAGGTTATTAGTTTTATAGATAGGTTGTTACAGTTAGCGAGCACTTTGTTGCCTCACTTTTTGCACTACTGTTACTGTGGTTCTGTTGTCTGTCCTTTTGTCTCTTGTGGCGCTGCGGAAGAGTGGGAAACATTATTTCATCCTTGTATATGTCTCGACATACACTGGTGTGACAAATAAAAAACCTTGAACCGAACGTTAATGATATGGTAGCAGATAATCCTAGCATCCAGCTCAGCTAGTTCTCAAAATGTGTATCAATCACTGTTCAGGGTTATGGATACTTACACAGGTTTCTGTAAAAATACGTTTATTCGTGATGTTTTAGACATGTTAGTTCCATTCCTTTAAAAGTCCAACATCATCTTACAAGTACAATAATAATAATAACGGCAAAGGTTTGTATTTGCAGTATGTTTGAAGTTCCTAGAAGAAGTGAGTCTCCTTAAAGATAACAAGCACATTTTATATGGATAAGATGTGCCATCAACATGTGCTCATCACAGGTCATTGTTATTATGTCAATCAGTGTGGCTGAACAGGAAGCTAAAAGCTCAAAGCATGAGCAGTTCTGCAGAATGTGCTCACACACACACATGCATGCATGCATGCATGCATAGTACGTGCACATAAGCACGGCACAGTTGCAGCACATGACAGTAGAGAATCAAAACCAATCATGAAAACCTCAAACAGCACAACTACAGCTAATCAACGCCCTCCTCTGTCTGTCTCTCTCTCACTCTCACTCTCTCTCTCTCTCTCTCTCTCTCTCTCTCTCTCTCTCTCTCTCTCACACACACACACACACACGCACACACACAGATGGAGAGAGAGAGAAACAGGAAACAAAACTGGATTATGCAAATGAACTGTAAACGTCTGAGGGAACAGAATAGATTGATGAAGGGGTGGAGCAGGTGTAAGGAGGAGGAGTGGTGTGTCTGGTGGTGTGAAGTCGTAGGTTGGTGTTAGACTAGTGCCTAGACGGAATGTTTGAGTGACTGAGTGGTTGGTTGAGTCAGGGAGGGAGAAAAATCTCAGTTGAAAATCTCCGAAAATTGTAAGTTAAATGAAGCTAGTTGTAGTTTGTGCGTGACTGACTGACCCTGTGTGTGGGTGTGTGTGTGATTGCGTGTCATTCAGAGATGGATTCCCAGCACAGGGCAGCTCTGGACATCTCCACCAGGAACCCCCAAGATGACTTTGAGATCATGCTGAGGGTCGGAGGAGGAACCTATGGAGATGTTTATAAGGTCAGAGCTACCATCTTGTTTGGTAAAGGCTTAGGTCACATGTTAAATAGTTGCATACACATGTTATGCTCACTGTAGAACAATTTGATATGTTACTGGGAATCATATATGATGATGATACTTCAATACAACTTAAAATAAGAAAAATGCTGGCCTAGTGGTCTTGCTGGCCTATTGGTCCAGGCACATGCCACAAATAAGCTCTGGCTTCATGGCAACGTGTTGTGTGTTCGAATCCCACTCATGGCGACCTTTGCTGTCTCTCCCCTTCTCTCTGTCCCTCTTTCCTGTCAGTCCTCACTTGTATCTGTCCAAGGAGGCAAGAGGCCAAAAACAGATCTAAAAATGAAATCATGATGCTTGCACCTCTTCTCACTATAGCATGTAATGTTGCTCCCTCATATGAAAGCCTAAGGGGCTCCATTTTCACCACAATCCAAACCCCTTTGGACCCCCCTGTAATGTTTTCCCCCTTTTTTACTATTTTGAGATTCATTAAGATGGCCAGTCTACATTGCCAGTCTACAAGCTCACAATGTGTCAACATAGACTGGCTAGTTGAACTATTCAAAAATGTTTTTCAAAATAGTAAAAAAGGCAATGAAGTTATGGATATGGGGGTTTAGCGTGCAACGAAAATGGAGCCCTTTCATCTAATATGACATTATTTATCTTTTAGTTGTTTTCAACCCCCTTTCGGATCTCATTTAACATTTTGGTTTTAATGATTGATTCGAGCTATGGCGTGATAACATTATGTTGCTCTGATGGTGTTGGATTTTTAGTATACTGTTGCAGTGAAGCCAGAAATGTCATGCAGCCCAAGAGGCCCTCTTTAGGAGGAAGTGGGTTTTAGAAGTGAAAGTGCACAAAATATTACTGCCTTGGTGTTCGTCACCAATTCACCCCCAGAAACTATTTCACAAATGATTCCTGACAATTGACTTGGTGTTTTTTTTTCTGTTTTTGTTTTTAATTTTCATTGATAGCTGAAAATCTTCTGAAAATCTGAATAATATGGTAACCTACTGTATATGGAAAAAAAACTTGCAAACTCTTGAAAGTGTCACCCTTCATACAATCCTCATATATCCAAAGTATTTTTTTGTAAAGTGAAACATATACTTATGTATTTATAAACATTATATATGACATACAAAACAGATATAAGATCCATAATATTTTTTGTATAGTGACTTTCAAGAGTTCACATATAATTTTTCCCATATTTTTTCCATATGGGAAACATGTGGTCAGTTGTACCCAAACCCAAACCATTTCAAATATAATGTTGCTTCACCTCAAACACCAAATATGAAGAACCGAGAATATGCAAATAATCAGGGTACGCCGAGAAAGTTTGTAAAAAAAAAAAAAAGAACAAGGTTCCTTTTTGTCTTTGCTCAGCAATACTGCTGTCTTGGCTTTGTCTTGTCCAGGAAATATAGTAATTCTACTTAAAATAAATATATATATATATATATATATATATATATATATATATATATATATATATATATATATATATATATATATATATATATATATATATATATATATATATATATATATATATATATATATATATATATATATATATATATTTATTTATATTTAAAAAAAAAAAAAGTCCTGGTCTGACATTATGAGACTGGCCTAGTTTGTGTTAATGATTAGGTCAGTAGTTAGTCTGAGGTTCACGTGTCATAACCAGGGATGTCCCCGAATCACAAGCACGTCCCCAATTTGATTTCTGGTAATCATGTGATCGGCTTGTTACGACCCTAGTCCTGATGCTCAGGAGTATGTCTAGACTGGCTTATTGTTGGTATCAGCCAGTTACACACATGTTCCAATGTGACATGGCCTCCTGCACTATGGAGCACCCTGTCTACCATCAGCTCCCATTACGTGCCATACAACTTACCGCACCAAGCCGTGGTACTTATACGTTGAGTTGGTGGTGTCCCTGGGATCGAACCCAGACCTTATGGTGCAAAGGCGAGAGCTCTACAGACTGAGCTACTGACCTATGCTCACCAGATAAGAATAGTGTCGCTAGTACCAGCCCAATTCCTGGCTATAACATGTCAAAACATTTTCCATCTCGCCCCCGTGAGACGTGAAGAGCGGTTGCCCTCGGATTTTTCAACAAATGAAGAAATTCAAGATAACTCGCCCCAAAAGCATGGATAACTCATGCCAAAGCGTGGATATCTCGCCTCCTGTTTCTTTTTACCATGACCATACTGGGAGAGCGATTACTACTCATATCAATGGAGTCCAAGCCTAAAGAGTTGCTGGAGATGCGCTGCCAGAACGATCATCTCTCTTTTGCTTTATTTATTATAAACTTTAGGGACACAGTTTAAAGGGATGAATGCATTCTGTGTATTTTTCTATCTGTCTTTATTCGTATTATCTACTGAAAATGGAGAAACATGCAGCAAAGGTCATCATGAATGGACTTGAACACACAACGCACTGTCAGGCACATATATATCCTACAGTACATGTGGCTATTTAGTAAAATGTGAATGGTGCCATGTCAGGGGGGTGGGCAACTTTGACCACAGGGTGAGGGCCACCATGTTTCCACACTCACTCCTGTTGGAGTGAGTGCAAACATGACTCCAGTTGGAGTGAGCACAAAAATATTTATGAACTAAATACAAATACATTGGACATGAGAAGATTACATTTGAATGCTGCACTATGCTACTCATGGAGCTGCTCGTTTTGACTGACGTAATTAAAGCAGGTCATGTTTGCAGGACAGTATGGTATGATATTAACCTGAGGACCACACTAAGTGAAAGTGGGGGTCCCATGTGACCACTGGGCCACCACATATACATGGTGTAAGTTTTCAATCGGTGTTCCAGGGACCACCAGTGAGAGGTCCTTGAGAGGGTGGACTGTTGGTAACCAAATGGACCCTTATAGATCTGTGACTCTTTGTGTAAAAAAAATATGTATGTATTTAAACATTTGAATTATGTAATTTTCAAGGATCTACACAATAAAGAAATTGTAGAAGAATTGTTAATTTGAACATTTTGCCAGTTATCTCTCCTAAATTGTGGACACAGTGTGTGTGTGTGTGTGTGTGTGTGTGTGTGTGTGTGTGTGTGTGTGTGTGTGTGTGTGTGTGTGTGTGTGTGTGTGTGTGTGTGTGTGTGTGTGTGTGTGTGTGTGTGTGTGTGTGTGTGTGTGTGTGTGTGTGTGTGTGTGTGTGTGTGTGTGTGTGTGTGTGTGCCTGTGCCTGTGCCTGTGCCTGTGTGCATTTGCAAATCCACAGCCACAGACTTGAAACCTGCATATAGTTGGAAGGAATTATACCCAGCAAACACTGTCTGGACCACAACAAGTTAATGACGTCCAGATCAAGGCAATCCAAGACTAGTCAAATCTGGCACCAGAATATCACCTGATTTCAACCAACAGAAATTCTGTCCACTAAAGACGGACATCCCTGGATGAATCAGAGAGTCAGATTGAGGCCAGAGCAACTTAAATCAATCATAACAAGTCAGATCTGGTCCAGAATAAGCCTAGCTATAGCTTTATTGTTACAACTGGGGAAAACGTTCTGGGAATGACGAGACGTAGTAAAGGTCATCCCCCATATGAGCTGTGATCTGGCCTAGTCTTGAACGTCACTGGAGGACGTCATCTTAACATCACTAGAGGACTCCAGTGACGTTATTTTTTAATAACAGCTAAATGATAGAAAGTTGGTTAAGCATATGTAACAAATAGTTTTGATTTCATGTTTATACTTGTTTATAATGTTTATAATTGTCGGATTTATTCGCAGTCTACACAACTAGAGAATGTAGAAGATTAATGACTTTTTTGTTTCCGAAATCCTGCCTGTTATTGTGGACAAAAGCAAAAAAAAATCTTTAGCTTTGTGTCTGTGGGGCTAAAATCCAAATAAACATCAAATCAAAATCTGAATAAACAGTGGGCCCTCATATCAAAATGGTCGAAAACCACTGACCTACAGTATATGTGTCTTGATACAAAGAATCCAGGGAAAAAAACGACAACAACAACAAAACATTTTGATTGTACAGTAGTGGTTGTCATAGCTCCACCGTCTTGCTGATTTGGAAAATTTGCAGTGGCTCTTCCCTAATTGGCTTTACTTACAGTTTACTTTGCAGTGTCACGGCAATCAGATGCTGCATTCATGTTTTTTGGCATTATGTACAGCATTTGCAATAACGGACCCCTGCCACAAGCTTTCAGAGGCAGAACATCCCAAAACATCTGTATTGATCTGAGGCCAGTTTACCATACTGGGCATGGCTGCATGGACCTGTGCAGTGGAGCGCACCACAGGGGGATTTGCATGTGCTTTTTGCATGTACTTGATACTGTATCAACTGAAACTGTTAGGTTGGAGAGGAGCAGCTGTGCTCAATCAGCAAATAGACATAATAATGTGCCATTTATTTATCTATAAGTGCCGCCTCTTGCGCTGTGTATACCTTGCATGATGATACCTCGATGAATTGTATATATAAGTTCGGAAACCTACCTTTGGGAATTATTTTCTCCACCTTAAAGCAGGTCATGTTTGCAGGACAGTATGGTATGATATTAACCTGAGGACCACACTAAGTGAAAGTGGGGGTCCCATGTGACCACTGGGCCACCACATATACATGGTGTAAGTTTTCAATCGGTGTTCCAGGGACCACCAGTGAGAGGTCCTTGAGAGGGTGGACTGTTGGTAACCAAATGGACCCTTATAGATCTGTGACTCTTTGTGTAAAAAAATATGTATGTATTTAAACATCTGAATTATGTAATTTTCAAGGATCTACACAATAAAGAAATTGTAGAAGAATTGTTAATTTGAACATTTTGCCAGTTATCTCTCCTAAATTGTGGACACAGTGTGTGTGTGTGTGTGTGTGTGTGTGTGTGTGTGTGTGTGTGTGTGTGTGTGTGTGTGTGTGTGTGTGTGTGTGTGTGTGTGTGTGTGTGTGTGTGTGTGTGTGTGTGTGTGTGTGTGCCTGTGCCTGTGCCTGTGCCTGTGTGCATTTGCAAATCCACAGCCACAGACTTGAAACCTGCATATAGTTGGAAGGAATTATACCCAGCAAACACTGTCTGGACCACAACAAGTTAATGACGTCCAGATCAAGGCAATCCAAGACTAGTCAAATCTGGCACCAGAATATCACCTGATTTCAACCAACAGAAATTCTGTCCACTAAAGACGGACATCCCTGGATGAATCAGAGAGTCAGATTGAGGCCAGAGCAACTTAAATCAATCATAACAAGTCAGATCTGGTCCAGAATAAGCCTAGCTATAGCTTTATTGTTACAACTGGGGAAAACGTTCTGGGAATGACGAGACGTAGTAAAGGTCATCCCCCATATGAGCTGTGATCTGGCCTAGTCTTGAACGTCACTGGAGGACGTCATCAAATGATAGAAAGTTGGTTAAGCATATGTAACAAATAGTTTTGATTTCATGTTTATACTTGTTTATAATGTTTATAATTGTCGGATTTATTCGCAGTCTACACAACTAGAGAATGTAGAAGATTAATGACTTTTTTGTTTCCGAAATCCTGCCTGTTATTGTGGACAAAAGCAAAAAAAAATCTTTAGCTTTGTGTCTGTGGGGCTAAAATCCAAATAAACATCAAATCAAAATCTGAATAAACAGTGGGCCCTCATATCAAAATGGTCGAAAACCACTGACCTACAGTATATGTGTCTTGATACAAAGAATCCAGGGAAAAAAACGACAACAACAACAAAACATTTTGATTGTACAGTAGTGGTTGTCATAGCTCCACCGTCTTGGAAAATTTGCAGTGGCTCTTCCCTAATTGGCTTTACTTACAGTTTACTTTGCAGTGTCACGGCAATCAGATGCTGCATTCATGTTTTTTGGCATTATGTACAGCATTTGCAATAACGGACCCCTGCCACAAGCTTTCAGAGGCAGAACATCCCCAAAACATCTGTATTGATCTGAGGCCAGTTTACCATACTGGGCATGGCTGCATGGACCTGTGCAGTGGAGCGCACCACAGGGGGATTTGCATGTGCTTTTTGCATGTACTTGATACTGTATCAACTGAAACTGTTAGGTTGGAGAGGAGCAGCTGTGCTCAATCAGCAAATAGACATAATAATGTGCCATTTATTTATCTATAAGTGCCGCCTCTTGCGCTGTGTATACCTTGCATGATGATACCTCGATGAATTGTATATATAAGTTCGGAAACCTACGTTTGGGAATTATTTTCTCCACCTTGATAATACTAATTGTACAACAATGGCTTGTAGAGATCAGACATTCCTGGAATGAGTAGCATTGCTAAACGTGTGGGTTGTACCCCCACAAAATGTGGCAAAATGAAATGTTATGTTGTCATTCATTCTTGTTTTGAATTTCAAGTGCTGGTGTGTGACAGTGACAGGTGTCACACCACTCATTCACAGGTGTGTGCCAGGCAGGCACATACGCATCGGTCCTGTCAGTTTCTTGACTTTGTTTATGCTGTTTATGACCTCATATATTCTGAATCTGTATCAAAGCCTGGGTTTGCCATCTTGGCAGGTGGTTGTTGGTGGTGTAACCCACACGTTCACCAGTGTTACTCATTCCAGGAATGTCCGATCTCTACGCGCCATACCTTGTTAAAAGGTGACTAATCAGTGATTAAAGTGATATTATATGTAATGCCATTTGGTATTAATAAGGTGGAGGAGAGAATTCCCAAAGTTAGGTTTCCGAACTTATGAGGGCCAGTTTGTACAGTATATTCCATGCTGCTGCAGCTGTGTTATCATGTGACTAAACACCTAGGGCCATCCCAATGCAGACAGGTGAGGCGAAATGAGGCAAGGCAGAGACAGAACAGGTTTGTTCAGAATGCCACCCTTGTTTTTAATGAAGGGAACCAAAAATAAACCCCTAGGAACCACCGTCTTAGGCCTTGTTTCTGACAGGTTAGTGCACACAGTGACGTCACATCAGCCATCAACAAGTAAAAGAGAACAGACTGGCATTTATTTAGCGTTTTGTATTTTAGTTACAGTCAGAAGGTGAGAGTGAGAAGAAAATAATAATAATAATAATAATGGTATTATAGGCAACCGTTTAGCCCAAAAGCTCTACGTTGCTTCTACTTTGATGCTGCAGCTGTTTCCCTGCAGACAGACACTTGTTTTGCCCTGCAGACGGTCTAGAACTTCATTGTTTGTCAACAAATACTTTTCGTCAGGCTCCTGGCAAGGTGGTGCTAGTGTGTGTGCGCGCGTTGGAGGAGGGTGGAGTTTCAAAGATTCAAATCTGAGTTTGTACGCACTAAGGTCACCTATAACACCTTTAATATTCAGCTGGAATGGAACCAACTGGTTGACATTGTGATGATCTACTGTAACCCATTAAACACGACCAACTGGTACGTCACAGCAGGTCAATTACAGTTTTTTCCTACTTCCACGAATGCCGGTTTTACCTGTTGGACGACAACAACATACAGTAAAGGGTGGGTAGTCATAGCTTACAGCTTTGGCTCTCCCAGTTATGCTCATTGTAAGATGGAACCTGGAAGAATTCCTAGAACAGGGCGGCTGTGGCCCAGGAAGTAGAGCAGGTCGTCCAATGATCTATGGGGGTCGGTAGTTCGAATCCTGGGTCCTCCTCCTTCTGACTACATGCTGAAGTGTCCTCCTTGGGCAAGACACTGAACCCCAAATTGCTGCAGATGTGCTGGTTGGTGCCTTGCATATAGTTTCCACCGCATGACTGTATGGGTGAATGTAATGCACTATGTAAATCACCTTGGATAAAGGCCCTATATACTGTACACCATTTTAAAGATGACTCGGTCTCTATAGGCAGAAACTACTGTATATTAAAGCTATAGTAAGTGATTTCACTAAATTCAAATATTGATATTTTTCCCTTCTGTTTTGGCTAATCCTCCCTACTATAGAGTGTGGTGACCAGAGTTCCTCCCTGTCACCAGTGAGCCCCTGCATGGGGTCAATAAACCCTATAGTTTCAGTTTGGGCTTTGAGATGAAAGCCTTTCGTCCAATCAGGCTGAGAGAGGCCTTCCTCCAATCAGGACCTTGATGTATATGATGTTGGCCTGTTGCACTTCCCTTCGTTGTAGAGTGTGTGCATGTGCACATTTTGCTACACGGGGGGGCCGGAGAGTTTTCCAAATCATGCAAATCACTAACTTTAAGGCAGCCTATTAACTCTCCAGTGGATATTCTAAGCTATTTAATAAAGGAGCATACCTAAAGTAATTACAACGTACTTTGCCTAGGAATGTTGTGCAGGCGCTATTGAGCTGAGCAGTCCTGCCCCCTTGTGCCGTCGCCAGTGTTCCAGAAATGGATTCCCCATTCATTTTCCTCATAAACTTTTGGAAAATGATCTACGATTACGCCGAAGCCAACTCAGGCCTCAACAAATCATGACATACAATGTTTTGGAAGATCAAATAATTTCTAAGAAGAAAAACTAAAACAAAAGTCTTCTATCTGCTGTTGTTTTCTTCTTAGATGTTGTATGACAATATTGTGTGTGTTGTAATGATTTGTTGAGACCCGAGTTGGCTTTGTTCACCGCCTAATCATCTATATACAGGTATATATCTCATTTTCAAAAAGTCTACGAGGAAACTGAAATAGGAATCCACTCCTGGAACAAGGGCGATGTCACAAGAGGGACGGACTGCTCAGCTCTATGCCCCCTTATAGTGGATAGTATGATCAGAAAGCTACAAAACTTTAATAGGCAACTTTACTGTTGGCCACTGCTGGTACTGCATTTTTTAGATCTAGTCCAACATTTCTCAGCATCCCTTAAATAAATTGGTCCTTGTAATCAGCCCTGTTTAGAGTCAGTGTGATGTCACTTTCCCAGGAAACAGTACCCCCATCACTACCCTCAGTACCCGCATATTTGTCACATAAGCCATTCAGGGAATGGCTCATGTGACAAATATGCTAGTCATAATGGATATCAAATTTAAGATTTGTTTCAATGAAAAAGTTACCTAGTATAGCTTTAAATTGACAGTTTGGTTAGAGGGAAGATTAAAGACATTAATCTTCCCTCTAACTAAACTGCCAGTTATTGGTTCCGTCACCATTTGTTCCCATTTGACCCGTCCTTGGTATAGGTGCTCATATTGTGAGCTGTGGTTTCTGTTCTACAGCTGTACGGGGGCTGTGAAAAGCTCATAATTATGTTGAGGCTAAACCGATTATGCCAGAAAGAGGAACAGAAGTGTGTCAGTGGGTATGTGAGAGAGAGAATAATGAAAAGTCCACTCTAAAAGAAGCTTGAAGAATGACATGGTGCTAACATGTTTTCTCATTTCTCAGCTCAAAGCCCTTCCCCTGTTATACCTGCACACCTCTTGTCCTTCCATTTGACAGATTAGACTGGAGTGTGAATCACAATTCTCATAAAACACAAATCGTCTTGTCAATCCCTGTACAGATTATGCTGACGATAACTTACACATGCTTTGCTTTCACATTGCCAGCGATACTATTATAAAACACTGGACAGGACAAGGTGGTGCTAGTGTGTGTGTGTGTGACAGACCCTACAGCCAGATAATCACTACTTGTCACTTGAAGGAGGCTCAACAGCAAGCTCTCTTGTTCTCGCGGTTTTCTCTCTGCTTATTGATTTACTGCCCACGTGCACATGACTTCACCAGGACAATCATGGTTAAACAAGTGTGAATATTTTGATTTGGGTAGGCCTACTTGACAGTGTGTGAATCTGGGGGTGTCGCGGTGGAACATCGCTGGCACTAGCTAGAAACCTGTTTCTTGGGTAGGCTAGCCTATAGACAAAAGCCGTAATTTAGCATTTTTCTGGGTCTACGTGGGGGTCTGCGTGCGTGGACGTCAAAACATTACTGCCACCACGGTGTGGTACCGCGTGGGACAGGCATGATACCGTTGTTGAACATACAAACTATGAAACCGGTTAAATCTACAGTAGGTAACTTTTTTTCTGGTATAGTCACTGCCGGTACTGCAGTTTTTAGATTCACCCTCCAACCAGCCAATCAGGGTGCCCCGAGGGGTGATGGTGACGACCACGGACCGTGCACTTGCGCCTGCTCAGCTCACGCAAGTAACAATATCTGTCCTCTTTTGGTTGAAAGGTGGTTGTGTCTTGAAGAGGGGGAGGTTTGTGACTGATCACTATACTGGCATTTTGGACACCATGTTTGTTTGTTTCCTCCCCCGCCGTTGTCATCACCACATCCCACCTACTTGCAAAGTATTCAATTCAATTCAATTCAATTCAAATGGCTTTATTGGCATGAGAAAACATACGTTTACATTTCCAAAGCAATGTAAACAAACAAGAAATACAATATAACAAGAAAACACAATATAAGAGAAACAGGGAAGCATAATACAACAGTACAACAATGTATCAATACAAAAGTTAAGAACATGGAGGTCGTAGTCTTGAAAACAAATTTCTATATGCTTAGATCCAGGCGCGGAGAATCTCTGAGGATTTCATACTTCTGGGGCTCGGGGGCCCCGAGCCCCCCACCCCACAGATTCTCCGCGCCTGCTCGGGGCTTTTCACACTTTTGGGACCTGAGCTTCGGGGGTGGTGACTTGGCCTATTGTCATCGGCGGGGATCTCTCAATTAAACAAAGGCGGCTGCAGTGCACGAGGGCGTAAATATCAGGCTTCATGAGAGTCTGTTCTCAAGTGACAGGAATGTGTCTTCCTCTCCCTTTCACATCAAGTCCAAAAGACAGTGGAAACGTTTGTACATGAAGGATTTTTCAATTGGAAAAAAGCTATAGAGCGCAAGATGCACAAATGTAAAAAAGAAAAAAAAACGTTTTGTACTAATATCACTAATGTACTAATATCACTAATTTTAATTAACTATAAAAACCCTGCAATTAGTTAGAACTCGTAATTAACGTAGGGAGTTGTTGGGGGGGGGGCATGAGGACGGATGCAGGATACCGCCCCTGCTTAGATCAATCGATGTAGGGTGTAAGAGTACAATGCAATGTTTATTCTTCAGGGTGGTTGTGTTCCATTTGATAACCTTCTTTTATCACAGCACATCACAAATCTTGCTGCTGTGTTTGCACATTGATGTATTTCACCCAGCAGATTTTGTCGTTGTTTGTCATGTTCTCGAAGTCTCTGTGGATGGTTGTAATCCGGGGAAGTATGTGTCTCTGATGTCTTGGTACAAAGGACACATGGTTAGGAAGTGTAGCTCGGTTTCCACTTCGCTTTGTGTGCAGTGGGTGCATAGTCTGTCTTCCCTAGGGATACATGTCTGTCTATGGTGGCGCACAGTACAGGCAGACTAGGTTAATTTCAATAGCGTGCCACATGTGTGTATGTGTGTGTGTGTGTGTGCGTGTGCGTGTGTGTGTGTGTGTGTATGTGTGTGTGTGTGTGTGTGTGTGTGTGTGTGTGTGTGCGTGTTTGTACGCATGCGTACATGTTTGCATGTGATATAATAAATAGATCTGTATGTGTGTGGAACTGGAAACCAGATATTTCCATCTCCCATGCAGTGAGTGCTTCTGCTTTATTTTGCGGGGGCTTCGGTGACCCCTGTGTGTACTAAAAGAGGCTTATGGTCACAGACCGTGAGATGTATGAGAGTCAGTCATGCATCACAACCACCCCTACAAACTGCTCCTTTGATTGAACGGAGTTTCCGTTGATCAATCTTTCCATGGTTTAGGTACGATCTGGCGCACTATTCAGACAACCAGCAGCTTGTGTGTAGAGTATATGTAGCCTAGTAGTTGCAGTATGACTGTATTTGCCGTCTCAAAAAGTTACACATGTTTTTTGGCCGACATTTTCATCAGCTTCAGATCATTTTATTGTTGACACTATTTTAGAGTCACGGCGCTGTGCTGTCATTTTCAAAGTTTTCTTACTGTAGGTCTTAGGAGGTCCATAGCCAAATAAACTTGAACCTTGAACCTTGAATCAGGCAGTAACATGCTGTAGACTATTGTGTGGACTACAATGCCTAAGGTCTGTAACACAGTGAAACCTATTGTATATTCACATTGCTGCACCAATTTACAATTACAATTTAAGATCTAGACATTTAGCAGACGCTCTTAATCCAAGGCGACTTACAGTACATGGCAGTACATCATATACATACAGATTAGTTGAATTTACAATTTACAGTACAATTTACAATTGAAGCAGAATTTACAATTTACTTTACAACTTACAATTTAATACCTACTAGGTAGGTACTGCAAGTGCTATGGGCTGAGATATACTGCAAGTTGTTGGGCACAACCAAGTTGTGGTTCTGATTGCAGTGGGAAGTGCATTCCATCGCTTTGAGGCCAGTAGGGAAAAGAGTTTGGGACGTGTGGAGTGTCTATGGGCTGAGATGTACTTCAAGTTCTATGGGCTGAGATGTACTACAAGTGCTATGGGCTGAGATGGAGTCTGAAGAGGTATGTTCAGACTGCGGTGGAAGATGGGGAGTGAGTCTGTGGTTCTGATTGCAATGGGAAGTGCATTCCATTGTTTTGGGGCCAGGAGAGAAAAGAGTTTGGGGCGTGTGGAGCGTTGGACAGGCGTTTTTAGTGGGGGGGGGGGCGCACAACCAGCTTCCCTGTGTGTGCTGATCGGAGTGCAGGCGAGGGCTTGTAGGGAGCTATTACACTAGAAAGATAATGGTGGTGGTGTTCCTTTGGTTGCTCTGAATGCAAGTGTGAGAGTTTTGGACTCTGTGCGTGCAGCGACCGGGGGGCAATGGAAGGAGCAGAGAAGGGAAGAGATGTGTGAGAAATTTGTCCGATTAAAGACCAACCAATGGTGCCTCAGCCAGGAGCTGAACCCGGTCCTATGTATCCTCAAGGCACATGCGCTACCAGTAGGCTAAAGAGCATCAACGCAGCACCCATAGACACTTATATGCCGGGCATTTTGCAAAAACAGAAATCCCCCTCTATGTCGCTTCTACTTTGATGCTGCAGCTGTTTCCATAAAAAAACTGATTTTCCCTGCAGTCTGGAACTTTATTGTTGTCAACAAATCATGTCAAAACATTTGTCTGCCCCATGACAAGACGGTGCTAGTGTGTGGGGGGAGGGGGGAAGAGGCAGCGTTTTAGCCAGCAGCGTTTTAGCCAATCACAGCACAGCAGTCTTCGGCAGTCAGTAGACAGGCAGCAGGCAGGCAGTCAGTAGACAGGTAGCCTCGACACCCAGGCTTTCATTTTCGTCCGCCTTGCGCGAAAACGGAAAGCCTGGACTAACGCGCGTTGGAAAGTGGCCTTGAGGGGCGTGTCAACCTTCCGGGGTGGGCGTCGCTCTAAATGATGTGACGTAAAACAGCAGTGGACGGGCGTGGGAGGGGCCGGAGATGACGACACGTTAGTGAGATCAAATCAGAGCGCAGCACTTCCGCCGTGGGGATCCCACGACACCCCGCCCCCCAAGGCCAAAATCATTGAGGGCTAGACCAGGCTAGTAGACAGGCAGCAGGCAGGCAGTCAGTAGACAGGCAGCAGGCAGGCAGTCAGTAGACAGGCAGCAGGCAGGCAGTCAGTAGACAGGCAGCAGGCAGGCAGTCAGTAGACAGGCAGCAGGCAGGCAGGCAAACAGGCAGGTAGCAGACAGGCAGCAGGCAGGCAGCAGACAGGCAGCAGACAGGCAGCAGGCAGGTAGCAGGCAGGCAAACAGGCAGGTAGCAGACATGCAGCAGGCAGGCAGCAGACAGGCAGCAGACAGCAGACGGGCAGCAGGCAGCAGACAAGCAGCAGGCAGGCAGCAGACAGGTAGTAGACAGACAGGCAGCAGGCAGGTAGCCAGGTAAGCAGCAGACAGGCAGCCAGCAGACAGGCAGCAGGCAGCCAGGTAAGCAGCAGACAGGCAGCAGGCAGACAAGCAGCAGACAGCCAGTAGGCAGGCAAGCAGCAGACAGACAGCCAGCAGACAGGCAGTAGACAGACAGGCAGCAGGCAGGCAGCCAGGCAAGCAGCAGACAGGCAGCAGACAGACAGTCCTTCATCAGTGTTTACCTGATTGTCAGCATTCTGCTGACAAAGCCTGAGGGACCAAAACCAAGATGTATCTGTTTATCAGACTGCTGCACACTGTGGTAAAACAAAAACAAGTGAAGGCATTTTATTTTGTGAGTGCAGGCTGTTTCTGACTATACTGTAATATACAACATTGCTGTCATTCTGACAGAATTAGTAGCTGTTATAATGCTGCTTCTGATCAACATCATTCTATTTCTCACCTACATTTCACTTTAATCATGTTGGCAAAAACACAAAGTTAAACATTAGCAGACAATTAGACCTGCAAGAACCTATCTTGAAATTGAGATAATCAATTATTATGATCAAGGATGAGGTTTGCAGCTTGACCAGGAATTGTGCAGCATGTGGTCAATTCCATAGGCTGAATGTCCATGCATTCCCTAATGCACCCTGGTGATTGGTTTTGCATTGGGACCTTTACAGTGTTACAGTGATCAGGAAATGTTTTTTTTCAGGAAAACGTTTTTTTACAGGTACATGCATGTAATTTAAGTACTTAGTGTACAATGGTTTAAAGTAAACACAATTCAAACACAATTTTGTTCTGTTTCTCTATATATGGACCATGTGTGTTTGTTGAATTTGTACTAGCCCTGATGAAGACTCGTAGGAGTCGAAACATGTAGGTTCTTTTATTAATAAAGTACAGTATGTGATTTTATTCTCACTCTCCTCATCCCTTTTTTAAACCTTTTGAGTGCTCGGATCGCTTTTTCACTTTTTCACTTCAAACAGACATGAGGGAGTGTGGATGATTATTAATGTTGAATATCATGCGGGAAAAGATTACTTAAATCTGATTGTTTATGCTTCCAGGCTCGTAGCAAGCAGAACGGAGAGCTGGCAGCCATCAAGGTCATTAAGATGGAGCCAGGTGAGACTGAACTTTTCAACATTCCAAGGGGGGTCATGTCTGTGTTCCCTTAGCTCCCTTAGTCTCCTCAAGGTAATGGTTAGGTTTAGGCATAGATTTGACCTTGTGAACATCCAAACTAAAATATATTTTAGAAACTACCTTACAGGCTTATACACAAAAAACTCCAAGAAAGTGTTCCATGTGTACTAAACATCATAACAATAAGCCCTGGTTGCAAAAGGGGTGAAGTGGCCTGTCAGATACAGTACGTACTGTATGTAGGCTATTCCAAATTTGACCACATGAAACACATGAAACGCATACATACACAGAACCATGCTAATATACCGAGACAATACAAATCCATGCATGAACTTAACTGTGATAATAGTGCATTAACCCAGAGAGAATCAACCCTGAAAATGCTTTGTTGTTTCTGTTGCAAGATACAGGCTTCAGTGTTGAATGACAAGCAATGACTGTCAGACAAACAAATGAGTGTTGATGAATTTGATGTATTTAATGATGCGTTAGAGAATATGTTGTGTACTACAGCTATTGAAGTGAAACAGACAGTAGAAATTTAAGTTAGCAGTGGCAGCAGCCTCTTTTGTGCATTTTAATTAGCTCCCTTTGGCACATTACCATATTAATACAAACATGTCGCAGTACAATTATCATCAACTGATTTGCATTGTTCATAATCATACTGTACTTGCATCTCTCTCTCTCTCTGACACAGAGGATGATTTCTCAATCATCCAACAGGAGATTGTAATCGTAAAAAGCTGCAAACACCACAACATAGTGGCATATTACGGTAGCTACATACGGTAAGTACTGTAGCAAGCAGGCCACTGGCTTTTGCTATGGGTCTGTTTTCTGCTTCTCGTAATTCCCTTTGCTTCCCTTGCTTTGTCACTCTGACCCTTCACTACCTATAGTTTTATATTATATTTAGGAATGAACGATTTGCCTTTATCATAATCATATAATTGGCCATATCGTCCATAAAAATACCATATGGGTATCGGAACGGTCTCAGAATAATTCTGATTATTTAATACTAGCAAAAAATAAATCAATTTAAAAATAAATCTACATTGAATAAAAAATCTTGAAAAATGTAACATTTATGGTGGAGCCCATTTAAGTCCAGTATTTGAGTACTTGTACGCACGGCCCACACTCTGTCTCCTTGTGTGTGTAGAGCCAATACGCTGTGGATTTGCATGGAGTTCTGTGGTGGAGGATCTCTCCAGGACATTTACCATGGTGAGTATGAGTATGTTTTAACGATGATCTGGGTTTATTTTTCTACGGATCTCTACGAATCATTTGTCATCTCTCTCTTATGGGCATGCCCTGCCCCCCACCCTCCCTCCCACAGTGACGGGACCCTTGACTGAGCCACAGATAGCCTACATATGCAGGGAGATGCTGCAGGTATGTTTACACCATTTACCAATATTATATAATCCAGTAAATAAAGCTTTGCTACTCAAATTGTACATAATATAAATCTGCATCTCAGTGGTCTTTCATCCCTCCCCGTGCATCTATTTCATTACAGAGATGGATTTTAATTGAAATCAATACAGGCTCAGCTTGGGGATTAAGTTGGATTCCACTCTGTCAATACAATATATTTCACAGAAGGAGAAGCACCGGCTTTCAGCCAGTGGTGCACTGGTTGTAGCAGCAGTTGAGTGGACAGTAGTCCACCCTTTTTGGCCCTGTGGTGTTTATAATGTTTAATTGTTCTAAACTTTGTGATCCGTTAACTGGAAGGCTCGGTCCAAATAATACTCTGACCCTGAGTATAGACAGAGTTAAGCCGTCGCAAACTTCTCTCCTGCTCTCGCTCTTCTCCATAGACTTCTTTATCTTTATTCTAGGTTCTTTTGTAATAATATAGCATAAACCTCAGGCAACAGCCCAACGTATATACTGTAGTTATTATAAATCCTGTTATTTTAGGTCAATCAGTAGCCTACAGCATAACAACCACACTAACAACCGAGCTTTAACGATTATAAATGCCTTTATTTTAGATTGTTTTGTAGTAGTAATAGCAGGCCTACAGCCTAACATTACAGATACTTTAGTTTAGTGCAATACTTTAAAACAGATGACATGTTGCACACATACATGGCTCTTATTTGCACCAACCTTGTTGAAAACATATTTCAATTCAGGCTGCCTATTGGTACAACGTCTGTAAAGGGACGTGCACACACACATCCCCTGCCCTTTTACCTGTCTGTAAAACACCCTCCCTTTCCAGAGCACAAATTCAGCATTTACTGTACTATATTCGTCCAAAATCTCTCATGGAATTTCATTCTCTACCTCTAACACTTTCTGCATGGACAGGGTCTCGATTACCTCCATGGACAGAAGAAGATCCACAGAGACATCAAGGTGAGGGGAGAGAAAACATGGTCTGATTTATGTGAAGATTTTGAGTCCACATTTAAAGGTAATAGGGCAACTTTAGTGTGTACACAATATGTGTTTGTAAACAGATTTGAATCTACAGGTAACTCCACCTCACCTCCACTCTATTGGCTCCTTCTGCTGGCGACTGCTGCGCTGTGATTGGCTAAAACGCCACCTTTCCAGCATGGCCTTCGGCTCTTGCTCATTTATCGGCTTTCCATTTTGCTCATATATCCCTGCATGACTTCTCAATCTTGAAAATGTATTAGCGATGGAGAACTGGAGGGACCCAAGTTTCCACTTCTGCCTGTAATGATGCTTTTGACAGAGTCACCTTTGACATATAAATTATTTATTGATGTATTAATTGATCGATTGGTTGGTTGATTGATTGATTGACTGACTGATTAACAGTTTCAGTATATATTTATTAACAATTTCAAGCACAATCCCATACGTAAAGCTTCACCATACGTAAAGTATTACATTTATCTACAAGAGGGTCCACCTTTTTCAAATGTTCGTCATAACATTTAAAGGCAATAGAGGCAGCCTTTTAGCCAAAAATCAAAATAGACATATAGCTATAATTTTGCCCTCTACGTTGTTTCTACTTTGATGCTGCAGCTGTTTCCCTGCAGACAGACATTTGCTTCGCCTTGCAGGCGGTCCAGAACTCTGTTGTTGTCAACAAAACATGAAAACAAAACATCCGCCGTTCCCAGGGAAGGCGTGCTAATGTGAGAGGGGGAGGGGGGTTGTGTGGGGTGAGGCAGCATTTTAGCCAATCACAGCACAGCAGTCTCCAGCAGTTTGCAACTCCTGTACAGTGTTTGTACACATTTGCCTCTATTAAATACGTATAAATGGACACTAGTATATTATACAGACAATAGTCACAGCATATGGTATTCTTACAACAGTGTCCTGTGTCTTTCTTTACTCCCAGGGTGCCAACATCCTCCTCAATGATCAGGGACAGGTCAAACTGGGTAGGTGGTAAAATGCATAAATGTTGTCGACCCACAGCCTGAACGGGTAGATTAACCGTCTGGGCACTTTATGTTGCTGAGCCAGCCAGACCGCATGCCGCGAGACATAATTGGAATAGGCCATAGGCCATAATATCGGTTTTGTAAGGGTCTCAAAATAGTGCAGATTATATAATCGTTTTTTACCAGCAATTGTAAAAGAGTTTATGCTACGTATTAACCTGAGTTGCACGAGAGAAGAGCATTCACAAGTTAAGCAATCGGTTTGTGGTTGTCGAATGAGGTCGTCAAAGTACTTGATTGGCCGGTTTAGGTGATGAGGTAATGGTGACTTGATTAAGATCTTAATGTGAGTATATGGCCTACCTGTGCACTGCTCGTGCATAGGTAGGCCATGGCCTACTTGTGCGCAATACCCAAGTTGGCAATCTACTGAGTGCAGATCTAGATGATTGATCGAATGCCTAGACTTGCAGATATGGCCCTGCAAATAATCAGAGATTGGTTATAATTTCATAATTGTGCACCCCGAAAATATATAAAATGAAATGTTGTTGACCAAGAATTATGTTAAATACTAAATCACAGTTTAATATCACTGTTTATTTAAAATGTGAAACTGGCATTTTTCCTCACTGTTTCCACTCTGTTGTGTGAATGTATGCAGCCGACTTTGGAATCTCAGCCCAGATCACAGCCACTCTGGCACGGAGGAAGTCCTTCATTGGGACGCCATACTGGTGAGGCCAAAACATGCACACAAAATATGTGCTTTACAACCTCAAATCTCATTAGGAAAAGGAAAGAAATCAATGAATGAATCACTGCACCGCTAGTTGGTTAGTTTGTGCTTCGTCTAAGACAGTGGGGTTTCAACCCTTTTTTTATTATTATTTATTTGCCATTTGAGCCAATCACCACCATGACATTTAGGCTCTCAGACCATGTACAGTATTAAGAATGTGTTGTTTTGCTTTGATAAGATTTTGTCCACAATTCCATGTTGTATTGATGTTTCATATAGGAGACATAACACCGTTCATCAAATGAACAATTCTACATTCTCAAATTGTGTAGACGTCTTGTTATTTGTGTGACCGTCCGGTCACTGACCATCCCTCGAAGTATTCCGATTGGCAGGTTTAGGTAATAACGTAATGGTGACGTGATTAAGAGACTGATGTAATTAATGTCATAAGTATTATCTCTTGAAGAAGATTCTGCAAAAAATATATATATTAATTGTTTCCTACTACTACTACTACTGCTACTACTACTGCTACTACTACTACTACTACTACTACTACTACTACTACTACTACTGGTGCACGTGGACGCACTTCAAGTTGGGGACGACGACGGTAGGCCATAGGTGGCTGCGTTACTACTTGCCCATCGGGCCATGGCTCTTTAGGTTTGGTAACGTACACGGCTCATATGTATGAGGTCCCGGGTTCGCCTCCCGGCTGACTACACTACTACTTTGTTTGTTTTTGGATCACTCACTCTGCTCACACAAAAGTAGGCCATGGCCTACTTGTGCTCAATATGCAAGTTGCTGTTAAATTTAGTATTGAAAATGTTTAGCAATGATTTAACTCTCGAGAGTACTAACACTGGTTGAAAACCACTGGCCTCAGATGGTATCTGATGTTGATTGCTGCATCATTCTGGCAGTATACTAACTACACTGTAGTTAGTATACTGTCAGAATGATGCAGCACAGTGGTTTTCAACCAGTGGTCCAGGGACCACCAGTGGTCCTTGAGAGAGTTCCCCAGCTAAATGGAATGTTGGTTATCCAGATGTAACTCTTGTCTTGAAAGCCTAATCAAAAAGGTTGAAAACCCCTGATGTAGCACATCCCATATACTGTAGTTACTGCATGTAGTTATGTATGAAGGAGTGTGTGGATCCACATGCTCTGACTGAACTGACTCTGAAGGTCACCTCCTCCTCTACACCCAGGATGGCACCAGAAGTGGCAGCAGTGGAGATTAAAGGAGGCTATAATGAGCTGTGTGACATCTGGTCTGTGGGGATCACAGCTATAGAGTTAGCAGAGCTGCAGCCGCCGCTGTTCGACGTCCACCCACTACGGTATTATACATGCATTATACACACACGTGTGGGCGTGTATGCATTCGCACGCACACACACACACACACACACACACATATACACATACATGCGCGCAAACACACTCAGAAGTGGCCATTTTGTTCTCGCTCAGAGCATGCATGGGTAACTTCTCCTAGGCAGCTTTGCCAGAAAACTGTAGGCAGAGCGAGGCACTCGGTCTGGGGCGTCATTCGATCTGTACACGTCACACCGTGCTTTGAGCTCGTCTATCTGTTCTTTTCTGTGAAAAGCTTTATTCACCACCATACAGATACTGGGCTTTAAGTGTTAAAACGGTTAGACCACTTTTGTGGAGGTTTTTTTTGTGTATGATGTAATTCCAAATGTGGAAATGTGGAATGTGGAAATTAAAAAGAAATGTTCCGGTGATTAGAAGTTGAGTTGAAAATTATCAATCTTACATTGTACATTAAACAGCTCTCAAAGTCACTCTTTAAGTAGCCTACATAAACAAACACAAGCAAAGTTGATTCAGACACTATAGAGAGAATCACCAAAACTAAAATAAAATGTAGTTTTATTTACCGGTAGTTAACTTCCTGTTGATTTTACTATTTTAAGATCTGGATCCGGCATCCAGGTTTTCTTTTTAATAAAAATGGTAAAATCAAGTTAACAATTTTATATATATATAAAAAAAAGAAAAATACATGAATTTTGGTGATGCTCATGTGTCTGAATCAACTTTGTGTTTGCGGACTAAACTTGCGTACTAAAAGAGTACACTAGGAGTACAGACAAAAACTCAAACATGCATTTTATCCCATCTTCTGTTATACTCCTTGTTTATCATTCACATGGTTCGTGTGTATCTTATTCCAGGGTCCTGTTTCTCATGTCCAAGAGTGGCTACCAGCCTCCTAAACTGAAGGACAAATCCAAATGGTAAAGGAAACAAACCTATCAATGTACATGTTAAATGTTTATGCAGACTCAAGATATGACAGAAGCAGAAAAGACAAAAAAAGATCAGACTTTATGTTGGCCAAAGTTGAATTGCAGCCAGCCATCTGTGAGCTTGTAGATTGGCTATTTGAACTATTTTTTTCAAATAGGGATAAGGGGTAAGGGGTGGTGCAAGATATCGCCCAAATGAGTCAAACCCTGTTCTAGACAAAGAAGAAATACAAATGAAATGACACTAGGACTATTTTCAATGTTGTTGCAACTCAGGTCTAAATCTGTAAAGATATTTGTTTTAATATTTGTTATATTGTGATTTCTTTGTGCTGTTTATTTTTTTTTAGGTCTACCATGTTCTATAACTTTGTGAAGGCCATGTTGGTGAGGAACCCCAAGAAGAGACCTAGCGCCTCCAAGATGCTCTCAGTCAGTACTACTACTCCAAATTATAATAAAACATTCTTCTACTTTCTTGCATTCAGAATGATCACCCAGCAAACACGGTCCAGACCGGGTTTGCTGGTGCCAAATTTGACTAGTCAAATTTGGCACCAGAATATCAAGTGATTTCAACAAATCCCAACAAATCCTGTCCAATAAAGATGGACCGTCCCTGGATGAATCAGAGAGAGTCAGATCTGCCACAGAATAAGGTGAAGACGTCCTGGAAATGACGTAAAGATCACCCCCATATGGGCTATGATCTGACCTCTTGAACCTCACCGGAATTCCTCCAGTGATGTTACGATGACGTTCTCCAGACTAGACCCCAGATCACAACCCATACTATGGGGATGATCCTTACGTCATTTCCAGGACGTCTTCACCAGTTGAAACTAGATCAGCACTCAGTGAGTGCATACTTGTGCGTTGTGCACAAGTAGACTGTGGCCTACTTGTGTGTGAGCGGAGTGTGCTAATACTCATGACCTTAATTATAAAGGTCTCTTATTTACCTCACAATTACGTCACCATAACATCACCCCCCCAACCGGCAAATCGTAGTGCCTCGAGGAACTGCACACTGCGCACTGATTGCTTAACTTGTGCCTGCTCAGCTCACGCAAGTAATAATAAAGCTATAGCTAAGCTATTCTGGAGCATATCTGACTAGTTCTGATTGATTCAAGCAAGTCTGGCGTCAATCTGACTCTCTGATTCATCCAGGGACGTCTGTCTTTAGTGGACAGGGATCGTGTTGGTTGAAATCAGGTGTTATTCTGATGCCAGATTTGACTAGTCTTGGGTTGGCCTTGATCTGGACTCAATCAAAGACGTCACTAATTCGTCCCAGTCCTGATCGCGCTAACTGGATATGGCACATTAACGATAAATAACGATAACTCTCTCCACAGCACATGTTTGTGACTCAGCAGTGTCTGAGTCAGGAGCTGACTCTGGACCTGCTGGAGAAACTGAGACACCCTGAGAAACTGAAGGCCTGTCTGGTACCAGAGGAAGAGGAAACAGAGGTACCACTACAATCCAAACCCTCCACAGCACTGCTTCCCCAAACCTTTTCATGTGCAAGACCTAATCCCAGATTGACACGAATTAATCCGCTGACCCTGATTTTGAAGCGATCCAGGGAATAAGAGAGGAAGACATTAAGCATTTCTAACTCCGAGACAGATCCTAATGTAATAATATGAAATCGTTGTTCATCTAACCCATTTTCGTCACCGCTAAGCCCCTTATCCCTAAAATTTGTTGCCTTTTTTACTATTTTGAAAAACATTTTTGAAGAGTTAAAATGGCCAGTCTACAAGCTTACATGTTAATGTAGACTGGCTAGTTGAACTTTTCAAAACCGTAAATAAATAAATAAATAAATAAAGCATAAAGAAGTTATGGATAAGGGTTTTAACATGTGACGAAAATGGGCCCTGAGAGTGTACAAATGGAACCAAATGTTTGGTTCCATTTGCTAGTGAATGTGAAGGTAGAGGCACTATGGACATCAGTGTATAATAGGCTCAATATGGCAGTTTGCCACATTCAGTAGATCCTGAGATCTTTTGTGATATGTTTGGATTTCTTGAGGTCTAGTAAATAATACAACATGAATCACCATATTCGAATGCCCCCCATCACAAAGGGATAAGATCCATAAAACGGATAGCCTGGGACCCAGTACATGACGTTCAACTTGAAGTCAAACAGAAATTGAGGCTGGCTTCCAAGCTATAAAACTAAACAAAGCACCTTATCATTTCACCTCATTGTACAGTCACAGTATCAAAATTGAAAACAAAAATATCATTTGGTTGAAACTTTCCTTTTTCACGGTGAGGAACTTTCACAGTGAAATATTGCAGGGCGTCCAGCACCTCTGTACTTAGTCTTAAAGGTTATATTGCACTACATAAAATGTACATTTTTATTGTTCTTACAGATCGCTGCGGTTGCTGGCTACCTGAAGAGAATCCAGTCTATAAACAAACACAACAAGGCAGAGAGGACCAACTCTGACATCAGCCGTAAGACAATGAGATATGATACTGCACCGTAGCGTAGCGTAGTGTACCATACCGTACCGTACCGTACCATACCATACCATACCATACCATACCATACCATACCATACCATACCATACCATACCATACCATACCATACCATACCATCACAGCTGTGAACTCCAGCAGTTTCATAAAGAGCCAATAGAGTGGAGGTGTGGTAGAGTTAGATTCAAATCTGTTTACAAACACACATTGTATACACACTAAAGTTACCTGTATTACCTTTAAACTACAAGAAACACAACACTACACTGTTGCGATTTTGCTCTCTTGGCCTTGACCAAAAGTATAGAGATACAGTTTGTCTATGTTTCGTGTTTTCTTCGACCAAAATGACTCGTTTTGTTATATGAAAGAGATATCGATATGTTGTTGTTGTATGTATTAATCTTTGTTATTTGTTTTATCTGGTGCTCAGTGGAACAGATCTACACCCAAAGGCCACTACAGAAGAATTCACCAGAGGGAACGGTATGTGTTGTCTGTGAGCCGAATAGGCCGAATAGAATACTTCAACATATACCGTATCAGTGTCACGAATATAAGACGACTCGGTTATAAGACGACCCTCATTTTTCAAGACCCATTTACAGAAAAAAGAACATTGAATGTCAAATAGTATAGCCCCTGAATATAAGACGACTCCATTTTGGGGATATTTCCATTGGGAAAAAAACGTAGTCTTATATTCAGGCCAATAGGGGGTATATCAGTGTGACTCACATAAACAAAACGCATCCAAATATTGCAGGTGCTGCAATTGCCCATATTGGTCTTGACTGTTTTTACTCTCCCTTGTTTCCTGCAGTTAAAGCCAGCATCGTCAACAACATCTGTCAGGTCTGACAACAGTCCTGTTTCTTCTGCTTAGACAATATCACAGTGTGATGAAATAAGTCATTTATCATATTTAATTATCAGCATGACTAGAATGAACAATCTGGTACTGAACAAGTACTTTTTTCCCGTCTCTTTTCTCTGTGTGTCTGTTTCTCTCTCTCACACACACGCACACGCACCGCACATTCTTCCTCCACCCCCCACAGAGATCACAACACAGATTCTGATGATGATGACTATGATGACGTAGACATGTAAGGACACGCATGCACTTGGCTATTACATAAACATCTCTTCACGTAATTGCTGTTGATCTATTTACTGTATGCGTGCGTACACGTGTGTGTGTGTGCATGTGTACACGTGTGTGTGTGCGTGTGTGTACATTCATTGACATTAAGTGTGTCGACTCCACAACTGACATTGAGGATTTGTTTTCATCTTTTTTCCCTCCAGACCTACATTGCGCGCCTCCAGGTAAGCTGATTCAACCAAGCATCTCATAGTACATTACTAACTACTAAGGAGTAACTTATCAAAATATCCCCATCTCTGTGTCTTAACAGTGAAACGATACCAGCCGATGACATCCCACCGCCACTTCCTCCAAAGGTACTGCAGAAGCACTGTTAACTCGTACTGAAGTACGCATGTACATATAGAGAGGCTATCTATAATAGGCAATTGTGAAAAGGGTGTCATTTCTTCTTATGCCTTTGATGGTATATAAATTATAAATAACCTTTACATTTCTATAGGTTCCTTATGTCTTGACCTATGGAATTATGGAATGCATATGCTAAGAAACAACTTTATATTTCCTAAAGTTAATAGGGTTAGGGTTAGGGCATTAAATAAATGTTTTTTTAATCATTTCTATGGCATCTTCTTTCCTACCCTCAACTATGGTCATGAAGTGTGAGTCATGACCAAAAGAACAAGGTTGCAAATACAAGTGGCCAAAATGAGTTTTCTCCGGCAGGTCGCTGGCATCTCCCTTAGAAATAAGGTGAGAAGTTCAGCCACTCGGGATCGACTTGGAGTAGAGACATTTCTCCTTTGCCTGGAAAGGAGCCAGCTTAGGTGGTTCGGGCATCTGGTTAGGATGCCTCTCGAGCGTCTTCCCTAGGGAGTCCCTCGAGACATGTCCCACTGGGAGGAAACCCTGGGGCAGACCAAGGACCAGATGGAGGAATTACATCAACTCTCTGGCCTAGGATTGCCTCGGGATCCTCCAGGAGGAAGTCACTGATATTAGGGACGGCAAGTCTCTACTACGGCAACAGGAACTCGATCTGTGCCGATAGATAAACCTCCTTGCCGCAGCAGCCTTTCCTACTACGGCAGAACCTACACTTTAACATAGTGTCTACAATGTCTATTTGACACACGCTGCATAGATGCGTCACCATGGTAACCGTCGCCGTTGCGGATGGCTGCGTGCTTAATGATTTTGACAGCTACACCGATTGCTTCATAGCAGCCGTACTTCCGTTCTGAAATGCCGTTCTGAAAATATGGCAGCTTAAAGAGCCTATTGCTTGGGACAGAGAAGTCTGGAGCTCTCTGGTGGAGCTGTTGCCCACTCGACCCGACCTCGGATACGCGGATGAAGATGGATGGATGGATGGATTTCTATTGGCATAAGCGTTTCATGATTCCATAGGGCTTATGGACATATGACATCATCAACCTGCAACAGGAGCAGTCCCTGTTGAGTGAAAGATTTGCTGTTTATGAAAGAAATACAATATTTAAGGTGTTTTTTATTTTTATTTTTTAGTTAAAGAGGGCAAGTATAATGTTTTGAGCCATATTTGTTACTGTATATTAGCCAGGTATATTGTGGGTATGTGTTTGTGCACCCCCTGCAGCCCAAGGCCCGCACCAGCTCAGAGGAGAGTATGGCGGGGGAAGAGGAGCGTGCACGGACCCCCTGCTCTCTGTACGCCCCCTGCCCCCTCCTGAGGACCTCCAGTGGCACGCACGCTCGACCAAAGCCCAGACCACGCTCCACCAGGCATATCAACTCAGGTGTGCTGTCCATTGAGACACTGGTTTTCAACCTTTTTCATACCAGACCCCACTATTTAAGCCACCGGCTACCATTTGAGGACATTTTAGCCCCACAGACCCCAAAACTAAAGATTTCTTTTGCTTTCGTCCACATGGATTTGGGAAACAAAACAGGCAAACATACAGATCAAAATGATCATTGTGCTTCTGCTATTTTTGTCAAATGTTCCCCCCAGAATAGCCATGCTGAGGTTCAACTGTGAGAAGTTCCTAAGATTGAAGTGCCTCTCAATGGATCTTGACAGCTTCGTGTATTGAAACCACCAGAAGTCAAGTGAAATTAGGAGAGACATTTGTCCTGTTGTTTTGCTGCAGTGCAGACTGACTGCAACGGTGCAATGTTAACTCTAAATAACTTTAAATGTGGCTGAATTCCTGTCTTATTCAGTTGCAATCCTGCTTTACAGCATTTTTACAACAATTGTGTTCATGTTCATCTTTACTCATTTCTAGTAACACCAAATCTAACTGAAACACTGTGATTGCCATCCAGATAGATAAATAGTCGAACAGACAGTATGCAACCTTATTAGGAAATGTATAACAACTCTATGTGTGTGTGTGTGTGTGTGTGCGCACGCGTGCGTGCGTGCATGCGTGCGTGCGTCTGCGTGTGTGTGTGTGTGTGTGTGTGTGTTACAGACCCAGTATCCTTCCAAGTTCAGCAGACTGATGATGCAGAGATTCCACCTGAGCTTCCACCTAAAGATCCCAGAAGAAGACAACTTCAGCAACATACGAAGGTACCATCTGAAAACATATACTGTATGAACTGCAAACTAACATTGAACCTACTGTAAATGTTTGGCAACTGCAAACAAAAGATTGCAAATACCGGTAGTATAGAGGATAATGATCCACAAGCCCCAAACTCTTCTCCCTTCTGGCCGCAAAACTATGAAATGAACATCCCATTAGAGATGGGATTTGGGGCTCTTTTAGAGAAGCCAGATCCCTTGGAACCGTTCCTTTCAAAGAGCCGTTCAAAAAACTGGCTCGTTTGTACCGTATATTTATCTAAACTAGATTGGAAGTCTGTCTTCTTAAATTGATTTTGATTATGTTTTGTTTTTTTTATTATCCTCCATGTTAGGATCCAGTGGAATGTGTCAGTCCTGTCACAAAGAAACCCCCAGTGAGTTGAAATGCTTTTACTTCATGATTATATTATTAGGGGATCCATTTTCATCACTAACTAACTAACTAACTAACTAACTAAACCTTAAACTTCTCCACTTTCTACACTACACAACGTTTTTGAATAATTAAAATGGCCAGTCTACAAGCTCAATGTAGATTGTCTAGTTGGACTGCTCTTTTTTTTTCAAAGTAGTACTAAAGGCAAAGAACTTAAGAACTTAAGGTTTAGCAATGATGAAAATGGAATCCTTTATGTATACCGGTATATGAATGGTAAATGGTGTATTTATATACGCCTTTATCCAAGGTGTTACATTGCAAGGCACCAACCTAACTGTCTAGGGAGCAATTATTATAATTGTCACTCCCATCACTCATAAGAAGTTTTTCTCTTTTACTGGCAGTTTATTAACCATCTTCAATGCAGCAACAACGGCCATAACAAACCAACGTTGAACTAAATAAACACAAAAATAAATAAACCATCAAAAACTCATTAACATTTACACATAATTGAGCATATGAACAAACAAAGGCAAATAAATTGGTCCAATTGGACAAAATTGTACCTCACTGGCAGCATAGTTCAGTGATGGGAATGCATGCAGTTAACTTTAGGAGCATAAAGAACACATCACTGTAACAAAAACAAAAACTTAAATCATGTATTGAAAAACATTCAAATTATGGCTCACTTTGACCCTTCCTTTTTATGAATAAACTTTAATACAAAAATCAGTGTTGACCAGACTTTAAAATGAATAGATTATAGACAGATAGGTTATAGATCAGAATTTTAACTAGATCTTTAAAATCATTTATACAGTATCACTGAGAATTTTAGATTATTAAATTAAATAATTAAATGAATCCAAACGCAATCATGTCACTTGTGATCACCATAGCATTTTACCACCCATCTTAAAATGTTTGCACATTTTATCCCCTTTTAACCTCTTACTTACTGTTTTAATTCACATGAAGTTTCAATACATTATAACCTTGTGGTACCTTAGCATACTTTTACCATTGGAACATGCAAGCTGACTTAGTTTTTAAATAAACACTCAATTTCTTTTTAACTTTCTAATTTGTAAACCAAGTTGTAATTTGAGGCTGTAGACCTTTAGCTGTTTGAGTGCCATAAAATGACAATTACATCTTTAACAAATACATTTTCAAAACAGTTCCTTTCAAGATAATAAACCTATAACCCCTTGCAAATGTAACAAGACCTTCGCTTCACCTAGCAATATGACAAGTGGGTTTTATGCCTACCATTTTTCCTCCCACCGTAACATATTTTAAATGCATCTCCTTTTTCTTGACATGAAGTTTGTTCTTTCCTTCCCCTTTGGTGGTTTCTTATTTCCTCACCATTTCCTTGTTTTAATTCCTTGGTCCTTCATCTTTAGTTTCCTTGATTTGTAGGCCCTTTGTCCTTCTTGTTACCCACTTGTTTCTTGGGACTCTTAGTGGAGTTCTTGGGTGGATTCTTAGTGCAAACAGGCTTCTTTGCATTAACTGCAATCTGGACATATTTTATCATCACTTCGGTCTCCTTGTCCCTCTTGAAAGAATCAGAAGTACCGCTGTCCTTGAGTGGACCCACCACACCTTTAATGTCCAGGCTGGGTTCTGGTTGTCCTTGTGTAACATTTTGTATTTTAAGCTCCTCCAAATGCTCAAGTTCTCTCCTGATTTTCTTATTCTGGGTAATTATTTGGTAAGCCAAGGCCCCGGGCTGGTGGTATAGGCTTTGGGCCTACCATAAAGGCCCCAGACCTGATTTGCTGCCATGCAGCCAATGAGCCATAGGCTACAGTTTTTTTACACTTGAGTCCTTTGCTTTGAACATGTGTAGACTAATCTTAATCAAACAGCGAGGTGTCCTTTAGCAATTAGTATACGTTCTCTGGGCACTAGGGTTCCTAAACGTTCACCACACAGCTCCAGAACGGTGTAGAGCCCGACAACGACCAGCTTGATCTCTCCCTTCGGCAGGACTCCTGGTTGCCGTCGGGTAGACCTCATCGTCCGCGCCGGGTGGTCTGGAATGGACTCTACGTGGGTCAGTCGTCAAGTTCGACTCCACGGACGTGGAGTCCTGCTCTGAGTTCCACTGTCACTCCCATCACACATAAGAACGAAGCAAGTTGTTCTCTTTCCTGGCAGTTTATTAAGACCACCTTCATATGCAGCAACAACGGCCATAACAAACCAACGTCAAACTAAATAAAAACGAAAATAAACAAACCATCAGAAACCCATAAACATTTACACATAATGGAACATATGAACAAACAAAAACAAATACATTGGATAACACTGTACCTCACTGGCAGCATAGTTCAATGACAGGAATGCAGTTAACATTAGGAGCCCAAAGAACACATGACTGTAACACAAATAATCAAGTTAAACTCACATTGAGATAAACCATACCTTGCTAAAACATACCACGTTGCTTGCAAGTAACATCCCTCTCACGGACATGCTGCAAAGTGACCTGTGCTAATGAGCTTCTACCAGACACCTTGTATGCCTTGACAATACACCGGAAATCACCTCAATGATCCACTTTGTATAAAAATACAAAATATGTATATATCAAACTGACATTATATGGCACAATAATATTATAATATTGTTATAATATAATTGCAGGTGTATTTTAAGAAGGTATTCCATGGCTGTCCTCTCAAAGTTCTCTGTTCAACCACCTGGGAACATCCCGCTACCAAAGGTTTGTAAACTAAACTGTACACAAAGTAATAACCAAATGGACCATGTGATCCCCTCCTGGATGTCGCAGACCCGCCCCTACCAAGACCCAGCAAACATTTCCCTGTTCATTAAACTTTTCAAAACAGTGTTTCAGTCAGATAACTCACAAAAAAGATTTAACCAGTATTTATTTGACCAATACTATATACTCAGAATACAAATGTGCATATAATATTTTACATTGGTATTCGGCTCTGCTACATTTTTTCTCCATGTACATGGAGAAAATATGTCCATTGTAAATAAACACTCCAGATCCCTCTGCCGTCCCATTGCCTAAAGGGATACAACACTCTGATTGGTTCAGAATCGGTTCAGATCTACACCCTCACATTTTCCAACCCAACTGCAAATGCATTTTCAATATGTTGTGATCGTGTACACCGGTTGTTTTTGGCAAAGATATTAATTGTGGTGTACTGTACACAGGAAGGGGGCTACTGGAACATTGCCCTTATGGGCATCCAGTCAACTAAGCACAGGGTTTCGCGGGCATTCTGTGTGCTTGTTTTGCCAAATGTTTTGCTGAGGCCTGTGTGGATGTCTTACTTAGGCTACTGTCTGTCTGGTTTGATATGTTTGTCTGTCTATCTATACATGCAAATCATGTGTGTGTGTTTCTGCTCTCTCCTCAGATCAGCATCTCATCCTGGGTGCAGAGGAAGGAATCTACACGCTCAACCTCAACGGCTCAGAGGCCACAATGGAACTAGTAAGACCTTGTTTATAAAGTTTCCATCTACATTAGCAGTATGCTACTCTGCATATTGTATTTTTAAAGGGTTTTAGTTCATATTTGTGGACATAAAGCTGTAGTAAATAGAAGTCAAAACATGCAAAATGCCATCATGCTTTATGTAACATGTGATATATCTAACTAGGGGTTTCCATGATGCTGGATCCATTCCAAGCATTAGTTTTTTTTTTTTTTTTTTTTTTTTTTTTTTTCAGGAAACAACTCATGCAGCTGAAAACAGTCGTCATCATAATAGTCCAGTAATAATGTCATTTGACCTAGAACTAATTGCAAAAAAATCAAACTCAATCAAACTGATTTTGTATCTTCAATATATCCTGAATAACAGATAAAAAGTTGCCTGGAATTGTCTGAGGGGAAAGGTTTGAAAATGGCCGTTACAGTAAGTCCACCATCGACATTCTATTGAAGGCAAATATTTTCTAAATTTCATCATGCTTTGAGTAGCAAGTGACATATCAAACTAGAGAGTTTCCATGGTGCTGAATACATTCTTAGCATTAGTTTTGCACAAAATCACTCATTGGGTGAAATATCGCCATAACAACTTGCCCAAATGTGCTGACCTCGTCATATTTGTCAACACGCTTATGGCTGTTTCCAACCCAAGGAAGAAATTAATGCTTAAGGGCAAAATGAATGCTTGGAATGGATTCAGCATCATGAAAACTCCATAGTTTTATATGTCACTTTATATGTCACTTGCTACTAAAGCACAATGAATTTAGAAAATATTTGCCTTAAATGGGATGTCAATGGTGGACATACTGTAAATGCCATTTTCAAACCTTTCCCCTCCGACAATTCCAGGCAACTTTTTATCTGTTATTCAGGATATATTAAAGACACAAAATCAGCTGAGTTTGCTTTTTTTTTTGCAATTAGTTACAGGTTCACCCCTTCTATTTCATATAATGCCCGTACTATAAATGTGCTTAGCACATTTGGGCAAGCACTATGGCCGTTTTCAAACCAATTGGTGTGTTCTTTGTGAAATTTCTATAGGTTAGTTAATGGGACCCCAACTTTGACTTTAGGTTTCCCCAGGAGTTGAATTTAAACGTTTTAGTGCATGTTATTAGACACCATTAGAAACACATTGGTGAAGGCATTTATGGATGGATGGATGGATGGATGGATGGATGGATGGATGGATGGATGGATGGATGGATGGATGGATGGATGGATGGATGGATGGATGGATGGATGGACTGATCTCCTCTTTCCTCTCTCAGTTGTACCCAGGGAAGTGCATCTGGCTGTACACCATTAGTAATGTCCTCATGTCTGTGTCTGGTAAGTCTCACCACTATTTCATTCCTGCATTGTACGATGAAGAGCCAATAGCTTGGCCTCTGTTTAATACAGTAGGATATTCAATATTAAATCAATGAAGGTTTTCTAAAGGGCAAGGAGAAGTTAACTAGTAGTGCGCCATCTTGCTCTCTGAGTATAGCAATGCGATCATTGATCATTGGCCACTGTAACTATTAACTGTAGCTCCAGGCGAAGGACACCTTCACCACTTCAATTCAATTCAATTCAATTCAATTCAATTCAATTCAATTCAATTCAATTCAATTCAATTCAATTCAATTCAATTCAATTCAATTCAATTCAATTCAATTCAAATAAGCTTTATTGGCATGAGAAAACACACGGTTACATTACCAAAGCAAATGTCACACATACAGTACATTAAAAGCATGTTGACAATGGGGAACGCATTTACAGTTGGAGGGGGCACCGCATTTTGTAAGCAGTGTTATTATGTCACATTGCAATGCATTGTCACACTGTATATAACTGTCATAACAGGGTATAGCATTTTCCCTCAAGATACATAAAAATATACATGGGCATGGCAGTCTACTTGGTACAGATAGTAGTCATTAGAGTGGTTGTAGTACAGATAGTATAGTCAGTCATGCTGCTATCATTCCTATTGTAATATGAAACATGTTTGTGTTCAGGAAAGTCATCTCAGCTCTACTCACATTCCTTGAAGGAGTTGTATGAGCAGGCCCGGCGGGATCAGAGGATGGTCGCCCTGCCTACGCACAGATTGTTACCTAGGTAATACTTTAAACCACCAAATGTGTCCTCCAAACTCCCTTGCCAAACAGACTCACTCTGATGTGTGCTGTACGGCCATGCAACAAAATAATAAATGAGTGATAAATCAGTAGAAATTAAGATTCAAAAACGTTGTGAACGTTCCAGAGGCACATACCGCTAAAAGAACCTACTATGGGCAAGACAGGAATGTTCTTTAATACAGTATGCAGGAGTAGGAGCCCTACAACGAGATATTTATATCATCATGGCTTTCCAATGCAGGGGTGTAGTGGAGGGGGGGCGCTGGGGAGTGGATCCCCCCACTTCTCTCAACGCTAAATTTATTTGGGGCAAAAATATGTTTCTTTGAATTGTCATTTACCTTTCTGGCAACAGTTAAGCATAAACCCTGTTTCTATATCGATTATACATGTCTGCTTGTCTACTCTGTGCCCTGCATTGTGCACGTACCTGTGTTATGGTGCGATTGGTGCGTCCCCCCAATTCTAAAAGTAGCACTACCAAACTGAGCCAATGTTTTATCAATTTTCCCTATTTTCAGGAAACATGCGGTAACAATGAAAATACCTGACACCAAAGGGTGCAAGTCCTGTTCAGTAGGTAAGAAGAGCTGATGCATCTGATACATAATCTCTGCTGTGTTGAAACCTCATATGTGCAAAAAGGATTAAAACAAAACAAAACACACAAACAAACAATATCAAAAGTAGCAGATCGGCAAACCTTGATCTGCGTTTGGAACTTGCAAATCAGCAATTTTTGATGTTTTGATAGTTGGGTTGTATCTGAACGATCTGTTCAGATATGTTCTGATCTTAAATACCATTAGTTTTGAAAAAAAAAAAAGTGCATGTGGTTGTCTTTAGGCCAAGGAGTGTTTTTGAGCAAAACTAATGCTTGGAATGGATTCAGTATAATGAAAACCACCTAGTTTGTTAAAAAAATATTTATTGCAATGAAAGCGTCTCTTGACTGACTGAGTTGTTGTCCTCCCAGTGGGCAACGTGCAGCGAGGCTGTGTGTTCCTGTGCTGTGCTCTGGAGTCCAGCGTGGTGCTGCTGCAGTGGTATGAGCCCATGCACAAGTTCATGCTCATCAAGGTACGCACGGCAAAGTAGTAATCACTTGTAGTGTTCGTTTACAGCAGTGGTTTTCAACCCGTTTCATACCAGGGCCCACTATTCAGAAGTTCAGCCACGGACCACCCGGGCCCCAAAACTAAAGATTTATTTTGCTTTTGTCCACAATACCAGGCAAACATACAGATCAAAATGACCATTAATCTTCTACATTCTCTAGTTGTGTATACGTGGGGCTAATTCACATGGTGAATATTTTAACTCTTGAGAGTGTAAAAAAAATCTAAAGCAGTGCTACTCTTTGGCTGACTTTGACCAGCCCGTGGAAAGGTTACTTTGAAATAAGAAAATAAAACGTACTTTCTAATTAGACCTGTCCTTATGCATGGACTAAATCCACATTGCTTATATTTGAAGCATTCACTACACGCAACTTTCCTGTCATAAGTTTGCATGTGATTGACAACCCGTTTGTTTTCAAAGATTTGACTGAATAAATTAAACTCTTCAAAAGGCAACCTAAATTTGTCATGGCCTAATAATAACATACACTCTTACCCACTAAAACATTGTCATTAGCATTTACTGTTTTTTATATTGAAAAAAATATATATTATCACTAAGAATGTACTTGTCCTATTAGTTCCAACATGCTCTGCTCCTTTGCTTGCGGTTATATTTAAGCTTACAGTTAGAGATAGGGTTGGTACTTTCGGAACAATGTAGCTTCAGACTAGTGACATGGCACTTTGGGCCCTCAATGATATTTTCAGTTTCTCATTTGACCCCTTGGGAAAATTGATTGCCCCTGAGCTAAAGAGTTCAGGGACAAGCCTGTACTGTACATGCCAATTTCACATTGCTTTTCTACAAAGATTTAGCCCATACCTCTGTGCATGTCCAGGTGTGCGTGTGTGGGTGGCTGCGTGTGTGTGTGTGTGTGCGTGCATGTGTCTGTGTGAGAGAGGGAGAGTAGGAAATGATAAGGTCATGTGTCCCTATTTGACTTTGTCTGACTGATATTCTCCACTGAGTTTGTTCAGAGTGCTGTGTGCTGCTTATCTAAATCTACTCTTCCTTTAACCCTACCATCCCATTTTCCATTCCTTTATCTCTTTTCGGTTTCTCTTTAATCTTCTCTCTATCTGTGCTACATTCTTCTTACTTCTTATCCCCTCCCTGTCCCTGTTCCCTTTGCTTTGTCCAAGTGGGTTTGTCTTTTAGTAGTGACCTCTCTAGCTGCAGTCGCACTCTAAAATGCACACACAAAACAATAATTGAAATAGGTGCTGCATGCGTGTAGCGCGTATTTTGTGAGGGACAAAAATATGGTAGACCATTTTCCTGAACCACACAGATAGATAGCCTGGTAGCCTTTTTCGTGGTAGCTTGAGGGTTTACAACAGACCTTGCAGAACATGTGATATAAGACAAACCTCTCCACCAATATGTCTCCTAAATAATAAAACATTGTTTTAACAATAAGATCCCTATTTTGATTGTTTTAAGTATCAGGTCTTAAGTCTTAAATACAGCAATTTTTTGGGGGGGGACCATACCTTCAAAATCTCCAAATCCGTCAACAAGTCCTGCTGTCTGTAGTGGATAAATGTGTGTGTGACATTTAGGGCCCTATTTTGATAAGTCAAAACTTGGAGGTGTGGCAAAGCTGTTTGGCCACTCAAAACAGCCAAGTAGCTTTGCCACACCTCCTCCAAGTTTTGACTTAAAACGACTAAAGGACTTTACAGACGAGGAGTAATAAACGCCCGCATTATAGCGACGATTCCACCGTGCCACCCAGTGCCGACAGACGATAATAGCATAGAGAGAAAAAAAAACTCACAGAATTGAAGTCCAAAATCAAACGCGGGCGTGTGCACGAAACGAGTATGCACGTAACAAACAACACTAGACGCCATGCGATAACGCCCGTCGTCATACGCCTGCTTTGTCGCACAGCATTTTCTAAGCACAAAATGCCACTCCCGTTGAAAATGAACTTGGAGTTGCGATTTTTACAGACAGGGCAGAAAAACACATTTGAGGGGCACAAAAGCACATCAGAAAACGCTGTGCAATAATAAGTGTGACGCCGGGCGTTATCACATAGCGGTCAGTGTTGTATTTTAGATCTCAATTAGCACTGACACTGGCATGGTGGAATCACTGTGATAATGCGTGTGTTTCAGACTCCTCGTCTGTAAAGCCCTTTAGACTAACTCAAAAAAACAATACTGTTTGTCATAATTATTCATATGCATGTCCTCCCTGCCCGGTCCTAGAACTTTGACTTCCCACTGCCCAGCCCCCTGCGAGTGTTCCAGATGCTGGTGGTCCCCAAGGAGGAGTACCCACTGGTCTGCATCGGGGTGTCCCGCGGGCCTGGTCCCAACCAGCCAATCACCATAGACAACATTAACCTCAACTCCAACACCTCCTGGTTCACCTCCTGGTTGGGTAATTATTCATTCACTTCTTGGTTGTTAATTAAAACACACACACACACACACACACACACACACACGCGCACACGCACACGCACACATGCACACACACACACACACACACACACACACACACACACACACACACACACACACACACACACACACACACACACACACACCTGTGCACTATGTAATATGAGCCTATGTGTACCTTGCAAGTGTGATGTTGGATTGTTAATGCTCTACTTTAGACAACCAGATGCGTTTCTCTGTGATTTTAAACATGTGTGTGTGTGTGTGCGTGTGCGTGTGCGTGCGTGTGTGTGTGCGTGTGTGTGTGTGTGTGTGTGCGTGCGTATGCGTGCGTGCGTGCGTGCCTGTGTGCTTGCAGAGAATCGATGCACAGATGTAGTGCAGCAGGTGAACCAGTTGGACAGTAGCTCGTTGCTTGTTCTCTTAGAAAGTAAGTAAATATTTGTATGTACATTTATTTTCCCTTTTCCCCAATGATAAATTGTTTTGCGTTCAGTAAATATTTAATGAGGATATTCCGGAGTCTAGTACTGAGCTTGTCAGCTTCTGATTCACTCCAGATCATAAGAACTATTTTGTTATTTTAACTAATGCATACTTAGTTACTTAGTTAGCCTGACCTAACCTGAAATGATTTTGGCCTAGGGGGGTCGGGGTGCTGTCCGAATTTAGACGGCAGAAATGCTGCCCCAACACTGCTGCGCTACGGCACATCATGTGGAGCGACGCCCACCCGAAAGGTTGACCCCCACTTCTAAGCCACCGTGGCTAACAAATTAGTCCAGGATTTCCGTTTTGGCGCAACACGGACGAAAATGAAAGCCTGCGTGTCAAGGCTAGTTAATGACTCTATCATGCCTGATTTCAAATAAATTCTTCTACAGTGTATTGCAGCTATGTCAATATTTGATTGCCTGAATTAAATTCAATACTGCATTAACAATTTGCACACAAAAAGCATAGGAAAGTACATTAGTGATGGCCGTTTAATACTGAAGCTCTGACACACGCTCCAAACCCTGCCTTTATGTCCATATGAAGCACTGCTTCGAAGCTTGCTTCAGTAACAGTGCTGGCACACTTGTAATGCATGAACATGAAAATAAAGCTCACACTCTCTATCATGTGAGTTTTTTTGGCTGATAGTGGACAGGAATGAAACTCCACCCAAGCTTGAGAATACTGCGACAGCCATCTTCCCTGAAAAAGCTTGCCCTATAGCTTAAAATTCAAGCCGAGCTTGAATAGTGGTTAAGTGCTCCTTTAGAGAATACCCACCCGAATACGTAAATATGACTAAAGACAGAGTGGCGTGATTTTTTCCCCCAATCATCAGGTATTTTTGTTATATGAGGAGGAAGGTTTTTTTCCTCAAAAAAGTGTGCAGTGTTTGTTAAACTGTCATTTTTATGATTCCACCCCACCATTAAGTATGCCTGGCTTGCCTGGTGGGTGGTGATGGGTGGATGTACAAATGTGGAAAAAATAAAAAAGTCACAGCACCTCTTTAATATTATATATCTTTTTTCCTACCTTTGCTGTCATGACTTTTAAAATTTACCTGCCGTGACTGTACCTTGAAAGTTACCTGGTTATGGCAAAATCCATGATTATGGCAATACTAAATATTCACTACTATGGGTCCATACATTTATTTATTTAGCACTTTTGAATGGATACTCCTGTCCTCCACAGAGTCTGTACACATAGTTGGCCTAGAGGGGGAGCTGAAGAGCAGCAGAAGTCTACAGCAAGAGACCACCTTCTCTTTTGATGTGGAGGCTGTAGGTGAGTCCTGAATGACACACACACACACACACACACACACACACACACACACACACACACACACACACACACACACACACACACACACACACACACACACACACACACACACAGATGCATTATGTACTGTGTACAAATCATGGACCATAAGGGTCCATTTGGTTTCATTTTGACACTCTCAAGAGTTACAGCTCTATAAGGGTCCAAGTGCACCCCCTGCTGGGAGAGGCTAAAATTGCCTATGCCCATAGCGACTCTCCACAATAATACATCATCCATCATGTATTGTAGCTCTCTAACAAACTGGGTGTAAATATTCAGTCCACTCACCCCCTCCATTACCTCTATCTGTCTCTGGCCCTCTAGTGTTTTTCGAGGACACGCTGCTGGCAGTGTGGCGTCATGGTTGGCAGAGGAGAGGAGAGGACTTCAATGAAGTCATTCAGGAATGTAAAGACCCCAGGAAGATGTACAGGCTGGTGGGGACAGACAGGTTGGTATATAATACAGATACTGCAAAGCATACATTAAGTACTTTCAGAACTATATATTTCAGTCTTTCAAAACTAGCCAGTCTACAGAGTTGTATACAGTTGACAATTGCCAATTCTGCATAACAAGTAGTTTCTACCCGTCCCATGGTGGAGTTCTGCTAGTTGTGGTCATTTTGTGGGGGTTACTGTGGGCCACACAGTAAAGGTAAATGAATCCAAATCACAAACTTCATTTGTATTGCCAACCTATTCCTATAATATTAGCACATCCTTCGTTCATTTTTACCTCTTGTTTTTTGAGTCCATATCATTGCATCCAAAAAGTAGTTCCATCTGACAGAGTGTTTAAAAATGAACAAAGGATGTGCTAATATTTTAGAAATAATTATTTTTTAACTCATTTACTTTTAATGCATAGTCCCAGTGACCCACACAAAAGGCCTAGAACTACTTCCCACCACGGGACTCTGGACAACAATTAATTCAGCTGACACAAATACTGTATATTAATGGACAGTATTTCATACAACTTAAAGTAAGTCTGAGCTATACCTTTAAGTGTATTTTGAAGCTGATACTCAGTTGTACTAATTGTAAGGGAGTGTAGCTAGATTGTAGCATTATTACGTATTATTAGTACTGTTTTATTTTATTTTTTTCAACCACTGAACCCTCTCTTTTCTCCTTCCAATGTATAGGCTGGTTGTCATGGAGACGCGCATCACCGAGGACCAATCAGGGATGTGCAATCTGTACATTCTGGAAATCGCAGAAAAATGCGTCCTCTTGCCATGATGACCTCCGAGCTTCCCAGGCGGCGGCAGAGTGGGGAGTCGGACTCAAACACCACCTCACACCTTCTCCACCAAACACCTCCCTCCTAATGATTACCATGTAAACGAGGAGACAGGGACGATGAATATTACGCCTCAGGCTTTGGACCTGCTGTCCGGCTTTGTCCACAGTGATAAGTTCTACCTTCTTCCGAAGGCTGTATTTCAAAGGAATCGCCTGCCTTTAGTACGCTGAGAAGTTGTGTACCACAGTTCATTGAACAAGAGATTCAAATCCGCCGTGTGGTGTGTGTGTGTGTGTGTGTGTGTGTGTGTGTGTGTGTGTGTGTGTGTGTGTGTGTGCGCGCGCACACCCATTCCACCATACCTCTATAGAGTGACGCAGTCCCGTCCCCTTTCAGAACAACAAGTGGCCAAGGAAATGATTCTCCATCCGTTATCGACAAATTCTTTTGAAAAAAGCATTTATATAAACACGTTTACACCACGGGCAAAGCCGACGAGGGTCGTGAGTGACAAACCATGACAACAAACACAGTGTTGTGTCTTGTGCAGATCAAATAATTAGAAAGAAGAAGGGTAAAAAGGCAGTGTGCATGCAAACACTTTTGTTTTGTTTTTTCTTCTCACAAATTGTTTAACAGGGCCCAAAATATTGCGCTTGTTGTGATTTATCACAAGCCAAGTTAGCATGGTCCGCACTCCGCATCTTCATATAAATAGTTTTTGAAAAGTCCATAGAGGAAAATTACTGGGTTTCATTGAACATGGAAGTTTTGGGATCTAAACATGTAAAAAGAACCTGAACAATGTAGAACGTAATATGCCTTTTTTTCCTTTTTTTTGTAGCAGAACAAACAATAATGTGAACTAAGTGCCTTCATAGTGTTAAAGGCGTATTGCTTTGTGAGAAACAGTTTAATATCTGTGCTCAAGCTTGCCGGAGTGGAATAGGCTAGCCCAGGCCTAAAGGTTCTCCTTCGGAAAACTAATGTCAACAGTACAAAATGCACCTAATAAAGAGAACTGAAAGCTATAACTCTGTGTGTGTGTGTGTGTGTGTGTGTGTGTGTGTGTGTGTGTGTGTGTGTGTGTGTGTGTGTGTGTGTGTGTGTGTGCGCGCGCGCGTGTGCGTTCGTGCATGTGTGCGCACGTGCGTGCGTGCGTGCGTGTGTGTGTGCGCCCTGTATTCCAGGTGTAGCCTGTAGGCAATCAATGCTGCTGTGTCAAGCTAACTTTTTCTGGATATTTTTTAGGTTCCCTCGGTGTCACTGGAAGAATCATGTTTCTGAAGTGCCCACACAGGCTATAGAGCTGAGCAGTCCCGCCCCCTTGTGATGTCACCCCGGCTCCAGAAATGTTTTCCCCATTCATTTTCCTCATCGACTTTTTGAAAATGATCTATATAAAGACGATTACGCCACGGACAAAGCCATCTCAGATCATGACAAATCATGACAACATACACAACGTTTTGGGACAATCACATAATTTCTAAGAAGAAAAATGAATAGGGAAACCATCTCTGGAGCGGGGGCTTATGTCACAAGAGGGGCGTCTGCTCAGCTCTATAGCACTAATGAAATACAGACAGAATACAATGAACTGTGCTATTTTGTCATGAATATTAGGACCAATGTTATAATAAGGATAGGTCTAAAAGTGGTTCCTTTAAGGCATATATGTCAAACTCAAAGCCTGGTACCAGGGTAGGTTGTGTTGTTATAGCAACAATATATGTGTTGTTATGGCAACCACTTCTCTATAAACCTACAGTATATATAAAAAGAAAAACAGAACCACAAATAGCCTCATAACTTAAGTCTGAACATGCTGAAGTTCAAACACAAACTATAAAAAATAGATTTTGGGGAACTTTTGGGGTGCTCTTTTTGTGCCGTCCGTCCCTTGAGTGTTATTATTACTGTGTTATAATAAGTACTGCCATTGCTTCATGGTTGTTGGCGGTCTATCGTCCCTCCGTGGACTCCGATTGGATGGTTTAGGTGATGATGTGATGTAATGGTGATGGTCAAGTATTGTCATGACGAGTATTATCTCTTGGAGGTACTTGCTTTGTGGTCGCTCTCTCGCACAAGTAGGCCATGGCTTACTGCACAATGCGCAAGTATGGCACTCTATTAAGTGCAGGTTTAGTTGGATTTCCTTCCCCTCAATAGTCTGATACTGAGTTATTAATTATTTGCGTGAACGAAGTGGGCGCAAGTTAAGAGATCAGTGCACAGTGGTGCACAGTCGGTGGTCATTATCCCTCGGGTCACTCCGATTGGCCGGTTGGGGGGTTATGTAATTGGGTGATGTAATGGTCATGTAATTGTGAGGTAGATAAGAGACTTGAGTAGGCTATTAGCCCGCTCCGCTCACGCACAAGTAGGCCAAGGCCTACTTATGCACTCTACCGAGTGCTAACTATACATAATAATTTATAGTGGATTAAGTGGAACCATTGCCCACTATGAGCACCTGGCCCCCCACATGCCCGTAGAAACAATCAGGAGAAACAGGAGAAGCAATCCTTTTTTATATAGGGAAGAGGCTCTCTGAGGCAAAAGGGCAGGGGCTCGAGCACCTCTACACGTGTCTGAAATTGGGGGTCCAGAGCTATAGGGAACCACTGGTTCAGCCCATCCTCGAACGAACTGGTCGGAACATTTTAAATGTGCGCAACATCTATGGGCTCAGCTCGGCTCAGCTCTTGGCCGGGGGATTGGAAGCGTCGACGCACCACCATCACCACAGCCAGAGCCATTGAGTATAGACAGAGTTACGCAAACTCCGTTTACTTCATGGGGCCAGTCCAATGGAAGCTCGTCTACAGACTTCTATTGAGAATGGAGACAACAAATAGGGACATGTCCTGGACCTGAAGTAAGCAGAAATGCACTTGGGACTGCAGGCAACAGCCCAGCCCCGGTTTGTCTCTGTTTCTATGCTTCTACTAGCCCGTTTTGTTGCAATAGCACAACAAACCACACCACAGAGACTTTAATTGTCTTAATTGTCACTGTACGGTCCTTTAAAACAGCTGCTATGTTTATGAAAACAATGTATTTCCGTCTCCACTGTTGTCCCTATTCGTTCAGGCTGCACGAACAGCAGCTCGAGCGCTGCACTTTCTGACCCCTCAATGTCGCAACTCCTGCTCTGGCTGCTACTACTAGACGGCTCTCATCACCAGCTCCATCACGCTCAAAATAATAATGGTCTCACGCTACTAGACGGGACGCACGCGCACAAAAAATACAGACACACAAACGCACTGGATGGATGGATGGATGGATGGATGAAGAGAGAGAAAGGCTTCAATCGAATCACGGCTGCTGCTGCTGATGATGACGCGTGTAGTGTACTACTGTCTGTCTGCACTGACGGTGCACTGTTTTAGCCGTGTGTTCTTGTTGTGATTGTGTTTGTCGGTGACAGTCCATGATGCAGTGAAACAGCAGTTTGGATGCCGGTGTCTGCTGCTGCTGCTGCTGCTGCTGCTGCTGGCCGTGGTGGGTGCAGTAGGAGCGGGACAGGGACCGAGCAGCTCGCCGCCTGTTCCCCTGCCTAAAATCCTCCATCCGCGGGCTTCCATTTCCTTAGGATCTGTTCTGAATACGGCGGTAGGAGGGACGTATTATCATAAACAACAACACCACAAATCTCGGCTTGTTTCCTTCCCGTGTTGCTGTGGCTGTGTGTTGTATGTACTAACATTACCAAAAAAAAACATGGCCGGAGATGGCGGCGCTCTGAAGGATATCAATGAGATTAAATCCCAGTTCCGGACCAGAGAGGGCTTCTACAAGCTGCTCACCCTCTCCGACTCGCAGCAGCGGGCCGGCGGCGGCGGGCTCCCCTCCTCGCGGGCCGGCGGCGGGGGTCTGTCCTCCGCCGCCGGAGGGGGGTCGTCGTCCGCCGGCGGCACGCTGCAGCAGGGCCCCGGCGGGCCGGTGGTGGGCTCCATCCCCGGCGGTCTGCTCCAGCAGCAGGGTGCCGGGGGGTCCTCCTCGTCCTCCAATGCCGCAGCCAACTCGTCCTCCTCCTCGCCGGCCGGGGGCTTCCTCCCCCCCGTGAGGGTCTCCATGGTGAAGCTGCAGCCCGAGGACCCCGGGGAGGACTCCGAGAGGGTGTGCTTCAACATCGGCAGGGAGCTCTACTTCTACACCTACACCAACATCAAGAAGGTGAGATAGGCCATCCAAAATTTTGGTTCCTGACTTGACTTCACCACAGCACGAGTAGACCTGGTCCATAGCTATGCGAAAGACAACGTAATCTCTCGGATGGACAAGCCGCAATGCAACTAGATTTTTAATATGTAAAGAATGGGATGAATCTAGAGTTGCAATACCCTCCATTGACTCATCAAATCATCTGCGATCTGCTTGTATTAAACAACGTTAAACTCATTAAACTCACGTTGAATTATCCTATATCTGCAAAGTGTTAGTTTGATAAAAATCCAGACATAATTACCTACTATCAGTCAATAGTACTGGAGTTTGGAAGCGCTCATCATTGTCACTGAACAGCTCTGTGTACCACCTGTTTAGAATTTGCACAAAATACAAGCACCAGCCTGACCCGTTAATACAAGCGAGTGCCCCCAAAGTCCATCATTTACTGAAATAATGTAGCCCATAGCATGTTTTAGTCCATGTTGTAACTAATGCTTGGAATGGATTTAGCACCATGAAAACCCTCTAGTTAGACATATCACATGTTACATAAAGCATGATGAAATTTTGACTTATTTGACTCTATAGGTTGCTGGTGACATTATGTCAGTTATGAAAATTGCTCAACATATGGAAGTTTCTACCTGCTGGGGACATTTCTAATATAAAACCTTGTTGTAGGCCTACTCAACATGTCCGGGTTCACAATGGGGCTCTATAGGCTGGCAAGTAGACTATCTATCGATATTGCCAAGAGAAAACCTTGAAAACAATCGTGCTCTGGTAAAAAAATAAAAAAAATAAAAAAGGGGTTCAGAGTGTTTCTACTCTGTCGTGTTTGTTTACCTCACCATACCTCCTTCCCTCCCTCAATGTATATATTAATTTTCTGTTACCTCCACTATGATTTCTTCTGTATAGTAGTGAATAATTGTACCTCTCTAAATGTTTTGATGAAATGAACAGGGTGTCCAACTGGCCGCTATTGTAAACAAGTAGGCCTATATGTGCTTCATAATAACAAGTCTTTGTATTTACAACGTAGTTGTGCTTGAAATGTGCTGGGATTCTCCATTTCCAATTGCTAATACAAAATCTAATACATCAATCCATCAATCAATCAATCAATTGGATGATGATGACAATGATGATGATGAGGCTAAATGCTACTAGGCTGCAGGCCATAATTATTATTATTCTGTCATCGTTTCAAATTGTCGATTTGGACTACAGTTATTTGCCGACCTATCCAGTAATTACAGGCTCTGTAACAGTAAACTGTGCTATGCTAAATAAGAATTTATCTAGCCTTGTGTAGTGGACAGCATCCATATAATAATCCTGGTTGTATAGTGGAACACAACAGTGTCAGTTGTGACATCACGTTGTGTAACAAGTCGCATATTTATTTTTATGTAAAGGACCCTATTTGTAAAGCACAGAGATTATGAAATTCTTGACATGGAAACAACAATCTTAATTAATTTACATGGAGAAATAACAAAGGCAAGGCACCACACATTGTGTAGCAATTAGCAAAAACAAAAAAAAGTGACCCCAGTCTGGAACTGCATATTTGGGTACATAATATGTTAGCAAATCATCATGCCCACTCATTTATTGAGAGAGGCGCCTCTACAGTGTGTGGAATATTAATTAGTATGTGTTTCTGTCAAAGTGAAAGTACCCTATACTTATGATGCGTACAGCAAAGACAACTAATTATACTTACCAGGAGTGCTTTAAGCTACTAGCCCACTTAATGTCAAAACAATGAAAATGACCCTCTATAAAAAAAATACAGTAGAATATAGTTTCATAACCAGTTTAATGAACTGTCACCAGTCTTTGTCAAAACACATCAGGTTATTAAAAGGTCTTAACATCGAATCCAAGCAATGGAACAACTTAAGTGCAAGTGATTACTTAGACAGTGCTTTTCTAAATACAGGGGTTTCATCCAACAACTTTAACTTAAATGTTCTGCTTCTTGTCCACTGGCAGCTTAAAGGACAACTTCACCACTTTTCAATCTGCCTTCATACAATAGTAATGTTGATGATAAAATACCACAAAGGTTTTTTTTCTCTATTCGCTCTGTCTCGCAGAGGGCTGTGGGCAGTTCAGAAACCCGTCCGCCGATGGGGAAGCCAAGCTAATAGAAACTGCAGGGCTTTCTATTCCTGAAAAGTTGCAATACCATAATGGAAGCCACCGTTCTTACGATAATAAGAATATAAATATTCTGTATATTATTATTAGAAGTAGTCGTCCATAACCTATATTTTTTAACTTTTACTTGGTTCAGCAGGGGTGGTTTACCTGTCCGGACAGGTAAATAAAATGGTAGGGCAGGTGAAGTCTACTACATGGTTGCCTTACCAGGCAGATGCACTTTTTTTTTTATTGTGGATCCACCCACAGCTTACGCCGTGCACTCTGGCACAAACAACTGATCTACAAGCTCACTACATCACCAGGTTGCATAAGCCAGGGCTCAAAATTGCAACCATTTAGGTTGCAAATGCACTTGAAATTTAATCTGTGCAAATTAAAAGTATGGTATGGTGTTGGGGAACACCTTTGTGGCTGTCCATAGTTTCTGTGGTGCATGTCAAACTGGAGGTCCTTGAAATCATCTTATCCTTTCAAAAGCCCATGAAAATGTTTCCCTCCCTGCATTAATTCCTAAGGCTACTTTCATGTTATAGTGCTGTTTGTATCCATTAAAAGTTAAAAATAAATGGAACTTAAAGGTAATGTAGGCAACTTTTAGCCAAAAATCAAAATAAATCAAAATAAATATATATATTCCCTGCAGACACCAAACATCCGCCGGGGTCATGATAAAAGGCGGTGCTAGTTTATGTGTGGTAGGGGGGTTGTGTGGGGTGAGGCAGCGTTTTAGCCAATCATAGCACAGCAGTCTCCAAGAGATTCATAATGGTCCAAGAGTGAGGTGAGGTGGAGTTAAATTCTGGGTTGTTTACAAATACAGTGTTTGTACACACTAAAGTTGCCTATATTACCCTTAACAATATTTTCAGGGAGGCAAAGTGGCCATGACCTGAGGGCAAGTATAGCATGACCTAGAGCCCAACTGATATGGAATTTTGATCACCGATATGGCCGATAAATACTGTAGCAGTAAGTAGTGTGCACTGTGCAATTTTTAAAAAATTTAAAATTATATCGGTCACAAATTTCACTGATAACGATATATAACCGATATGACCACCAATACGATATACCGATTCTATCCGTCGGATTCTAGCATGACCTGTACATGCACTTTTCACAATGGGCAAGTAGTGCCTCTGAGACCTTAGTGTCAACCAATGAGTTCACTGTTTCTCTACGACTTCCTGTTTGTGACGCATTATTGATCCTGGAGGGGTGGGAGGGTGGGGGGGCGGGGGCAATTCATCTCTCCATTTGTCCTCCTCCCAAGGGGTATGATAGTGCCGAGTCGGCTGGGGCTGTGCTGACTTCTGCTCAGTGGAATCTTGCCATCATAAGGCAGGGATGGAAGACCCATTCCTCATCCAGACTTAATGCTGGGGGGGGGTCATTTTGCAACCGCGACCAATGATCATTTTGCGACCACAACCGCTGGTCGCACAGCAGTCGGAGGTTGAGGTTGGGATTAGGCACAGGTTTTACTGAGGTTATATTTAGGGTTAGGGGTTACTAGGGTTAGGTTTAGCAGCGACCGCTAGTAAAACGGTCAAATGTTTTCACCGGTCGCAACTAATTTATAACGTTCTCGGCAACAGTCCCAAAATGATTTGGCTGTCCCTCCTTACTGCAGCCGGGCACCAAATCATTATGTGATAGTATGCTTTAACCATTTTAAACCCTTTCTGAAGAAACCATTTGCCAAAAATAGCCTTGAAATGCCTCACAGCGCATTGTGGGCTGCAAACTATCACAAACTGTTGTTTGCAAACAGGTCTCCTCTATAGCAGACTGAACACACTAGTGAAAGGTCAGGTATTGATGGGTTGAGTGGTTGAATATCTGAAAATGCACATTAACACACTGTTAGTCCAGCCTACTGTACATTCTCCGATGATGTTTCTTGTCAAACACGCCTATGAAGCTTTCTATGAAATCAATGTAAAACATGTGTTGCGAGGGCCCCTGCTGCATCTCTCTCAGGGAGAGATGGGTGGCCAATCAGGACACAGTATTCAAATATGTTTGCATACTGCGTCCTGATCGGCTACTCCATTTTTCTGGAGTAGAAAATGGGTGTACAGTTGAGCTATTCCAGACCAATCTGCTGACAGGCAATTTTTTTGACAGCAGCTGACTAAAGGCTAAAGCCAGCTTCCGTCTGGTTTTAGCCAGGCTAAGGACTCAATACTACGGCAATCTGGTAGTCTGGAGTCAGGTTAGTCTTTGCTAACATTATGTTTGCTTCTCTTCCCTGTTGGCTGCAGGCAGTGGACCTCAGTAAACCCATAGACAAGCGCATCTACAAGGGCACGCAGCCCACGTGTCACGACTTCAACCAGTACTCTGCCACGGCGGAGAGCGTGGCCCTCATCGTGGGCTTCTCTGCGGGACAGGTCCAGTACCTGGACCCCATCAAGAAGGAGACCAGTAAACTCTTCAACGAGGAGGTGTGTGTGCATTAGTGGACGTGCAGATCGTGGTACGCGTGCATGTCAGCGTGCGACAGTTTATCTGGAATATGCATTTAATACAGGGGTTTTCAACCAATGGTCCGGGGACCACCAGTGGTCCTTGAGAGAGTTCCAGGTGGTCCCCAGGCTAAAGGATGGACAGTTGGTTAACCAGATGTAAAAATATCCTGTGCAAATACTAACACGCTCACAATGTGTTAGTATTTTTCAGTTGTAGATCAGCTCTCTATTTTGGTGGCATCTTTGAGTTCATTTTATAAAATAGAGCTTTTAATCAGATTTGATTTATAAAATATGTCACTTCATACTGTTTTATTATTTAAAAAAAAAACAGCTTACCCGATTATTTGAAAGTAATCGATTGAATACAATGGGAACACAAGCGATAGTTGCAGTTCTAAATGCACGCAAACCTTTTTTCTGGTTGACAGCTCAGCAGTCCCGCCCCCTCATGACATCGCCCTGGTTCCAGAAAAGGATTTCCCGTTCATTTTCCTCATAGACCTTTCGACATTTATGTATATAAAGACGATTATGCCGTGGACAAAGCCAACTTGGGTTGTGACAAATCATAACAACAGACACAGGGCTCCATTTTCGTCACGCCTAACCCCTTACCCTTAACTTCTTTGCCCTTTAAACTATTAAAAAAACATTTTCAATAGTTTAAACGGACAGTGTACAAGCTCACAATGTGTCAATAGATTGGTATGTTGAACTATTCCACTTTTTTTCTTTTTTTTTTTTCAAAATGGTAAAAGGGGTTTAGGATAAGGGGTTTAGATGGTAACAAAAATGGAGCCCACAATATTTTGGGGCAATCAAATAATAATTTCAAAGATTTTTTTTTCTTCTTGCTAATTACATTGTTGTCATGATTTGTCACAACCTAAGTTGGCTTTGTCTGCGGCATGATGGTCTTTATAGATCATTTTCTAAAAGTCTATGAGGAAAATGAATGGGGAAGCTCTATACTGTAGCTAGCTGAGAGGTGTGTAATACCTCTCGGCTAGCTGTCTGTTTTCAACCCTCCTTTCATCTGTGCTTAGATAGAACACAAATTATCAGGTATCACTTTGCCATTGTTTTTTCTTTGCACTTCTCCCAACATAGCGTATGTGATCCATTTACCGTGTTTGTCTCCGTGCCATTTACTCTGTTTCTCTCACTTTGGCCTGGAAAAGAGCATCTGCTAAGTGTGTGTGTGTGTGTGTGTGTGTGTGTGTGTGTGTGTGTGTGTGTGTGTGTGTGTGTGTGTGTGTGTGTGTGTGTGTGTGTGTGTGTGTGTGTGTGTGTGTGTGTGTGTGTGTGTGAGAGAGAGAGAGTAGGAAATAATAAGGTCATGTGTCCCTGCTTGACTCTGTTTGTCTGAGGGCGCCTCCACATCTGAGCAGGCTCCAGGAGAATTTTTCTGCTCGGTACCAGGGGCGGATCTAGGCATAGGCTGGGGGGGCCCCCCCAGATTTGGCGCTTGCCCCCCCAAACGCGATGGCAAGGAAAAATCCCAAATTAAAAATATATATCATTATTATTCTCTCCCTCATTTAAAGTATTTCCTGATTGGTAGATGCATAGGGAGGGGGGGCTCGTCGCTTCACTCTCAGTCTCTCTCACTCAGTCCACCGCAGCTGCAGACAGGCACTGACAGTCTGACACTAGTCACACACTGTCTACCGCACCGCCACCGACCGTATCTTTCTCCAACTTTTTCCTCAACTTCTCGTTCTCTGTCCTCCTCTCCTCTTTCTCTCTATCTCTCTATGCAATGTATTCATTCCATTGTTCTTAGGTGCGACAAAAACAATAGGTACGCTAATGACCCTCGTGCGAGTCGTGCCTATGCATTTATTGAAGCTCGCCTCGGACATAGAAATGCTAATTTAGTCTTTGTTTGGTGGGACCATCACCGTGAACGTGGTAGCCTAGTTTACTTGCAGTATAACTGTAGGACATAAGAAAAAACTCGCCCGGATCGCTGGGTTAGCCACCATTTTAACCACGCTACAGAAACTGGAAAAAGAAAAAGTTGATTACAAGTCAATGCTGTCGCAAAATATCGGGAGTCTAACACAACCCGCGGGTTCAGAAAGGATTAAAAAGCTCACTTAAACATGGTAAAACACAGAGCATGAGCAGAGAGAGGACTGCAGCCTGTTCGTGTTGCATGGTTTCTTGCACAGAACAGGAGAGATGCTGCAATCTCTCCGTGTTGAATGGGGGGAAAATCACACCCGTGTGAAGAGTGAGTGTGAAGTGTTGCAACTGCATGTGGTGGTCTCTAGGGGTTCCCCCGAACTTGCAAACAACATTCAGAGATGCTGAGATGATAAAAGAATGCACAAAAGTTACGTCTAGGTGTGCCCTGAGATTTTTGGGCTATGAAAACTGTGCCTTTGGACAAAAAAGGTTGAGAAACACTAATGTAGTGCATTCTATGACTTTGGATTTTAAAATCAAACCGTTTAAAGAGTTGGTTACATTTTAAGTATTAACAGTTTGCAGAATACAGTATATTGTACATTTCAAGCGCATAGATTAACTAATATGATGATAGCATGGCTTTCTGTGCATTTACGGGGGTTTGGGGGATTTGACATCCACCAATTTGTTTGCCCCCCCTGCCAAACCACATGCCCCCCTAGTGGGGAGAGCTAGATCCGCCCCTGCTCGGTACAGTAATTCCTGTTCAACGGACACTTCCGGCTAGTTCCAGCTTATTTTTTCTAGTGGCCTGTGTTAAAAAAAACAACAAAAAACAGGCAGGAACAAGCGGGAAGTTTCCTGTTCACTCCAATTCAAAAAAGCAGGAAACTTTTTTTTTAATGGGAGTGTCTGCTAAGGTCTGTGTGACCCTTGATATTCTCCATTGACCCTATGGGTGCCGTGCGTGTTTAAATCGACTCTTCCATTACCCCCCACCCACACTTTTCCCATTCCCTTTCATCAGTTTTCGATTTCTCTTTATCTTCTCTCTATCTGTGCTATGATCTTCTTTCCCCCCTCCCTGTCCTCGTTCCCTTTTGCTTTCTTCGATGTGTGTTTGGTCTTCTGGCACTCCACCATGGAGACATAAAACAATATAGTTCCGTTCCGGCATCCGTCATCGAGTTTCTCTCTCTCTCCCTGCCATCCTGTTGGGGCGCCAAATCCGCAGCTCCTGTAGTGACTTTCCTACTGCTGCATGTTATTGTTTTTGGTCGGCAAAAATAAACCTTACCTTGGTTAGAATCTCTTCTCGAAGCTGGGAAGGGTCTCAGGTTCCACAGCTTCTCTCTAAAATGCAACTTGTGCCATTTTATTTTAGTATAAAGTATCTTCTACTACGGCATTTCCGGGGGTTGGTGCCTGGTCCATTTGGGTTCCATTTTATTTCAAGACAAAAAATAGTCCATTTTAGAGAGAAGCTGTGGACCCAAGACCCTACCCAGCTTCGAGCACAGACTACTAGTTACTTTTGTCATGCTGACGCGTTTGATGAAGGGAGATGGTGGCTAATGCCACTTTATTGTGACCTAAAAAACTGAGATGAACAGCAACCTATTACTATTACTGTCAATTCAGTTCTAAAAGAAGCAGACAGATTGTGTTGCTGTACTTCCCTTTTTTATGGATGGGGGTGGGGGTGCAAAAGTAATTTGAAAAGTAATATGTTGTATGTTACATATTACTCTTGAGCCCAGGTAATAAGTAATGTAATATTATTACTTTTCTAAAAGGGCAATAAGTTATATATTACTTTCTTAGTAATGTTGCCCAACAATGCTCACTGGCAGCCAACACCAGGGCTACAAAACAGTAATTAAAGGGGAATTTCACCAATTTTCATTTTTTTCCTGATTGTACAAATGTCCATTTGGTTCCATTTGTAAAGACCAGCGTGTCTAATATGCAGTACTTGTGTTTTCTCTCACTCTCTCTCTTCTCTTCTCTTCCTTTAATCTTCCATATCCTTTTCCATTTCTCCGCTCCCCTCCGGAGACCCTCATGTCCCCCCTCCTCCCTTCCCCTTTTCTCCCAGAATTCCTTTTGATTCCCCCCCGTTCGTCGTCCCTATCCTTCACCCTATCTCTTCCCCTCCCCTGTCTGTTCACCCCTTCCCTTCCCTCCCTGTTCCACACCCCCATCCCTCACCACAGAGGCTGATCGACAAGTCCAAGGTGACGTGCCTGAAGTGGCTCCCCAAGTCGGACAACCTCTTCCTGGCGTCGCACGCCAGCGGCCACCTCTACCTGTACAACGTGGAGCACGCCTGCGGCGCGGCGGCGCCTCAGTACTCCCTGCTGCGGCAGGGTGAAGGCTTCGCCGTCTACGCCTGCAAGGCCAAGGCGCCGCGCAACCCGCTGCTGCGCTGGGCGGTGGGCGAGGGCGGCCTGAACGAGTTCGCCTTCTCGCCGGACGGCGCGCACGTGGCCTGCGTGGGCCAGGACGGCTGCCTGCGCGTCTTCCACTTCGACTCCATGGAGCTGCAGGGGGTGATGCGCAGCTACTTCGGCGGCCTGCTGTGCGTGTCGTGGAGCCCCGACGGCAAGTACCTGGCCACGGGCGGCGAGGACGACCTGGTGACGGTGTGGTCGTTCGCCGAGAGCCGCGTGGTGGCGCGCGGCCACGGCCACAAGTCGTGGGTCAACGTGGTGGCCTTCGACCCCTTCACTACCTCGCTGGAGGTGGAGGACGATGCCCTGGAGCCCATGGAGCTGAGCGGCAGCGAGGAGGACCTGCACCAGGTTGGCGTCGGAGCCAACAACCCTCCCGCCAACTCCGTGCACTCCTCCTCCTCCTTCGGCCGGGTTCGGACCAGCAGCACGCTGTCGCGCCTCTCGCGGCACAGCTCCAAGGGCGGCGGCGCGCCGTCGGTGACGTACCGCTTCGGCTCGGTGGGCCAGGACACGCAGTTCTGCCTGTGGGACCTGACGGACGACGTGCTGTACCCACGGCTGCCGCTGTCGCGGGCGCTCACCAACACCTTCGGCCCGTCCGGCTGCACCTCCTCCTCGTTGTCCGGCGCCATCGTGGCCAACGCCGTGGAGGGCCACCACCACCCGCCCAACACCAGCACCAACAGCTCCTCCTCCAACCCGCCCACACTCCCGCTGCCCCTCCCGCGCTCGCTGTCACGCTCCAACTCCCTGCCCCACCCGGCCGTGGCCTCCTCCAACAACGCCTCCTCCTCCTCCTCCAAGGGCGGCGGCGGTGCTGGTGGCGCCACCTCCTCCTCCTCGGAAGGAGGAGGTGGAAGTGGCGGCAGCAGCAGCGCGGGATCAGGAGGAGGAGGAGGAGCGGGCGGCGCCAACTCCTCCTCGTCCTCCTCCTCCTCGGCTCCGTTCAGCATCGGGCGCTTCGCCACGCTGTCGCTGCAGGAACGCAAGTCGGACAAGTCGGGCGGGGGCGGCGGGGTGGGGGGAGGAGGGGTGGAGAAGGAGCACAAGCGCTACCACAGCCTGGGCAACATCAGCAAGAGCAACGACAAGATCAATGCGGCGGCGCCGCGCAGCAGCGGCCGGCTGGATGCCGCCAAGGTGCTGGGCACCACGCTGTGCCCGCGCATGCACGAGGTGCCGCTGCTGGAGCCGCTGGTGTGCAAGAAGATTGCGCACGAGCGGCTCACGGTGCTGGTGTTCATGGACGACTGCATCATCACCGCCTGCCAGGAGGGACTCATCTGCACCTGGGCAAGGCCGGGCAAGGCGGTAAGGAAGGTCACGATCCCATCCGTCGGAATTAGTAGCTAGTAGGAGTTAGTAACGTATTGTCTCGAATATAACATTTTTCTAAACATAGCTGGCAAGAGTAACCCCCCTGCCAGACCCCATTACCTACAGTAAAAGGAGCTGACACCCCACTTCCCCATCTGACCTGCATGCTTTGGTTAGCATACCAGTATGATGCTGTCAGCCACCCCCTTTCTCTCAACTTTATAAACAGCTTACGATGACAAACTCTGTCAAAGGCCCGGGAAGCATCAATAAAACCAACTACAGTATAACAGAGGAATTCTGGCTAATATACTTGTCAACCACTTCTTTTAAAGCGTAGAGCTTATGGGCTCCATTTTCATTACCGCTAAACCCCTTATCCCTTAACTTCTTTGCCTTTTTAAACTATTTAAAAATAACATTTTTCAGTAGTTCAAATGCTAATCTACAAGCTCACAACGTGTTAATAGATTGACATGTTGAAATATTCCAAAATGTTTTTCAAAATAGTAAAAACGAAATATGGGATTTAGGATAAGGGGTTTATCTAATAAGATTCTCTCAAGGACCTTCGACAAAACACTGGCTAGATTTAACCAGACGTTGGAATTATCTAGAGCACACCTGGGCATTATGCGGCCCGGGGGCCAAATGCGCCCCTTTGGCTGCCTCTGACCGGCCCAGGGACCACCAGTGGTCCTTGAGAGAGTTCCAGTTAAATATGGAGTTGGTTAACCAGATGTAACTCTTTGAGATGTAAAAATGAAACCAAATGGACCCTTGCGGGTCCATTTGGTTTCATTTTTACACTCTCAAGAGTTAAAATATTTATCTGAATTAGCCAGAGAATGCAAAAGAATGGTCATTTTTGATCTAGGTTTGTCTGTTTTGCTTGTGAAATCTTTAGTTTTGGGGTCTGTATAGAGGGTCCTGGTGTCAAAATGGTTGGCCTTACTCTTTATCTTTTATCTTGAAATTAAATTAATATTACGCAGCCTTTAGTCTTGGCCCTCCACAATATTTTATGTATCTCATTTGGCCCCTTGGGAAAAATAATTGCCCAGCCCTGATCTAGAGCTTGTTGTATTTGTTTTTTGTTTGTTTTTCTTTTCTCATTCTGCCTTCTCTCGTTCAGAACCTGGCGGCACAAAACGGGAACTCTCCCAGCGGCACTGTGGTATAGCTGGAGGAGAAGCTTTGAACCCGACCGATCAACCAACCACCCAACAACCAACCAACCAACCAACTTGCCCTATCTATGTCGCCTTCCTCTCCTCTCTCCCCTGCATGCGACTGGGCCAACTATACCCCCCCCCACCTCTCACCAACTGTCACTTATGGGGCCCAGTGGCAGTGCCTATACCTACCTATCTTCCTACCTATCCTACTTACCTTTGCAGTATTGCATCCTCACGATCAGTATGACGGAAGCTACTGTCCTAAAACCTTGCCTTTTGGCATTTCTCCACGAGCGGACAGCATCAAAGTAAGCCAAGGAGGATGATTCATCCTCTCCTCCTTCTATACCCAGAGCGTTGAGGGGACAATGACCCGCCACCACCACCACCACTCCCCTTCCTTGCTTTCTTCCACCAACTTCCTTCCTTCCTACCTCCTTCCCTCGGTGCGCAAAAGACGCTGCGAAAAGCCACGGCCATTGTATTTAAGTTTATTTATTTGAATCACAGGACTGTGTAGTAATTTATACTGTAAAATACTGTAAATACGACACAAAATATGTACGGAAGTAAATGACTCAATGAAGCAAAAGGCAAAGATGAAGAATATTAATATATGAAGATCCTTTTATTGTAGCGCGACCACCAGTTAAACACTTGAATGTCTGCTGTTTTAGGGAACTTGAACGTGTGTTTTTTATTTTATTTAGTGTGAAAAGACAAGCCAAGATAACAAGCTTAACGCGATCTGCCGGCAGGCAGGAAAAATCATTTTTTGTGGGGGCCCAATAAAACACAACTTTTGCGTCAAAGAGAGCAATCTTCAAAATGGCTGCTAGCTGTACATTTCAGCCGACTGTCCAATAATAGCCAGAGCTATGCTAGTTTTCTTGAACGTTATAATATGTGGACAAGTGTCAAGAACTCAATAGCACGCACAGGCACACACGCACGCATATGCACACACACTCAAACACACACTTTTGCACACTCCCAGATCTCACATACACGTGCAAACAAGAGGTAAACCATGCATAAACAGATAAACAAACCCAGATAGTCCCCAGTGCGTATGTCCTTCATACTGTAATGTCCCATTCCAGTTGCGCCGTTTCCTGCGAGATTTTGCACATGACAATAACCACCTGGCCCCCAAGGTCACCGAGGTCGAGTTGACCTGGGTGATCGCGGCTAGAGGTACCGGTATACTACTTGACCGGGGCTCTGTTCCAGAAGCAACTTCTGTTCAAACCTTGACGTCCATGATGTGTTTTTTTGTAACGATTGAATTAAGTGTATGCTAGCTTTACGCACTTGAAAGAAATAAAATTGGGCTGTGTACAAATGAAAAATCACCTACATGCAGACGCGGCCGGGGCTTATCCCGCTCTGGACTGGCGACCAGATGACGTCAAGAAAGTGAACAGTGTTTGTTATGTTCCAGTTTCTCTGTTTTTCCTCCTGTCTTTGGTTCAAGGTGGATCTGACTACACGTACTTGTAAAGCTCCTTTCACACCAAAGGTTCAGCTTGCAACTCCTTGGGTCTGAACGGGCGCAAGAGTTAATGCTTAAACGGTCTTGACCCTTTTTGGTGTCATACGGTCTATTGACTTAGATGCATTGAATTGCATAGGACAACATTTATCAGCGCACAACAAGACATATAAACACTGCAGAGTTGAAGGTATTATTATAGGCAACGTTTTTAGCCCAAAATAAAAACATTATGTACACGGTCGCCTATATTACCTTTAACATTAAAACCGTCTTGAGCCTTTGGTGTGAAAGGCCTTTCGGCTATTTCATTTTGCAGCCACTGTGTTCTACTATAGCAGTGGAGCTGAAGCTGATATCCTTGCACTAATAAGCAACCAGATGCAGAAGGGATTCTTACTGCATCTAAATGTCTAAATGTGTGTGTGTGTGTGTGTGTGTGTGTGTGTGTGTGTGTGTGTGTGTGTGTGTGTGTGTGTGTGTGTGTGTGCGTGCGTGCGTGCGTGCGTGCGTGCGTGCGTGCGTGCGTGCGTGCGTGCTCACTTGGTTGTCATAGCGGCGGCATGCGTCTGCATCTTGTGTTACCATATTAAGACGAGAATCAACATCCATGTTGGAGTTCCCTAGTTTGAGAGCATTGCGCGCGTACGATACGAGCTGACGGCGAGGCCAGTGTCAGCTGTAAGCCAATCATTGGTTGCCCTAGCAACCGTAGTATGTCTTCAATAAGTCTATATCACCCAAATGTACTAACATTAGGAATCACCCGCGACTTGAATGCTGAATGTGCAAGGTGTGTTAACTGGGCCTGTTACATATGTCGCTTGAGTACAGTGGTTTTCAACCATTTTCAGACCAGGGCCCATTATTTATTCTGCATTTTAGCTAAGGACCACTGTTTGATCTGATCGAGTGTTTTGGACCCAAAAAATTGTGGACAAAAATGTTCAAGTTTTTTTCCATTTCAAGGACCAGTGAAACGGGCTGACTTATACAAAGTGATCGATTTGAGTTGGAGCCCATTACAGAATGTAAGCTTGTCAGTCAGTGCTGCTAAACAAAAAATATGTCCTTTCCAACATATGATTTAATAGCTGAGGCCTACCAACTCAAGTGTATAGAGCTGAGCAGTTCATGACGTCGCCGGTGTTCCAGAAATGGAATCGTCAATCATTTTCCTCATAGACTTTTCGAAAATGGTTAATAGAAAAAGATTGCGCCGTGGACAAAGCCAACTCGGGATGTGACAAACACAATGTTATCATGCAATATCTAATTAGAAAGAAGACAAAAAAAGATGGCAGGATATAACACTTTTTGTTTTGTTTTTCTTCTTAGAAATGATTTCATTGTCCCAAAACATTGTGTGTGTTGTCATGATTTGTCAACCCGAGTTGGCTTTATCTGTGACGTATCATCTCAGCTCTATAAGACCCATGTATTCACCACATGTTGTAAACCTGAGCCTAACTCTGTCCAAGATTTTTACTGCTAAAAACGTTCGACAATATGCGGTATATCGCTGGAGTCGATCTTTACCTTAATCAGGTTATTTATGGCTTCCATCTCTGTACGGAGGAGCATGGGGACTTAGAGTTGTTGGGCAGATAAATAAAGAAGCACTAATTTTCCTTGATAACTCTTATGCAAAATACAATTTTGTATTTAACCGGTGGTTAAATGTATCATTCATTTTGTGGGGGGTTACTGGGGACATTTAAAGTAAACAAATCCAAAAAACACCATAACGTCATTTGTAATGTTGACCTATTTTTTAAGAAAATATTAGCATTTGTGCATTTTTGACCCCTCTATCACATGGAACTATGTTTATGTTTTGCCCAAAAAGTCATAGAGGCATCAAAAAATCAATGAACATTGCGTTAATGTTTTATTATCCTGTCCTAACCTGAAATTATTTTGGCCTGGGGGGGCGGGTGCCGTCCGAATTTGAACAGCAGTTGAGCTGATCTAATTTGATCTTACCAACTTGTTGTCATCCCCGACCCCTCCCCCGCCCCATCCACTGCTGTGCTACGTTACTTTATTTGGAGCCACGCCCACCCTGAAAAGTTGACTCCCACTTCTAGGCCTTATTACAGGCTTTTGTTTTGTTGTTTTGTGGAATAGGCTGATTTGCTTTTGCTGCGTGGCCCCAGTGACGCCCCACAAAATGAAGGAACTACTTAAATGTTCACCAAAACCAGAGCAGTACTCCCACCACGGGACTCTGGACATCAATTAATACAGCCACTTTGTCGCTGTCACTTTGTTAACGGCAAGGATTCCGTACAGCTTAAGTTTTAAAAAAATCGGAACGATCCCTTTGTCCCCTAAAGAGTATGACTGACTGAGTGGCTGCATTGTTACTGGGTTCCAATACTGTGCTGTTATTGTTAAAAGCTAAAGATCTGCACAGCTACCATACATGGAAATGTTTTTGCATCTGAGTTGATGCAGTCGAATATTGCAATTGGAGTGTTATTCAGCATCTTTGCTTCAACAGTGGTCCACATATTCCTCTATACTGGGCGTCTTTGAACGAGCTCATATAGACTAGCACTTTGTCCTAAATGTAGCACTAGGTGAGTCTTGAACAGAACAACACAGAAATCCATATTGGCAAATGTGACCCAGCACAACCGGAGTTGAGTCATTGGTGTTTTTTATTTTTTGTTTGATCTCATAGCATATCATAGCTACAATTTGACATATTGGTTGTTCAGTTTGACCCACCAGTCTTTGAGATATGGTTGTCTTGCAGAAAACAGCGAGTTGAGAAAACACGCTTGAAAGATTCACTTCTGTGGCCTCTTAACCCCTAGATACATGTTTAAGCATTTATTTCATATTTACATGTCAAATTCAGGTCTGATACTTATTTCAGACAAGCTCTAGTATGTGATATTAACTCATTTTGCATAAAAATAATATAAAATCACTGTTTCTCCTCTCCTAAACAGTTCTGTCCTGTCCCCAGACTCAACCTCAGTTAGAATCGGTCACATAATGCTCAGAAAGGCTTTGACGCTGCAATACACTGAATGAAGACTTTGGATACCCCATTGTGCCAATTCCTTGTGAACAGGTAACCTATGAATAAACAAAATACCTGACCACTGTTGTCAACAGAAGCACTATCATTACATATTGTATTCATTGATTTTGCATACTTTTGCCTCTGCTGGAATTGAACGTGTAATGTTTATTTTAAAATTACAGACACATTTCCCCATGCGCGCTCCCCCTTACGCCTGTTCCGGTGGGTGTCAATGGCAGGACATCCCTGAACTGCGTTTGTATATTGAGATCTGTTATTAAAACTATAAACCCTGTTCTTTGTGAGTTCTTCTCTTCATGGATCTGTGTCAGTGAGTTGTTGCACTAACAATGTATATTGATTATCGATCATACTGTAGGTTCAGGATTTGTAATGCAACCCCTTCTTCTACAGGGTTGGCTTCAGGGTCCAGCACTGCCATATAGAAGAACAAAATCGTTGCGTAGAAAAAACTGACAGGTGGGCCTTATTTTGACTGTCTCCTTGGTGTGGCAAAGCTGTTTGGCCACTCAGAACAGCCAAACAGCTTTGCCACACCTCCAAGTTTTGACTTAAGACTTTAGACCTGATATTTAAGACAATCAAAATAGGGCCCTCTGAGTTTGATTGGTTGGGGGAGGTTGGAGTTCCATACATTGGCCTGAGAGTCAAAATAGGAGGAGGTTGAAAAGAAACACACCACCCACAAGACTAAAGTGAACCTTGGGGGTCCTCCAGTAGTCTACGGTGATGAAAATCTGCTCTTAAACATAATTAGAAAAGTCCTTTGGTCCTCAAATGGAGCTTGTTCCACAACTTTGGTACCAACAGAGCAAAATTCTAACAACAGGTATCCTACTTGCCTCTTGTGCTGCTATGTTCTATAGGAACCACTGGAGAGCAGTGTTTCCACAGTCTGACTGGTGTCAGCTCCAAAGATGATCTTTCAATAACAATACATTTCAATAATAATAATGATGATGATAATAATAATAGCAACAACAAGAAGATAAATAAATGACAAATGCTTAGACTGGAGTCTAAACTCCGGCCACACAACATAAGGATGGAACTGGTTAATTGGAAGCTAAGAGGCCCAAAACACACTAAAGACTAACCATTGGCTGTATTCTTGCATCAAGTGAACTTGGTAGGACTAGGACCTGCATAGAAAATGATTTGTTGGAGATTTTAAATGTACATAAGTATGCTAGGCCTTCTGTTTTTCTTGATTGTATTGTTGTACTCATGCCATGTCCAGGGGGGCAGGAGAAAATGGTATGGGGGCCGCTTCATTGCCAGCACCACAGGTGATGAAGTCCCCCCCCCCCCCCCCCCCCCCCGGTCCTTTGAATTGACTTGAACTGAACTTGTAAAGTCAACCACCCAGTCGATAGATGGTGGTAGAGAGGCATAGGTAGGACTTTCACTTAAAAAGCATTCCTGTAAGTTCAAGGAGAATTGAAAAAGGAGTTGTCGCGAAGGCACCCACGGGGGAGTCCACATTGGTTCATGGGAGGAAACAGACATGCTCAGTACAGATCAGGAAGTCAAACCATCCAAGAGACCAATGGCATGCATGGTTTGCAAGCGTCAAACTTCCTGGAATGTACTGCGCATGTCTGTTTCCTCCCATGAACCAATGTGGACTCCCCCGTGGGTGCCTTCGCGACAACTCCTTTTTGAATTCTCCTTGTGTAAGTTGAGGAAGACTACTTGGGAACACGCCTCCTAGGACTAGGTCAGGGGTCAACTGCCAGCGCTGTCTCGTAAGTTGCGACATTGAGGCGTCGAAAATGCAGCGCTCGAGCTGCTGTTCGTGCAGCCTGAATAGGGACAAACTGGAGTTGGAAATACATTGTTTTCAACGAGGTCACGGCTCAAATAAGAACTATTTTAGGCAATTTGGACTGGGCAACATGTGACAATTAAGTCTTTGTGATGTTTTATGCTGAGCTATTACCACAAAACGACCTAAAACAAAGAGCGTTTAAGTTCATAGCTAGTGGGCCCTGAGTCCAATGGATTTCTGCCTACATGTCCAGGACTTGTCCCTATTTGCTGATCCTATAAATTGAATGGAGTTGTCGTAACCGCTCTGTGCGGGGCGTGGTTTAAAACTAGCCCACTTCTTGCGTTTTGGCGTGCTTGATGTTTTTTTTGTTATACAGTGAGAGAAGATAATCAGTGTAAAGACGCAGGCTGGTATCGTAAAGCTCTGCATGCGGTTTTTCTTGTAAGGCATGGCTGCAAAGCAGGAGACAGTCAAACGGTGAGATTCAATGCATCGATTTGAGTGTCTTGACACGATGCAATGCTCGGATTGCTCTCTCTCGTATTGTCTTGTTGTGTACAACTTTCTGTCTGTTTGTGACGCCCCCTCCCACGCCGTTCTTTAAAGACATCCTTGAGAATGATGGTCGTCCATTTGGTTAATAATATACCGGTATGAACGCCACCGAGCATGAATTCATCATCAACAGCGACCAAACCAAACTTTCGCTGATCTGAACTGAAACCTTGATTGATTCCATGATTGATCTAGCCTAGTAGTAGTAGTAGTAGTGGTGGTGGTGGTGGTGGTGGATACAGACACAGTTCTCGGATATTTTTTTGCCCAATCATTAATGCTGATTGGGCCTTTAATTCTAATTTGCCAGCTAATTTATCAAACTGTTTTATTTGCTTCGCAATTTTAAATAAGCAGTTTACTCATTTTATAGTTCTAATGGCTAGTGTCAGAGTTGCTAGTGTCAGACATTCTATGGCCGTTTCTCAATACTCTCAAGTTAAAGGGGAATTCCACCCATTTTTAATATTTTACTATGTCATTGATGTACCTTAAGGTGCTTGGTGGACATGATAAAAATGTTCCCCCATTCTGTGTTCCCAAGAAATGGGGGTCTGAAGAAAAGCATTAACATGATGAAATGAAACCTCTTGATGACATCATCAAGATGTATTTTAACCATGTTAATGGATTTCTTTAGACTCTTCTTCTGAGAGCGTACAAATGGAACCAAATGAACCCTGGATTCATTTGGTTGCATTTGTACGCTCTCGGTAAAAAGTAAAAGTAAAAAGTACTCACATCTTTCTACGGGTGTGTAGCCTCGACACCCAGGCTTTCATTTTCGTCCGCCTTGCGCGAAAACGGAAATCTTTCTACGGGTGTGTTAGACAGTTATTTTGCGCCCGAAATTATGATAGCTGCGTGCCGCGGTATTTAATAAAAAGCTACTTTTCTGGGTTGGGGTAAGTTTGGTAAACACACGCATGCACACCGGGAGCACACTCTCCTATTTGTATTAGCCGTGCAGTCAGCGTGGATATATGAACACACCCAATGTTCAGTGTGCCACGCTCGTCCCCAACGATAGGGGCGCGTACAATTTAAAGTCAATGGTGGAAGAAAAGCTCGGATAAATGCTTTTTATTAAACAAGCCAGGCAGCACGCTACAATCCTAATTTCGGGCGCAATAAGTGTCTAACACCCGTAGAAACACGTGTACTTTATATTTGGAAACGGAATGTTTATGTAAACGTTATTGATGTAAATGTAGCCATCCGCCACACACTCGATTAAGCTCGATGTGCTGCATGGCTAGAATAGTACTTGAACTTGACGTGACGCCACCCAAATTGACCAGTCACCTCATTGCTAGTGTGAATATGTTCAGCACAAATCTTTAAGGCCCCAGTGAATTGAAAAATATATTTTTCCCCCACACTTTTAGACCACACCTATGGTCATTATATGGCCATACCCAACCATTCAAACCAAAAAAGTGAAAAGTCTCACAATTTGAATTTAATTTCTGATTTATTTTTTTGCTCCCTGTTTTTATCCCATCTCTGAATCGTCCTCCACAAACACAAGTGCCTTGATTACAGTAAGAAATAATAAACATGGTGGTTCTCAGTTCTGTCTCCTGTTGTATTCTGGGCAACAAGTCGGCTCTGGAAAAAGGATGTTAGAAAAAGGATGGGACGCCAAGATCCCTATAGCCTGGTCTAGCCCTCAATGATTTTGGCCTTGGGGGGCGGGGGTGTCGTGGGATCCACACGGCGGAAGTGCTGCGCTCTGATTTGATCTCACTAATGTGTCGTCATCTCCGGCCCCTCCCACGCCCGTCCACTGCTGTTCTACGTCACATCATTTAGAGCGACGCCCACCCCGGAAGGTTGACACGCCCCTCAAGGCCACTTTCCAACGCGCGTTAGTCCAGGCTTTCCGTTTTCGCGCAAGGCGGACGAAAATGAAAGCCTGGGTGTCGAGGCTAAGATCCCTATGGTGGAGCCCATACTGTTCTGGAAGGAATTAAAGGAAACAGGCATGTGCAATGGTCATTAGGAAAATGTTTTTCCTTAAACTATTTAATGTCTATTGTCTATGTTATTATTATTATTATTATTAAAGTACTTTAGTAATTTAGTAAATTTAAGTAATATTACTGTTATGTTACTTTCTCAGAAATAATTAACTATGACTCCTTACTTTTTAAAAGTAACTTCCCCAACACCACTTCTGGGTCTCTGGTCGTCATGAAAGGGGTGCAGTGCTCTATTATGGCCCAGTGGAATTTGGTATTTCATCTTCTCCCCATTTACCCCTCTCGCTGTCCCTTTCTGTCTCTCTCTCTCTCAGCGCCAGCCCCAGTTCGGAGCACAGGAAGGTGCGGTCGCGCGATGCGGCCAGACATAGGCGGAGCCAGGAGACGAAGATCTTCTACGAACTGGCGCACACTTTGCCCCTCCCACACAAAGTATCGGCTGACCTGGACAAGGCTGGCATCATGAGGGTCACCCTCAGCTTCCTGCGAATGCACCACCTCCTCTCCACAGGTGAGCACCATCCGTCATATGATGCATGTATGCATGCATGTATGTATGCATGTATGTATGTGTGTATTGAAGGCCCCCCCAACACCGGAGGATTTTTCTTCCCGACGTGGTGCATAGTGTCTGCACACATCAAGTATGACACATAGGCCTGCAATATTCACCTAATTTCAGCAGGATTTATTGCAAGGGATTGCTTGTAAATAATAAACAGCCAAAATAGGCCAAATAAATGCAGCATTTGCAGTAACGTACCATATCATGCTTTAGGATGTTTGGGCTTATTTTGGTGAGACAAAAATGAATAGGCCCCTTGTAAATAACAGTTAAGGGGGGGGGGGGGGGGGGGGGGGGGGTGAAAGTTCTGGGTCATGTGTCAAAGGCCAATGTCATGGTCATTTGGGATCAAAATGTCCTGTAATATTAAAGTGGGCCTCAAGTTCAGAAACCTTACTTTGGGAATTATTATACTGTATATACCAATTAGTATTGTATGTTATATTGTTTTAATCATTGATTAGTCACATTTACAACAACTAATCACCAATTAAAACAAAGTAAGATGCAATACAAATTTCTATTAAGATTTCCGAACTTATGTGGTCCAGTTTACATTTGTCTTTGATTGTGAGAAGTGGAGATATTTGACTGAATAGGCGTTTTGTGCCACAACTTTCACATGGAATTATTATTTAATGGGTGAGTACACAGGGAATGATTAGCACGCAAAATGCGCCCACATTTAAATGTTACCACAAGTGAATGCAACGGAAGCAGGGCTAATGAACGTAATGATACCAAATATGTCTTGTCCCTTTTGATGGCAACGATATTTAATCCGGCCCACGGCCTTTTTGCCTCGCAACTGTTGCTAGCTAGGACAAATTCTGGCTAGCAGTGGCTGCTCTTCCATTAAGCACTGTGTTATCTCACTGTTTTTTTGGATGTTTATTATAAGTTTCTATATCAAGAACATCAATAATCCTATAATGCCATGGTGTAAGGGGACCTCTGCCATTGAGTCAAGGTGTCCAAAACGATTGTAGGAGGCATTTTCATTCCCTTTTCAAGCCCCAAACAAAACACTGACCGATCTGTGTCTCTGTGCTGTCAGCATAGCGGGGCTGCTGCATCAAGCATGTTGTTCTGTTGGTGTTTGAGAATCCCATATGATCCCATCATCTCAGGGTGTGGGCCTGACCCCTGATAGGTTGTGAGTGGATGCGGGTATCTTGCCAACACGCTTTGTTACCATGTTGTATTGTTACAAAACACGCACATTCTCCAATGTGGGCTTGAGTAGATCATCTTTTACTTCAGTCTTTGGTCCATGTACTGCTTGAGTTTGCTCAGAGCCTTGCCGTCCTCGGTCTCCGCCTCTCTCAGCGGCCTGAGCGTGACCTCCTTCCTGTGGGCGAAGTGTGTGAGGCTGATCCCGCGGTACAGCCCCTCTGTGTGCTGCAGCAGGCGGTACAGGGCGAGGGTGTGCTGGGCCAGCACCACTGTGAAGATCACCTCCAGCACCAGCAGAGTGGTGTACACCACCATGTCTCTCTTGCACTGCTGCTCTTTGGTCATTGCACCGCTGCCGTGAGGTGGCCACGATGCCTGCTGCAGAGGCATGGCTGATTCCAGCGGGCAGCTGAAGATCACTGGAGTGGTGGGAGGCAGGGTGGTTCTCCTGGTGGTGGCTGGGAGAGTTGTCTTAATAGTGGTCGGTGTGGTGGTAGAGAGCGTGGTCGTTGGTGCTGTAGTTGTCGGTGTAGTCGTGGTTGTTGGTGTAGTCGTGGTTGGTGCTGTAGTTGTTGGTGTAGTCGTGGTTGGTGCTGTCGTTGTTGGTGTAGTCGTGGTTGGTGCTGTAGTTGTCGTTGTTGGTGTAGTCGTGGTTGGTGCTGTAGTTGTCGTTGTTGGTGTAGTTGTGGTTGGTGCTGTAGTTGTCGTTGTTGGTGTAGTTGTGGTTGGTGCTGTAGTTGTCGTTGTTGGTGCAGTTGTCGTTGTTGGTGTAGTTGTGGTTGGTGCTGTAGTTGTGGTTGGTGCTGTAGTTGTAGTTGGTGCTGTAGTTGTGGTTGGTGGTGTAGTCGTGGTTGGTGCTGTAGTTGTAGTTGTTGGTGTAGTTGTGGTTGTAGTTGTCATTGCAGTGGTTGTGGTGGTGGTGGTGGTTGTTGTAGTTGGAGGGGGAGGCGTGGGACATACCAACTGATCCTCTGTCAGCGACACAATCGTCTGCCCCTTCAGCTGCTCTGGATGCTCGCAGACTGGATGCAGTTCAGGCTTTTTGATTTTATCAGAGTTGGCCTTTATCCACTTGTGCAGCGGTATCAGTTCGCAGTCACAATACCAAGGGTTGCCGTTGAGATATACTTTGGTGAGCTTTGTCAAAGGTGTGAATATATCTTCCGGAAGTCTTTGCAGGTTGTTGTTGGCTAAGCTCAGTGTGGACACAGATGATAGTTTTTCAAATAAATCTCCATCCAGTGACTTTAGCCTGTTGTACATTAGATTCAGCTCTGTAAGCTTCTCGGGGCCCTGAAAATATTCAGCCGACAAGGTTTCAAAGTGATTTTTAGACAGGTCTATCTTTTTAAGTTTCTTCAGGGCACTGAATATTCCGTTTGGAAGAGAACTAAGGTTATTTTGTTCAAAACTCAACTCGGTCAATTTCATTTCTCCAAAAAGCACTTGTGGTAGACTAGTCAGTTCGTTATTTTTCAGAGTCAGTACTTTAAGCTGTGGCAATCCCACAAACAACTCTTCGGGTAAACCAGTCAAACTATTCGATTCCAAATACAGCTTAGACAATTTAGAATTATGCTGAAACAACTTGGACGATAATTCCGTTATTTTGTTTCCCTTCACGTTAAATTCCTTCAAGTTGGGGAAGTTGTCCAGTATTCCCTCGGGAAGGGAGGTCAGTTGATTTTCATAGAGTCTCAATGTCTGTAGCTTTCTCAGGTGCGAGAACAGGCTTGAAGATATGTCGCTGAGATTGTTCTTAGCCAAGTGCAAGAACGCAAGGCTTGTTAGTTCTTCAAACGTCCCTTCCTCTATGAATTCTATCTCATTCATATTCAGTTGGATATCAATTAGGTTTTCAAGGCCAAGGCCAAACACGCCCTTCTCTAGACGACGAATCTTGTTGTTTTTTAAGACTAGTTTGTCTAGATTTTTCAGACCACTGAAGACTCCCACTGGGATGGTTGTCACTGGAGTATTGGAGATCTCAATTTGTTTGAGGTTCACTAAGCCCTCAAAAGCACCAGCGTCGATTTGCGTGATCGGAGTGTCCATGATTTCCACAATTTGCAGCTGGGGGCTTTCGTCAAAGACTCCTTTGGGGATGGCACTGATCTGGCTTTTCACAAAGAACACTTCTGTCACCTTGGGGTCCAGACGGTGTGGTATGTTAGTTGTGCTTGCATGGAAAACCTTCTGGTGTTCCTTGGGACAGTCCCAGTCAGACTCACAATCTTCAGATGAGATTGAGTAAATTGAAAAAAACAAAGGCAGAAGCAAGAGGGCAATGTTGCTTCCAGGCATGTTTCTTCTAGAGAGAGGGGGAGAGAGAGAGTTTTTTGGCGTAAATCCAGTCATTTCAGTGATGGCGTTGACAGTGTTGACTAGTCTAGGAGGCAGCTTAAAGCACATCCTTCTCACTTTTCTAGACCCCAAAAACAAGCCACAACAATATACATTGGGGGTTCACCCACATTGATACAGTTGTTTACAAAAACAATTTAACCGACAGCCGATACTGACACCGATACATCTGTCCGTTTTTGATGCTTTGATTTCACAGAAACGTGTGTACTGTAACTGTAGTATATTCATTACAAGTCCTAAATGTCCAGAATCTGCAGTTTGGTGGGCTATCTTTAAACCAAAATGGTAAAAGTAAAATGTATGCTTATTAGGGCGGCAACTAATGATTATTTTCATAATCAATTCAACGGCTGATTATTTAAACGCCTCAACAGTATTTATAATAAAGAAAGATAATTCGGTCAATATGCAGTTCATATGTTTTGTTCCTGAAACTATGATGGTGACATCCTTTGCTTTACAGTTGTTACTGTGCATGTGCAGCTATCAGAGATTTGTAAGGAAAGAGAGATGGCTCACTCCTTTTTAATTTTACCTGTAGTTACAGTTAGTCTTGGAAAAACTAGGGTTAAGTGGTAAAACACCCATGATAAATTGCGAAGATTCCAGTGATTAGTTGTCCAGTCGATTAATCGATGACTAAATTAGTTTTGAGTTGACCTATTTCAATCGATTAAGATTAGTCATTGCAGCCCTGATGCTTATCAACAACAGAAACATTGGCTACAACCAGGCGTCGCCATCGCATTTAAAATTGCTGATGCTGATCTTCACTATAATATGTAATTGTTTTTTTTGTTTTTTTTTATGTGAAGTGAATCAAAATTAACCATTAGCTTTTTTTTTTGTTATTTCTAACATGCAAAATAGGACCTACCTCATCATTTTCTGCCCCACACATGTAACCGAACGTTATTTCAGAGAGAGAGAGGGAAACAAACAAGTGCCAGGGTTGTGTTATCTATTTTATGTGCTGTATCTGGTCAGAGAGCTGGTTGGATGGCCCTGTGAGGCCTCCGTCTGGCCTCCGTCTGGCCTCTGCTGGGTGAGATAAGGACAATGAAGGAACATGGGCAGCACTTTGAGAATTCAAGTTTTATGTATCTGCCTTTACATGTGCGTTCCTGTCATGCTCCAAGAACGGAGATTAATCAAAAGACCAAGAGATTAATTCAGTGAAAGGGGAGCTCTGCCTCGGGGGACCACTGCGTGCTGATCTCACTCAGCCTGCGTCACAGAACCTGCTGTAAAATCGTCGGGTCCTATATGTAATTTTGTTGTCAAAATAATAATTGCATCGTTTTTCATGAAGGGGGGGGGGGGGGGGGCTCCAAAGAAATCCCTATAATCTTTGTCATTGGCTAATAAATGGTCCTGGTAGGACTATTTCTTAGCCAATCAGGAAGAGCTTTGCTGCCTCTGATTAAGCATGAAAGTGTTATGGCAGCTCGGTCGTGTGACCGTGTAAAAGCCTCCTTGGTTAAGAAAAAGCAACTTTATGAACAATTTGAGACATTTGTCATGCAATGGGCTCAGAAATATACAAGATCTATAACACTGTGACTGTATATGGCTGTTTGCTGAGCTTTTCAAAGTGTACTCTCATTTTACTGAGGTATCTAAAGATGAAGATAAAGAAGTTTTTGAACGTACAAAGTTATCACGAGACTTTCATGTCTGGCAACCAAATCTCGCTAGATCTCCTGGACAGAAACTTTACCTGCCCTGTTTAGCGGCTGGTGTAAAACGATCTGCTTTGCACATTGAAAACTAAGTGATTAGAAAGTGATTAGAAAACAACCTTTATAATCCTGAACCGATGATATTACAAAGATTGTTTACAAGCTGTCTAGCAGGCTCCCATCCCATCCACTGCCATGTATTTTTCAAACTTCTGGTAAGAGTTTTGTCACTTGAGGTGTCATGGCGGCGCAGTGACCTGTCATCTAACTTCCACGTCTCTTCCTTCTCAAATCTTCCCTTGGTTGTGATCGCAGGTGAGAAGCAGGGGGAGGAGCCTAAACGGGAAGCGGGAGAAGAGGACTTGATGGATGCGTGTTACGCGCGAGCGCTGGCCGGCTTCGTCATGGTGCTGACGGACGAAGGAGACATCATCTACCTGTCGGACAGCGTCGGAAAGCACATCGGCATCACACAGGTGAGAAAAAAACGTCTTCTTCCATTAGAATGTCTAGTTGCTAAAGCGATGAATCTAACCTAATCTGATGTATTAGTCCTGTTTGGTTGTTTGTGGTACAGCAACTTCAATACATTAGCTAGTTAGCTAGCCACCTTGAAGAACTACAAACAAAGCCATGCTTCCTTGTAGCATCACAAACTGTCCCGCCTCTGGTGGCCGCTGGCAGCCTGTGAATTGGAAAGCTCCCAGATGGATGGCTGCAGCGAGGAGGGAAGTGCGGACTCACACAGCTCCTAATCCAAACGACGGCACATCATAAACTAGATCTTGCGCATGGCCACCTTGTGTGCATGAGCTTGTTGGCCTGCTGTTTTTGGAAAAATTCGCAGTTAACGTTTAAAATAATGGCTGAAGTGGTTGGATGCCCTTATGCGTTCCCAGTGGGTTAACCCCTTACGTGTTTTTACTTTTTACCATAATGTAATACTTACTATTATACCAAAACTATACTACTACTACTATACCGAATGAGTGCCGCGTACCTTTTTGCCTGCCAAACACTTTTTTTTTTTACCAAAATATATATAGTATATATTTTAATCTGATATTAGTCTGACATTTGTGTGTGGAATGCAGTTCTCTGGTTGGAATGAGTTAAATGTATTCAGTGATTCGTGTGGATGAATCATTCTTCATTGTCCGTGTGCAGATGGAGTTGCTGGGCCAGAGTGTGTACGACTTCATCCACCCGTGTGACCAGGAGGAGCTCCGAGACCTGTTGGTCCCCAGGCCAGGTCAGTGCACAGGACACCACACAATATGATCCACAACTTGGTGAATGGACGGGCAGCGTGTGCCGCACACGTTCCACAGGGCGATCCTCCATGCAGTTGTTCCCAAAGCCGTTCCCAAAGCTCTTGCAGACGTTGCACAGATCACGGATTTGCCACTTCTGTTTTAGCGATAATAACGGAAATGATTTCACATAAATAATTACGAACAGTACTGCAGTGAATTGTGAAATTAGAGCCATTATCATTTCATTCTGAAGGCATATTTTCACTGTCCCAATCGGGACAGTTTAAGGGGCCATCAGGTGGTCCAAGTGGGTTTTCAAAGTATGTACGTGCCAATTATATTGTAATTGTTGACCCCTGGGCCAGGATGTTGCCTCAGCTTAAAGCAGTGGTTTTCAACTTTTTTCATACCAGGGCCCATTATTTATTCTGAAAGATTCCCTCACAAAAACATGCAGTAATCCTCTGCTCTAAACTGCCTCCCCCTGGCCAGTCGGGGCGCCTAATGGAGGGGACAGGAACTGGTTGGAATAACCAGGTCCTTCCACACGCTATGTCCAACCAGGGAACCCCCCCCCCCCCTGATGGGTGAAAAGAAGGCAGCTTGTGCTCCTCATGCATTGAAGGAAGCATGAGGCCAGTCCAGTGCCTCCCTAGGTTGTCGGGAGGGTGTGTAGAGCCCAGGATCACGTTAGGAATTGGCACTGGATGAACAAAAATGTACAAAATCGTGGGATAAATTTTTATAGAAGGAGAAACTAAAAGATGGTTAATGTTTTTCATTTGCTGTTTTTTTTTTCTTTTCTTTTTTTTCTTTTTTTTTTTTGTTGTTTCAGGGATATGGAGGCAGGGGCATTAGAACATGTGTATTTGTTTACAAATTTTTAAACAGAGTTTTTTTTATTTTTTTTTATTCTCTACTACTGTCCTAATAACCCCCAAGAAATTATATCTGGCCACAAAGGTTTACAGGATCTACTGTATGTAAAGGAGGCAGCAGACCACACTGTACTCTACTGTAAAATGGGCTCAATATGACAGTTTCCTATCTCTTATCAGGTGGGTCTAAAAAGGTCCAGCAGACTGGGAGAAACTTCTTCCTGCGCCTGAAGTGCACTCTGACCAGCAGGGGGCGCACCGTCAACATGAAGGCTGCCACCTGGAAGGTTCCTTACATCCTCCTTTTTATGTCCCACCAGTGTGCACACCTTCTGTACTAGGCATTTAGATTCTCTTAATTTAGAGCGACTTACTGTATATTAACCTAAAGAAAAGCATGGCAACATATCCTATACACACAGTTTAGTTAAATTTGCAGTTTAATTTACAATCTAAGCATTTTGTAGACACTTTAAAACATGGTGATAGGTGGTAAAACTAGAATATCTGTAATAGGAGAGAGTAGCGACACTCCCGTTGAAAAGAGACAGCTATTGGCTGAAAAACGCATGTGACGCCTAGTAAGGAGAGATTAAAGTTCCAAACAAACACTCTGGCCCATCCAGCTCCAATGACAGCAGATCACATGTTTGCAGCTAAATTGGTGAAATTATGGCATTTTAGGACATTTTAACTCATTAACAGACCTCACATTTTGCACATTGTATGTTCTAATAGAGCAAACGTTTTGTACAATCTATATTGTCAGCTGGGTTAACTGAAATGTTTTTCTTTATTCTTGTTTTCGTTTTTTTGTTTCATTAACTATTATAACCATGGTAGTTCGTACAAATATTATAACCTTGATATCCAACATTATTCAGTGGAATCAGTGCATTGACAGTCTTGTGGTGTCTTCTGTGTTTGAAGGTCCTTCACTGCACTGGCCACCTGCAGCCTCTGGCCAGAGCTGGTGGTGCAGCAGCGCCGCCCTCCGGTGGCCATGTGATGACACTGCTCTGTGAGCCCATCCCACACCCCTCCAGTGTGGAGTTCCCCCTGGACAGCAACACTGTGCTGACCAGACACTCCATGGACCTCCACTTCACTCACTGCGAGGGCAGGTAGGGGCCAGGATAACACACACACAGACACTCTAATGGAAAAAAAACTAGAATAAAAAAAACTGAGAGCATTCAGTGACCCAGTAACAAGATGTGCACATGTGCACACTCTACAGTGGAGGGAAGTGCAACAGGCCAACGGCACATACACCAAGGCCACCCCCATTCGATCTTGATCCTGATTGGATGAAAGGCTTTTTTCCCCAAGGCCCCAAACTGAAACCCAGTGACCCCAGCGGCTCACTGGGAATGGGAGGAACTCCTTATATGGTCACCACACTATAGTAGGGAGGATTAGCCAAAAAGGAAGAAAAAAATATATATTTGACTTAATTGAAATGACTCACTATACCTTTTTTTTTTTTTTTTTTTTTTTTTTTTACTAATAAAACTAATAAAAACTAAATAAATTAAAAAAGAAACGACAAATTAACTGACACTCTATTGTGTGTTCATAAAACTAACTGGAATATCAGAAAAGATACCCTATATACCCTAGTTTTTGATCAAAATGTATACGCATTTTGGATATTCAATTTGAAAATAATAATTAATATTTTTTCTAACTATTATTGCTGAGTTTGTTTTTAAATGGTATCTTTTCTAATGAAGGAGTTCTAATGACTGGTCTTTTTGAATCCTATACCTGACAAATAATTGGGGAAATAACTAAAACTAAAACACACCTGCCAACATTTGAAATTCATCAACAGTAAATGCCAACAGAACAATCTTTCATCATGCCACATTTTTGGGGGTACAGCCCACAGGTTTAGCAGTGTTACTCATTCCAGGAATGTCTGATCTCTACAAGCCATACCTTGTTATGAAGGTGACTAATCAATGGTACAAAATATTTCCCAAAGTTAGGTTTTGGCACCTATGTGGGATAGTTTATGTAATTTTGCGGGCTCTTGACAGTGGCGCATAAAAGGGCCTTTAAGGCATTTGGTTTTGGGTCTTAATGAACAACAACTGAACGGGTCATTCATTCTCTCCATGTCATTGTCTCCAGGGTTGTGGAGTTAATGGGCTACCAGCCGGAGGATCTGATTGGTCGATCAGCCTACAACTACTATCATGCTCTGGACTCTAAGCACATCAACAACTGTCTGCGTATCTGTAAGTTGCATAAGCCATAGAAACCTGAGAAATGGAAGACCATGTGATATTGTACAGGGTTCTTGAAGAATTATAATTCTGATGTCACCAGGTCGCCAGATTTGAACGGATTTGAACAACTATTAAGGCGGCACCAAGCAGTATGGCAATAAGCATATAGCGCAGTATGCACAATGAAAAATGAAAGTGTGAAAAATGAAAGAAGACGTTGAAATTGTGACATGAATGTGTGTATTAGGGGCAGAAGTAGAATTTTCACAAAGCAGCAATTTTCATTGGCTCATATCTGTCTCTCTCTCTCTCTCTCTCTCTCGCTCGCGCTCTCGCTCTCGCTCTCGCTCTCGCTCTCTCTCTTCCCCCCCTTCATGAGGCCAAATTTCAAGCGTAGAACATGCATGAAATGGATCATTCTGCATGCCTGCGGGCCTCCGTCACCATCTTGCGTTACAAAGAAATCCACATGACACAACCGTCGCCATTTCGTGCATGCTCAGACCAATTCCGTAGATTTTGCACATAACAGCGGAGCAGTTATGTATGACCATGTTTTTGTATTGTAAAGTATATTGTAAATTCTGCTTAAATTGTAAACCTTTACTATTGTAAGTCGCTCTGGATTAAAAGCATCTACTAAATGCCTAAATTGTATTTTAACTCCTTGATAGATTCACCACACGTTTGGAGTGATTGATTATTCTGTTGTCTGCTTATCACTCCCCCCCCCCTCCCCCCTTCCCCCGTGTGTTGTCTACAGTGCTGTCGAAGGGCCAGGTGAGTACCAGACACTACCGTTTCCTGGCAAAGAGAGGAGGCTTCGTGTGGGTAGAGACCCAGGCCACCGTGCTCTACAACAGCAAGACGGCCCAGCCCGAAGCTGTGGTCTGCCTCAACTTCATACTCAGGTACAAGCCAAAGTTACGTAGGTAACCACTGTTCTATTTCGTAGTCCCTTTCGCACAAGCACAAAGGGACTCTCCACAATTATCCTACAATGAACCCATAAGTCTTTGTGTGTGCAGAAGTTTCTGTTGTCGTAATTTGTTGCCAGATTTGCTAGAAAAATACGGGGCAGGTGTATAAAATTAAGCACAAATGAAAATGGCTGCTCTACAAGCTCACAGCGACACATTGTGGACCTGTTTGTGTGTGCTTCTGTAATTTAAAGCCACAATGAATAAATTGAAATATTTGGAATACTTTTTAAAACACAATATTTTCAGATGGGTGAGTGTGGAAAATTCTGGGGTTCCTCGAAAAAAATGTAGGATACACTGGTTTAAACAACATTAAGAAGCAAGCCTCAACTTTGAGCTGTCCAAAGACATGTAGTATGTGTAGTCAAAAAAATGTAGTCGCATCTATATTGGAGTGGGTCCTGTTGGCTCCATTGTTTGCTGTTAAGCTTACCTTGCTCTACCAGGCCAGCAGTTTTCATGATTTTAATTTAATAATGTAATTTGCATCAAAGTTCAACAGAATAAAGGGCTTTACGAACAGGGAGAAATAAAGTCTCCCTAATGCAAATACAGACTGCGCGCACATGCATTCACCCTACACTTTTTTTTTTTTTTAATTTGGTGAGTGAGACCATGCCATTAGCCGATAATCAAAGATTATCACATTATGATCAGATATGGACCTAATAAAGGCACGGCTGCATTTTGGCATTTTGGCAAACGATCAAACGATAGATTAAAATGCCAAATCGGGGCCATAACACTCTCTCTCCCTCCCTCCAGTATGATAGAAGAGCCAGATGTGGTGTTCTCCGTGGAGCAGATCCGCGGCGTGCAGACGAAGGTGGAAGCGGCCGAGACGCCAGGATCCATCCATGACGACGGGGACGGTTCCCCAGAGCCCTGCAGTACCATGGAGCTGTTTTCTAAGCTCCAGGAGAGCCCAGAGGACCTTGTTCTGCCAAAGTCTAAAGATACTGTGCCACTCACAGGTGAGTGCATGCAACTAACCATCATTTTCATAATCGATTCATCGGCCGACTATTTAACCGATTCATCGGATTATGTCTCTTATTTGGCTATCACCTTAAAGGGGATTCCACCCATTTTCATTTTTTTTTCCTGAGAACCAAATGGACCCTAGTGGGTCCATTAATCATTAACATGGTGAGGCACAACTTGATGTCATCAAGCTGTGTTTCACGAAACAGAATGAGGAGATCTTTTCTTTTTTTTCTTTTTTCCTTTTTTAGCATGTCCACACAACATCTCTAAGTTGTGTTAAAGGTAGGGTAAGTGATTTGAAATTCATTGTGTAGTACCAGCCTGGTGCACTAGGGGCCCCCAAGAGTAGCTACAGTATGTGAACTTGCTGCTCGATCCTGATTGGAGGAGAATTCACCCTCCACCTGGGGAACTTTTATTAGCTCCTCTGCTAACGTGTGGGAGGGGGAAACTCCATATATGGTCTGCACAACTTATAATAGAGCATTTTAACAGAAAACGTTTTTTTTTTGGGTGATATCTGACAAAAGTGAAATCACTTCCCCTACCTTTAATTAACTCTTGAGTGCCATTTTGCCAGCCTGTAGCGAGGCTCTTCCTGATTGTCTGACAAATAGTCCCGGCAGGACTGTTTTTTAGCCAATGAAAAAGCTTATAGGGATTTCTTTGGAGGCCTCCTGCAGCCCCTAGAGCAGGGGTGTCAAACTCATTTTGGGGTGGGGGCCGCATTGGACTTAATGTGACTTCATGGGGGCCGGAGCGCCGCGGTGCCACTCACGCCGCGGTGCCAGTCATAGACCAGTCACAGACCAGTCACAGACTGCAAGCATGCACACGCATGTTTACGTACACAGCCGTAACTTCTACGCTACAGTATATCACACTATCAAGTTTATTATTAAGAGTAGCTATTAATAGTTATTAATGACTTTCATTATTGGTTTTATACTTGTAGCCTAGATTAAGACATTTGCTATGGGAGATGCTATTTTTATTTACAGTGCGCCAATAAACCAGTCAAAAATACAAAAAAAATAATTTCAAATAGTGTCTTAGCTGAAATTTGGAAATGGCTACACAACCCATGGAATTATGCAGACCTGCTTTTTATTGAGGTGATGGATCATAGAACATTAAAAAATAATGATGAATAACAATAACTAATGCTTCTAAAATACAGTATATTTTTTAAACTCTGAATTGGATTATTATTATTACCCGTATTTATATTTAAATAGCCAAGCTGTTATCTGAATGATCCCTCAGTTATAGACCCTTATACTGGTGAAGTAACCTGACTCCGCCAGATGGGGCAGCAGAGAGAGGAGGAGGGAATACTCCTCTCTCTGCTGCCCCATCTGGCGGAGTCAGGTTACTGCTGAGGTATAGTTCTCACTTTGCAGCACCAATACACCCCCCCCTCCCCCCCTCCACTCTCTGCGAGTCAACATTCCAATCAATTAAGCACTCCCAGCTGTGAAGCTACCAGACTAGTGCTCAGAGAAGAGAACTCAGAAGCATTTCTTTAAACGACCATAACTTTTGATAGGAACGTGCTAGAGACTTACTTTTTTTTTTGATAGACTCAGACATTTTTGCTCTACAAGCCTGGGGCCGGATTAAATCATTGCGCGGGCCGCATCCGGCCCGCGGGCCGTATGTTTGACACCAGTGCCCTAGAGGCATCAAAAAGGGAGATGATCTAAGCAAGACTTCATGAAAAACATAAAAAACAAACAATTTCATATTACTTATAGCTTTAAAGGAAGGTAATAGAAGACCGCCATCTCCTATGCCTCAAAACAGCAGTGCTGCTGCTGATCGCACAGATCGGATCATCATAGTCAATCGTAATAATAAACTGCATCATTACACCCCTAAAAGATGACACGTTGTACATCAGCTAAAGCTCTGTTTTGCTGTTTGTCTCCCAGACGTTGTGGAGCTGTCCTTCACCACTCCTATCCTCCATGACGACACCTCAGCGCCACTGCCCAGCAGCCCTCAGGAGCTGTGCTCCACTGAGCTGCTGTCCCCCATCTTCAACACCCATACACCACCTCTGTCACCAGTGACGGCCTCGCCTGAGCCTGCGCCAACGGTAAGAGACAACTAGATGTGATTTTGTTTTTGTTGCTTATATGACACTTAGTGAGGGGTCACCCCTCACTCACCCCCACAGTGCTGCAATACTAGTTAGCTCACTTGTCACCTCCCGTTTTTAAACTACTGTAATTCAATGCTCTTTGGCCTCCCCCACAAACTCCTCCATAAACTCCCAACTGGTTCCAGAATGCAGCAACATTTGTACTTGTTATAATATATCTACGATAACTTTATCAATCATCATAGAGGACGTTTCACTGTCACATTGAGACTTGTTTTTTTTTTTTTCTTTTCTTGAAATATCCGGCTCATCTGTGTGTTTGTGTCTCCCTGTAACAGACCGCCTGTGAGGAGGAGTGCAAGACCCAAACCCTCGATGTTGAAAGGTTCTTTGCCATCTACCCAGAGGACCGCCAGACGATGGACTCGAACACACTCCGCGTGGGTGCTAACTACACACACACACACATACATGTACAAAACCTAATTTCAAGTTTTCTCATGTCAATAAAGCCCATTGAATTGAAATCAACATCCCAAAAAAACGTGCCAAAACATCACAAAAAATAAATGCCAAATGGAATGTTGTTCTGTTGGCATCCACTGTTTTTTGAATTTTAAGTGCTGGCAGGTGTGTGGCACTCAGTCATAGGACCCCTGTTATGTTATGACCCCATATCTGCCTCAAAGCAAAGTTTTTGGGGGTGCAGCCTACATGTTTGGCAGTATTACTCATTCCAAGAATGTCCCATCTCTACAAGCCATACTTGTTGTAAAGGTGGCTAATCAATGATTTGAAAAATACAATACCAGTTGGTATTAAGGTATAAAGAAAATGATTCCCAAAGTTAGGTTTCCAAACTTTTGTGGGACCAGTTTATTATCATTGTGCAAAAATCATCGTAAGCTATCTAAGAGTAGTCTGCCATCAGAGAGAAAGACACACGCACACGCACACACACACACACACCAGTAAGAGGCTGTACAGTGTGTTTAATGCATGCCCCAGAAGAGCCACCAGCTCCATTGGGAACAATGGAGCTGGTGGCTCAACTTGGGGACCCCCCCCCACCCCCCGGATGTTGCTGTTCTCAACCCTCCACTTGTTTTATCCCTTCAGGAGGACATGGACTTGGACACGTTGGCTCCCTATATCTCCATGGTTGATGACTTCCAGCTGACCTTCCTCCCCCAGCTGGACCCTCCTGCAACACCCACCAGGAAACGGTAGGTCACCGGGGCACCCTTTCCCCCCTTTTTTCAAAATGAGGGGGACCCATTTTGAGTTAAGAAGGGCTTTTGTGTCCTTCTGATGATTGGATTTTCCTCCATCATTGTATTTCATGCACATGACGCAGGACACATCAGCAGGCATCCCAACGGTTTGCACTTTATATTTACCAGGTTTCTGGGTCACAGCAGGGTGTAATTCTTCTCCATAAACCCACCTTTAAATCCACTGTGAAAACTAAAGAACAGCATAACACAAACCATGTTGGATTAGAATTCATGGCACAGTATGTCGATGCATACATGTTACCTATGGTAATTAAAGGCACGGTAATAGAGGCAGCATTGGTGTTTCCAAACACTGTTTGTAAACGGAGTGCTGTCTGTGATTTGCTACACACACTCACACACACACACACACACACACACACACACACTAGCACTGCCTTTCCTGAGCCTGACTAATGTTTTGTTTTCATGATTTGCTGACAACAACGTTCTGGACAGTCCGCTGGATAAAGCAAGTGTCTGTCTGCAGGGAAACATGGTGGGGGGAAAATATAGCTACAGCATATATCTATTTTGATTTTTAGCTAAAAAGTTGCCTCTATTACCTTTTCAAAATGCAGAGAAATACATTTTTTGTGGAGCTGCATGCTACACAAAGAGATTACGCTTCCTTTCATCCTTTCCTTAGAACCTCTTTTCCAGAATGTTGGACAGTCTCTTGTGGTGACAGTGTGAAAATAGGCATCAAACGGTGCACTTGGTGCGATAAAAGAGTCGATTTGTCTGCGATGCTCCAGTGTGTCATTCATTCATTTTGTCCACCTCAGCTCAAGGAACCCTCTAACAGTGTGTTGTTCACCCCTCTATTAAAACGCCCCGATAAGCCCTCTCCACACCAAAGGGTCAAAGGTGGTCTTGACGCGTGTCCCTGCCGTGTGATGATGTGTCTTGTTGCGCACTGACGCACGTTATCCCATGCATTTCAATGCAGGCAAGTAAGTGGACCATATATCACGCCGAAGGTATGTAACCAAGACCGTTTTCGTGTTAACCCTTATGACGGTTTGTAACCAAGGTGACCCTTTTCCAAAGGAGGGGGGGGCTGGGAATAACACTGGCGCACACAGACGGTCCTTGTCACTGTTGCTAACAATTGGTTTTTCATTTTGTGTCAAAGTACTCCCAGAAGTCATGATATGGTTACCTTACTGAAAGTGTTTAAACAGATTTAGGTAATTGGATTAGTTATTTTGGCTGTTATTTTTAAGCAATCCTTTGCTGTAAATCATGCTGAAATGCAGGCAAGTATCGTAGGCCTATACAGTATGTCGAAATTGATATGCATGTGTGGGAGGGAAGAAAAATCCTCCTGTGTAGGGGGACCCTTTGGCCAATGGTGGCCTGGGGGCCCGTAATTTCTAGATTGGTCTATGCCCTTTGGTGTGAAATGGGCTTAAAGGTGCGGTGATAGGGAAATGGAGGGCACTTTACTTTGAAGTTTCAGCCTGAAACGCTGATGTTAAGTTTCTGAACCAATCAGAGTTTGCATCCCTTCAGGCTATGCACTGTCTGGATGCCAGAATGGGATTAAAAACGGAATATTTCTGACTGTGAAACACCCGTGTTTGTGGAGGATTCAGGAATGGGATCAAAAACACCTATTTGCTTCTATTTGCTCTTATTGATGTGAAAGTGGATATGTCATCACACAGCATGTTTCCGTTTTCAGGAAGTAGTTAAAAAGACTTTTTATTTAAATATACACAAATATGGGGGGCATGTATTTTTGGGTATGGCTGTATAATGACCACGGATGTGTTCTAAAAGAGAAACGCCAATCTAATCATTCTGCCCATCTCTCCCTCAGCACCCTTGATGACCCACATAAAGATGCTTCCTCCCACAGTCCCATTGCCATCAAGAGAGAGAGACGTGGATGTGTGGACCTGGTCCCTGACACTCTCTTTAGCAACGAATTGCTGGTGAGAACATTATCTATGATCAGTTATAAAAAACATTAGCAACACCACCCACTGCCAGCCATATTTATCAGCCAAATGTATCTATTGAGGCTACAGATTTTTTGCATTTTCCCTTCTACGTTGCTTCGACTTTGATGCTGCAGCTGTTTCCCTGCAGACAGACGCTTGCTTTGTCCTGCAGACTGTCCAGAACTTTGTCAACAAATCATGAAAACAAAACATTGGTCAGGCTCAGGAAAGGCGGTGCTAATTTGTGAGGGGGAGGGTGTTGGTGTGAGGTGAGGCAGCGGTTTAGCCAATCACAGCAGTCTCCAGCAGATTCATATTGAGCCAATAGAGTGGAGGCAAGGTGGAGTTAGATTCTATTTTAAACAAATCTGTTTTACACAATGTTGATACACACTGAAGTTGCCTCCATTACCTTTAATGCTGATGTCCGATAGTGAGATTGTTTATTTCACAAGCTTTGCCTTGCCTTCTGGATGCTGCATTCAGGACGGTCTGATGGAAAGTGACCAATCCCATCTGGAGTTGAAGCCACACCCCCAGAGTCAGCTGCTGACAGACAGAGACCCTGTTCTAGGAGGCGTACAGGAACTCTGTGATACTGCAGGTTGGACACACACACACACACACACACACACACACCTCTACACCTCAACGAGGCACAGCCTGACGAAAGGGAATAGATTTTATGCCCAAAAAATCTGGTCGGATTCGGGCAGAGTTTGAGAACTCTACACACACACACCCCTCAGGGGTCTTTTATACAAATCTTTTATTGGCTAGATCTTGGCTGTAAGCAATGAAATCAAAACGGCATATGAAAAAGCCTGGGTTTTGTTGTATCCTCTGCTCTTGTAACGCAGAAACCTGTGGCCTGTAGAATGATGTCAAGCTTTAAACTGCCAGGATACTAGAATCAACACTATTCTGATCTAGACCCCCCCCCTCCTCCCTCTACCTCATAGATCTGATCAGAGACCTGTTCGCAGCCCGTCCACCTGACCTATCGCCTCTCTCCGCTCTGACATGATGGGAGCGACCTGCCAATCAGGATGCTAGGGGTGGGACCTGCTCCGCTGCCTGAAAAGTGGGGAAAGGCCATCCATTGGACACACACACACACACACACACACACACACACACACACACACACACACACACACACACACACCACACACACACACACACACACACACACACACACACACACACACAGTCAAAAGATAGCCACAATTCTCCAAAGGTGCCAACTGTGGGATTTTTTTCTTCGGTAGATTACTGTGAAAGAAGTCTTCCAAAAAATAACGCCAAAGTAAAAGCTACCTCCTTTCACCTCTTTGTTGTTAAAAGAGTTGAGAAACCGTATTGCCGTTTTCAATTTGTTTCACTTGGTCGACGTTGAGGGTTTATTTTCATTTTTTTAGTTTTTTTTTTCTTTTTTCTTTTTGTAAGGAGCATGCCCTAGGCTTCAAATATAAAATGTCGGTTGGAGTTGGTGCGCAGAAAGAAAGATAAAATCCAAAACCAGCCTAACAAATTGATGAGAAATTGTCATTGTTTTATCTGTAGCGGTAAGCCTGTGCCATATCCATATTTGAGCATGTCATTGTTACAGGTGTGATGTGAGTTTGTCGATTACATTACACACACATCAGTAAAGGGTCACTACTCCCAGGGATAATATGGGAAGGCATTCAACGCTGTTAATGTAAAGACATGTGCCAGAGTTGCCAGAGTCATGTACTGCATGTTCTTCGTCAGCTGTTGACTGTTGAGATGGCGAGGGTGGGTTGCCATGTTGGATCAGGACAATACAAGATTAGGGGAAATTAAAACGGGCTACAGTTCTCAACTCATTCATGTACGGACAATTTGCCGTCTTGAGAACACGTGTCCTGCCACTGGCAGATTCAGTAGATGGTCAGCACATTGACAGAAACGGAACATCATTTTCCGACAATGTGCCGAACTGTTCCTTCTAAGTTGTCGCATGTAAATGCTATTCTCCGGATAGATGGATTTCCACTGCTAGGACACTCCATTTTAGCGATAACAAACGGTAGAATTGGCACAAACATGACGTTTTCAGAAAAAAAAACCTCAGGAAAAAAAATCTGGTAAGCGTGGCAGATTTGGAAATGGCACAGTTCATATCGTTGACTGTCCTAACGTGCTTCACTTGCCGTTGGAGCATACTGCGAGCTAATTCATTACTACCATAATCGGTATTACAGTGGAATCTTTTTTAATGTTTATATACTTTTAACCTTTTAAACATGTTTAGATTATGATGGTAGTATTTGCCATCATCCACCAGGTTATTGTTGCTAGACCCTCGATTCAATCTGGCGATGTATAATCCATGGTTTGTTTTATATGACTTGAGGGACCAGATAGGTGGAGTTCACCTGGGCATGATAATTCAGTTATAGCCTGGTGATGACTTGTTACTCACAGTAGGATTGTAACTCGTATAAAATTACTAATTAAAGGTACTATAGAATATGTTTAAATTCAAAATATATGTATGTTTATATATTTAGCCTTTCTCCCCCTCTGTCAGCAACTATATAAATGTGCTGGGGTGTTTTCCTGCAGAAAGGCCTGTCTCTGGCTGCATTTTGTTTTTCCAATGTTTCTGTAGACATTTTGCTGTTATGTTTACGTTCATCCCTTGGCAGGGACGCTTTGTCCATAGATATACTGTATATAAGAGAGCTGGATGGCGTACCTGCGGTGCTGGCCAATGGAGGGTGACGTTAAGTGGTGGCCATAATGTTTCAGTCAGCTCACTCACTTGTTTAGAAAT
>CM076977.1:36482776-36747776 GCA_039105355.1 Benthosema pterotum
TCACCACATTTCAATGTATCATCATATAAAAGGTTCTCACTAATGTACATGATAAAATACCACTATTTTTTCCTACTCAGTCTGTGTCTCACAGGAGGGCTGTGGGCAGTTCAGAAACTTCTTCCAATGACATCATCATTCTGCATGGATTCCACCATTGATAATGTCATTGGAAGAAGTTTCTGAACTGCCCACAGCCCTTCTGTGAGACACAGACTGAGTAGAAAAAAAATAGTGGTATTTTATCATGTACATTAGTCAAGACCCATTATATGAATATACATTGACAAGTGGTGAAGTGGTCCTTTAACAATTATAACAATAATTATTTGGTTATCCGCTTTTTTCATATTAAGACCCATTATTTATTCAGCAACACAGACCACAATTTTGGTAAGATTTAGCCCCTCAGATCGAACAGTAAATAACATTCTGTTATTGTTCAAATAACAAATCCATACTGTTGGCAAGCGTTGTTCAATATACATTGTCTAATTGTGTGGACATTTTGTAACTTAAAGGTAGGGAAAGTGATTTGAAATTCATGGTGTAGTACAAGCCTGGTGCACTAGGGGCCCGCCAAAGCTACACATATGTGAACCTGCTGCTCCATCCTGAGTGGAGGAGAAATTCGCTACCACCTGGGGAACTTTTATTAGCTCCTCTGCTAACGTGGGGAGGGGGAAACTCCATATATGGTTTCCACACCTTATAATAGAGCATTTTAACAGAAAAAAATGTTTTGGGGTGATATCTGACAAAAGTGAAATCACTTTCCCCACCTTTAAGTAATGCAGATGTTTAGCATTAAAGGTAATACAGGCACTTTTTTGTTTTCCATCCATTGTCAGGTATGTCCATAATGACTACAAATGTGGTCCAAAAATCTGAAAAAAACAAAACAAACTATTTTTAAATGTACAAATGGAACCAAATGGACCCGGAGGCCACTATGAGAACTACCGGCGTAGATCAAAAGGGGGCATATATAACGAACCAAATACTAATACACTAATCCAAACATAATCACACTAAAGTCCCATATGCTGTTGCTCGCTTCACGTTTGTCCATTTTTTGAATTCCTTCAAGTTATCGCGAATCCACTCAATAGAATCAGTCGAATGATCCGCAATGTTGTACAAAGCTGCAAAAACGGGGGTCCAAGGGGAAAAGAGTTAGTCTTTCGACACATACACACACACGCCAATCACATCATTTATTTACTTACTTATTTAATTTAAGAAAAGTTACGCCACCCGGGCCTTACAATACAAGGCCTCGCACGGACCCCCATCACTGATGGGATAGATAGATCGATGGATGCATCGTGCAAAAAACATCTCCAGCATGGAGCTGGAAACACACAGTACAGTACAATACAATCAATAATCCATGAGAAGACACTTCTGAAGAGCCATTCCGCTGCCTTATAAAAATAACCTGACTTCAATGAACCTTGTGCTGTTGCTGATGACCTGCGGCCAACCGGAGGGCACAGGTCTGTACAACCAGCCAATGATGTATCCAGAGCATTACTGATTGGTTGGCTGGCTGGTTAACGCACGGATGATGACAGTACACGCAACCCCCAGGCTAGGACCGGCCAACAGCCAATAAAAACCAATCCTTTCATACATTCGTACATCTAGCTGATTCAGCGCTGCATTGCGAGGGGGGAAAATAAAAGAATGTCGAGAACCATCAGGTGTCCTTGTTGTTTGCCAAAAGTGGCACTTGTTGTAACTGGGGGGCATCCCCCGCCGCGTCGCTCCTCCTCGCTTCTCTGGCACGACGCGACGGCGGGACCTCCTCGTAAGGGGGCGGGGGGTGCTCCGGGCTTTGGCCGCCGCCGCTGGGGGACTGGTGGCTACCACCGCCACCGCTGGAGGAAGAGGAAGAGGAGGAGGAGGCTGAGGAGCAGGATGACGACTCCTGAGCCAGCAGCAGGCGGGTGGGACCCGGCGCGGTGGAGCAGGGGGAGAGGCGCTGGCCCCAGCTACCGTAGACAGCCTCCTCGTAGGAGGGGAGCGACACGGGGAGGACGTCCACCATCAGGTCCATCTGGTCCGACGAGCGACGGCTGCTGGGGAGGGGGAGAGGAGTGAGGACGGAGAGAGACATAGAGAGTGGGCGCACTTCTACCCTCTACACCAGGGTTCCCCCAATAGGCGACCTGCGGAGCGCCCCCTAGCTGCCCATGAAGGTATTGCAAAAATGTGTATGCGTTCTGTCCGATGCACCTAAACCTAACCCCCACACTAACCCTAACCTCCCACAGGGTTGACACCTCAACCTAACCGTCAGCCCTACAATATGTCGGACAGAAGTCTGCCTCCCAACTTTAGTGAAGCAGATACAGTAGAACCAAGATTCTCTTTTGTAGTGTTTTATATTTCACTAACTTTTCACTGTGTATTGATTTCATCACTGTATTGCATTTTGAATGCTTTATGACAGTATGTCCTGCATCTTTAATGTCCTACCTCTTTAATTACAGTATATACATATTTTATTTTGGTTTCATTCGTCTTATGTTATTTTTGTTCTGTTTGTTCCTTCATTTCTTTTCTCTATTGCTATGTAAGCACTTTAAGCAGCATTTCATGTCATGAAAGGTACTATACAAATAAAGTTTCATCATTATTATCATTATTAGCTCGACTGTTGAAGTGTTTTGACAAGAGCTTATTTTAAATTTAGATTCTTCTAATTGGTCTTGACTCCTCACATGCTCTAGTAATGATCTGCCTGATGAGGGCAGGCAGCGCTTGTCAAAACTTTAGTGAAAGTAAAGCACACCATTTTGATGATTTAAAAGCGCAAATAACATGCATTCTGAAAATTATACTACACTTACTATCATATTGTACATGTCCCTCAAGCTCATTTCTAATTGTTTGAGCCTAAGTCACCACTGATATAACCAGTCATTTCTTTATGGACAGTTTAGCTGCAGTAACACAATGTCCTGAGGTGGTGGGGGCGCTGATGTGTAGGATATTTTATAGTAGAGTCATTATAATAGTGATGCTATAATAAAACCAGGCTTGTTTCCATTGAGTCATTAAAATAGTGATGGTAGATACAACAAGGCTTGTTTCCATTCCATGGAGCCAGCTTGGAAAATCAACAATGTTGGACATTATAGACAAAGTGGAAACGCAAAATTGGAACTGAAGACTTAAGGAGAGGAGGAATTATACAAAGTAGGGAGCATTGATGACATCATTATGAAGCCAAAAATCAAACAAGCTGTTCCCGAGAGCAATTTACATTAAAGCTCCTGTATAAAAGTAGAAGATGACGGACACAGTACCCAGGGGCAGATGTAACATGTCCCATTTGGGGGGGTAAGGGGGTATGGGGGCGGCTTCATCGCCCGTGTTGCTTCGCGCCACGGGCGATGAAGCCACACCCATACCATTTTTGGTTGCAGGACTTTTATTAGTCAAGTATAAAGCATCAATAATAACATCAGTTGTTGTTGAAGTTGCAACAGACACGCAGCATGCATAAAGCTAAAGGTCTGCCTCAGAGAGTTTTCTGTTTTCAATGATGAAATGCTGTGGGTTTAGTGGGTGACACAGCTGTAGTTAGGTAGTAGCAGTAGTAGTGTTTCACATCATTTTAAAAATAAGCACTTTAATTTGAAATATCTTGGGTTGTTTTACATGGCATCGTGTTTGGGGGGGCAGACTGGGTATTTAGGGGGGCATTGCCCCGCCATGCCCATGCCTAGATCCGCCCCTGACAGTACCCGAAGGGCCAGTATCCTGGTCATACCTGTGTGAGTGACAGGGCAGGAGGCGGGACTTGATGACCATGCAGGCGGTGGTGGTGAGGAGGAAGATGGACACGCCCACCGCCGTGGTGGCCACGCTGGGCAGGGAGTGCGCCGCTCTGTCCTCGTGGTTCACATTGTGTTTGTCTGAGGGAGAGAAGTGGTGCAAGCAATTCATTAAGCCATTTCCACCTGACACTAGATTTTACGCAGCAATAAGCTCACAGCGCGCTTCACGGTGGCGCTAAAATACAGAATGTATTAATGTAGAATACATTACTAGGGAATAACGTGGTAGGTACGCAAAAACATGCAGTAATCCTGGGCTTTAAACTGCCTCGCCCTGGCCACAGTGGCCAGCTGGGGCGCCTGGTGGAGGAGACAGGAACTGGTTGGAATAATGTGTTCCTTCCACAACCAGGAAAACTCCCCCCTGTCAAGTGAAAAGAAGTCAGCTTCGACTCCCTATGCATTGAAGGAAGCATGAGGAGAGTCTGCTGCTTCCCCAGGTTGGTGGAGGGTGTGTAGAGTGGAATTGGCACTGGGTGAAAAAATGGGTCACAAAATCGTGGGATAAAATTTATTTTAAAAAGTAAGGGACTACGACTACCACGTTGCTATCCACTGCCATCCAAGCCTGCCATAGAAGGCAATGGAGAAAGTTATGATTAGCAGATATCAGACAGCATTTGTTATCTCCCAATGGGCATCACACGCCCACTTTTAACGCTAAAACTAGCGTTAATTAAAAAAAGCTTTTTGAGGTGTCTTGGCAGATAAGCCTATTAGGCATGACAATAAACTTCCAGTCAGTGTCGGTTCTAGGCATGAGCATTCTAGCCATCACTGAGAGAAGATTATTTTTAGTAGTACATCTCCAATCCCATTGGGGATAACCTCTACTTGCTCAGAAATGATGGAATACTGTTGTTGATTTCAGCTGTTCCAATTTCAATGGGCTACTGGGGGTCTGAGTGAGTGTGAAATATATAATTTTGATCTCAATGTGCACCAGAGTGAAATCATTTTCCTTCGCAAAATTCCACCCCCCCCCCCCATCATGGAAGTGTGGAGGCCACATAAAATAATCTTGCATATGGCCACAAAATACATAGAACCGGCACTGCCTGCAGTGTTAATGTTGTGAATCTAACTAAAGGTTCTAGCAGAGCTAGGATAAAGAAAATGAATATACAATAATTCATGTGCATTAACAAAACTGTTTTGGTCTACTTGTGTACCCCAGATGTACATAAAAACTACAATTAGGGTGACCAGATGTCCCTCTTTACGTGGGACAGTCCCTTTGTTTCTAAGGCTTCAGGTGTCCCACAAATTGAGCTCCTGTCCCACATTGTGACTGACAAGAGTTCAAGGTTCAATTTCCCTAATAAATGGCTTTCTGTTGTCCCTTTTCCTGTTATAGATGTATTTTTAAGTCTGTTGAATGATTAATTTTTTTAATCAAATTAATCACAGCTTCAAAATAATTTAATCATGATTAATCACCACTCGAACAATGTCCAAAATATGCATGTTTTCCTGGACAGGATTTCAACATTTAAAAAAGAAACAGAATCTGTGGGGAAAAAAAACTATTTATCTTTCAATTATTTATCAAAATAGGTGATCTACAAGCCCTCAATGCTTGTAGATCCTCCAGCTATACTCTATGGCTCTGGTTACAGGGAGACACACAGCTATATGTCTCCGTAAAACCATGCTCTACCCATTTCTTTCAATGAGAAAATGCTCAGTGGGTTGAGTCAGTGTGCACATGAGTTAATTAATTGCGTTAAAAATTTTAATCAGATTAATCAACAAAATTAATTTAATCCCATTAATTAACTATTTTCAACAGCCTTAATTTTTAAGTCTGTTAAAATAACCCCATGCAGTATTTCCCTGGTGACACTATATTTACACACTCACCCTAGAGGGGCCAAATTGCAGGTACTGTCGAATCAAAAATGGCTGATCTACAAGCTACAAGCTCAAATCTGGTCGCCGTAACTACAGTAATGGAACATACCATCATGTGCACTGCAAGAGATTAGCAAGAAGCATGCAGTGGAATGCATCATGGACAATCCATTACAAAGAAAAAAGGGTTTCTCTCCAATCCTGTGGTTTGCCTGTGCCGTGACAGCTCCAGCCGTCACCGCATCACCAGTAGATTTCCACAAGGCTCCTGCATTGCAGGCGGAGAACTTTTCAAGGTTATTATGTGGTGGTGAGAACACTTCCTCTTTTGGTGTTCTCGACTTCCTGTCGACACATATACCGGGTCTGAGTCACCAAAGAGGAAGTCAGAAATAGGTTGACGATGACAACATTGGGGGGCAGAACCCTCATATCTCCAAATGCTGAGCTTGTATTAATGTACAGTATAGTGGGGTAAATATTTAAAGAATGAAAAGTATTAACTTTTGAAAGCATGCGACTAAATCAGTGGTTTTCAGCCTTTTTGATACCAGGGCCCAGTATTTGTTTAGCATTTGAGCCACAAACCACAGAAACAAGACGGGCAAACATGCTGATCAAAATGACCATTAATCTTCTAGTTGTGTGGACTTGGGCTCAGATGATATTTTAACTCTTGAGTGTGTAAACATGAAAGCAAATGGATCCGCAAGGGTCCATTTGGTTTCATTTTTACGCTCTCAAAGAGTAACATCTGGTTAACCAACTTTTCATCTTGTTAACCAACTTAGCTGGGGACCACCTGGAACCATCTCAAGGACCACTGGTGGTCGTCAAACCACTGGACTAAATCGTTGTCATCGTCATAGTGATTACATTGGCTAATAGGCTACACTGGAACTCAGGTGGCCTTTTTTCATGTCCTGAATAGGTTTTGTAATGGACAGACCAGGTTTCTAGCTGACAGTGACATGGCCCACTGTAAGGGTGTGTAAAGGGTGCCCATGATGTCTCGGATGTTGTATTAAGTAGGTCAGCTCAGCTAATACATCAAGAGGGAGAGACAGCGGAATCCACCAGCGACTATAGACTTGGTTGCATCCTGGTTTACTTTACTGCTCGCGGTGCGGCTATGGTTGCAACCTGGTTGTGACTACTTCCTGCTCACTAGTGGATTTGTGACCTGGTCATTAGTGGATTTGTGACCTGGTCTATAGTCACAGGTTCGCCCTTCCTGGCCAAAGGAGCATTAGGGCAGTCACCATTACAATTTTAAATTGACACTAGACCTGTGCCCCTTCAGGGCACAGGTCTCCAGGTCTTGGGGTCAGGGTGAAGACTGTTATGTCCATTTCATGGCCATTTCCTCTACATCAAAATAAGCTTAGAATGGGGCTATGGGATGTTGTTCAAATTCACCCATTTGGAGCAAATTGCATTTGTTCCAGAATGCATTTTTTTTTTGCTATATATTATCTCTCCACCATGTCAGTAGTGTATTGTGGAGAGTGCTGAACCAAAAGTGACAGTGAAAGTTGTGTGTCAAAACACTGCTGAAATGGTAGAGAAAGAATATATATGTATAGCAAAAAAGCCAAAATCCCATAGCCTCGTTCTTATTTCGGGTAGGGAAAGCGGCCATAAAGGGAGTTTTTTTTTACTAAATAATAACTGCACCAATTTTTGAAAATAAATCGACTGCAAATAAACCTAAGAATGTCTTCTGGGATGGAATTCTCCTACAACTGTAATAAATCTGTACTAATAACCCCACTGAGGGACTGAAATCAAAACACAAATCAAAAGTTATCATTTTCATTATTACAGTACTAGTCTAGAACAATTCAACAGACCAAATGAGTCATTTGGGCTCATTGAAGAAATATTAACCACACGGTTAAATCATGAATGGAATCCAACTTCCTCTTCTGCGTTCTCCGCTGGATCTTGCTTAACAGCATCACAACCTCACAAAATCTACAGTTTTGTAGATGCAATTTTCATGTCAGCGTCACTCGTGAACATATATTAAGATAGAGAATCTCACAGAAGTGAGTACACCCCTCCCAGTTTTTCACCTATGTCATTATATATTGGCATGGGACAACACTGACCAAATGAAACTTTGATACAATGTTAAGTAACCACTGTACTGTAAATGAAATATTCCTGCACATCGTTAGAGGCTACTTTTTGCTTTTGCGGGCTGGGTGCGGGGCAGGTTGCGGTTTGGGTTGCTGCGGGCTGGGCTGGCACCCATGACGGGAGAGAGTGGGACAGTCTTGAAAAGGCAGCCCGCAATCCATTCACGACGTCAATAAACTGAGTATCCCAAACAGTAGATATTACTTACTTTACTTATTAAGCAAAAATAAATAAAATAGCCCTAAAATCCAACGCCCAATTGAGGACTTATAGGAGGGGAAAGTAGGCCAATCAATAACAACTGGACCTCCTGGGTGGGGTTTGTAACAACTACAAATAAAAGGCTAAAAATCCTTCTATTCTGAAATTCACCTTTGACCTGCAAGGTAAAGGCAGGAAAGCACAGTTACTCATTTCTGGCATTTTCACCTGCTACTCCTGACTCATTTTGGCCTCAGTTCGCACGCCGCATTACTCATTTAGCAAGGAGAGCGTATAGCTGGATTGTTCGCATGCATAAGGTGGTTACTGAGATGACTAACCCCCACCCAGTCTGACCCCATTTACAACAGTAAGAGGGAGACAAAAAATAAATAAAAAACAGTTCTCTATCTAGCCTGCATAGCCTTTCTCAAACAAAAAAAATAAAAATTATATTTCGATACAGTTACCACGGGCGTCTAACTCCACCTCACCTCCATTCAATTGGCTCATTATGAAACTGCTGGAGACTGCTGTTGCGCTGTGATTGGCTAAAACGGCACTTCACTGCCCCACAACCCCCCACCCCACACACAATAGCACTGCCTTTTCATGAGCCTGGCTAAAAGGATTTGACGACAAAACAACAAAAATTCTGGACCGTCTGCAGGCAAAGCAAGCGTCTGTTTCAGCATCATAGTAGAAGCGACATAGAAGGGGAAAAAAAACTTGCCTACAATACTTTTAATAACCTTTAACCACACCACACCCCACACTAGGGCATTCACTCTTAGTGATTTTTGCCTGTCGACTAGTTGCCTAGTTTACTAGTCGACTAGTAAACTAGTCATTAATGTACCTGGTATTAAAAATAATTATATTAAAAAGAAAAAGGGCATCTAGTAGAAGAGTTGCGACATTGACGGGTCAGAACTGAGGAGGGGCAAGCTATTACTAGTGGTTTTACTTGTTGACAATCGACTAGTCGACTAGTTGGTTAATGCCCCCCCCCCCACACACACACACACAATACACACACTCCTGCATCCACTTTCCCACTCACCTTTCAGCGGCACACATGCGGGCACGGGCGGCGTCCATTTCCCGTGGCGGCAGCGCGAGTTGCGTGGCTTGCTGGGGATGTAGAATCCAGGCTCGCAGAAGTAGTGGACGGCACTCTTGTGGGGGAAGCCGCGGCATGGAGACGGCTCGCAGCGGAACCAGCCATGCTCCGGCATCACAGGGTGGCTGCAGTTACCCTGCCTGCCTGAGGAGACAGTAGACACAGCGCAGAGGCATTTGGTAAAGGACAACTTTGTTTTTTTCCATGTTTTAGGTTGTTATTAGACAGTAAACAGTAGTTTTTAAAAAAAAATACATTTTTCACACTTTTAGACCGCATCCGTGGTCATTATATTGCCATACCCAACAATACCTGCTCAAATTTTAACTTTTGTCTATTTTTAAATAAAAACTCCATAAAAGTCATTTTTAATTACTTTCTGAAAACGAAAACGTACTGCGTGATGGCAAATCCATCATCACATCAATAAAAGCCAATAGAAGTTAAGCTGACCTGTTTTTATCCCATTACTGAATCGTTGTCTTGATTAGAGTCGGAAATACTCCCATTTTGGCATCCAGACAGTGTATTATTGGGCTTAAATTCAATCATTAGAATGTGGATCTGGACGCATTAACATTTTATGGTAGTAATAAGCCACAGTAAAATGTCAAAGTTGAGAAACGAATTGTAAACAAACATTCCAGGCGACACGCGTATATAGCTCAGTGTAAGCCGTCCCTTGCTCTATGCCATCCCATTGCCTGAAGGGATGCATGCTCTGGTTGGTTCAGAAAACCTCCGTGCCAGATAATCGGGTGGGATCCATAGTCAAATCTTAAAAAAATCCTTATTCGGACACAGCCGAAGCCCTACTGCTTACACACATTATACCGCTCGCTTACAACGTGGCACAAAAACGTTTCTCGTCATGGCATGCGATAGGCTCCGTCGCTGCTAAAACTTTGTCACGACTGTCATTTGTACCCACAGTCTGTGGACACACACTGCCATGCTACCACATCTCTTAGTAACACCGACATGCATGCCAGACCAACATGCTGCACAAACATCTGTGCGTGGGTGGGTGACACACTCACTTGACATTGTTGACAGGAGCTGCAAAATATAGACTGGCATTATAGCCGTGTGTGCGTCACATGAATGGATCCAGACATTCCACATTAAGGATGCAAAGAAAAACAAAAAACGCTGCCATAACGGCGATGAAGACGAGTCAGGGCCCAGGGGCGAATCTATAGGCAGGGGCATGGGGGGCAATGCCCCCTTAAATGCCCAGTCTGCCCCACCAAACACTATGGCATGCAAAACAACCCTAGATATTTCAAATTAAAGTGCCTATATTTAAAATGATTAACTAACTAACTACAACTGTGGCACCACCTAAACCAACAGCAGCGTGCCTGTCGCAACTTCAACAACAACTGCTGTTATTATTGATGCTTAATTGCCTAATAAAAGTCCTACTGAAAATGGTATTATATGGTATGATATGAAGCTGCCCCCATACCATTTTCTCCTGCCCCCTCCAATTGGGAAATGTTACATCCGCCCCTGGTCAGGCCGCCTCGTAGTGAACCCATGTGCACATGACAGCACGTACACACTCTACCATGGGCGAAATTGCAACAGGCCAGGAAAAGGAAAGGAAAAAAATATATATTTGGATTAAAGGGTAGCACATCTTGATGACATCATCAAGAGGTGTTTCACCATGTTAAATGTTTTTTTTTTTTTTTTTCAAACCTGCATCTCTAGGAAACACAGAATGGGGGATTTCTTGTTGTCCACACAACATCTTTAAGGTACAGTACATTAACGACACAGTAGAATGTGTGGAATTCCACTTTAGACTTTAAGTGAAATTACTTACTATACCTTTTAGACAAGAGAGTTGTTTGTAAAGTAGCAGAACAACCATGAGTTGCTAGAATCACAACACACGTGAGGCGTTTCCTTTGCACTTAATTATCACGTTGTAAAAACACAGCGATGCAGGCGGGCAATCTTTGTGGAGGCTCCGGGGCCCGAGCCCCCATGAGAATTTAAGACATAAGGGACTCTGGGGCTCGGGCTATTATTTAGTTAGTTTTAGTTAACTATAAAAACCCTGCAATACGCCAGTGTACTTATGTCATGTATTTTAAACTTTAAAATGTATTTTAAACTTTAAAGTATACTGGTGTATTACAGGGTTTTTATAGTTAACTAAAACTAACGAAAAAACTCTATGTTAATTATGTGTTAATTGCTTTAAAATGGAAAGCAATTAGTTAGAACACATAATTAACATAGAGAGTTGTTGTTAGGGTGGAGTCGCGGGGAGGTGGGGTTGATGTTTTTTTTTTTCCGCCCCCATGAGCACGGACGCAGGATTGCGCCCCTGCAGCGATGTGACAATAGAGCTGCGCAGTGACGTCACCGCCCCTGTTCCGGAAGTCTTTTCCCCATTCATTTTTCTCATAGACTTTTCGAAAATAATTTATATCAAGACGATTACGCCGCGGCCAAAGCCAACTCAGGTCGTGACAAATCATGACAACAAACACAATATCGTCATATAATATATAATTGGGAAGAAGTAGAAAACGGCATGATACAAGACTTTTTGTTTCGTTTTTCATCTTAGAAATTATTTTATTGTCCCAAAAGTTTGTGTGTGTCATCATGATTCGTCACGACTCGAGTTGGCTTTGTCCGCGGCGTAATCGTCTTGATATAAATTATTTTCGAAAAGTCTATGAGAAAAATGAATTGGGAAAAGACTTCCGGAACAGGGGCGGTGACGTCACTGCGCACCTCTATGGTAATGACGGAGATTCTACAGTTAGCCGCGGCTAGCACACGACACTAGCATCCTCCAATCACCATGGCTTCATTCACTCTCGCTCAAATTCCAATATACCCCACTCCAAACACAAGTTTATTATTATTTCCCCACAATATCGTGACCAAGATTCATGTTTTAGGTTGTTATTAGATAAAGTAAAAAAAAATCTTTTAATTGTTTTACAACCCTTGCTTTCTTTAGTTTTAGGGATTTTAGCTGTGGGAGGGGGCATTCAAACATGGACCTAAATACATATTTTTTACAAAATTTTAAAGCAATTTACTTCTGGCCACAAATGATCTACTGAATGTGACAAACTGCCATATTGAGCCTCTGGATCAGGTACACACAAAAGAGTGTGTAAAGTGCAGAGCACACTTAACTAGCACACAACTTTATCATCCTCCAATCACCGTGGCTTCATTCACTCTCGCTCAAATTCCAATATACCCCACTCCAAACACAAGTCTATTATTAGTTCCCACAATATCGTGACCTGCACAGCGAACAAAAGCAACTTTTGGAGTGATAAGCAGACAACAGAATAATCAATCACTCTGAAAGGTAAATGAAGGAGTTAAACTCATGTTAACTGATTGAGTGCAGCTTATGTACGAGTGCATGCGATTGCGTGATTATGGGCTTCTAACCTTATAACGGTGACTCACAGCGAGTCGAGTCAGTCTGGTACTGTTTCTCTTTCGATTCAAACTCCTATTTCTTGTTATCGGATTTCCCTGTATGTGGCAACATCAACATGTCATAATACTGTACATCACTGCTGTCATCCCCCGCCACTCATTTGTTCCATTCCACCATTATGTGGTAATGTCACTATACTGATGTAAGGTTCAAGACCCCATTTGCCGGGCGCAAACATGTTTTGACCAGCACTTTAAGCATTTCGACTTGAAGGAGAATTCCCCGCCAGAAGGCTTTCTTACCTCTATTCACAGTGGCTGTATTTTTAAAAAAAAGTGTCTAAACAGTCAGTAAAACACATAAAGGGCAGGGAAAAGTCAGGTATTCAGCACAGCCAAGCGTAAATGATTGATATGAAGAATGTAAACACTGCACATAGACACGCATGCACGCACACATGCACGTAGACAATTAAGACAGGTGCAGGAACTTTCAAACTTTGTAATAATACACCGCAAAAAAAGAAAATCTTGGCTTAGTGTAATTGGCTTAGTTCTTGTAAAATATTCCTCTGCTTATCATCTTAAAATAAGATCCACCATCTATTCCTACAAGATATAGGGCCTTGTTTTTATACAGTTGAACTTTAATATTATCTTGCTGTTACAATGTTATTTATCTTATTTCAAGAAATCTTGACAGGCCAAAACATACTAGTTCCATTCTGGCTTGTTGAACTAAGATGTGCACATCATACTTCAAGAAATCCTGACAAGCCAAGGCATTTTTTGTTATTTTAGTTAAAATTGAACTTGTATTTATATGTATTAGCTCATTTTGAGACTACTGTTGTCGGCTTTTATATACGAAATGCGTGCACGGATCAATTCTATTCTGTTGTACTAACCACACCACATTGTGTTCACGTAGAGGTACTGTAGACTTCTGCATTCCGTGTCCTATTGTGCCATGATTTATTTCATGCAAACAAATAAGTACAGTCATCCAGCGACCAGACCACAATCACCACTACAGGCACCACCACAAGTGTTTCACCAGGAATTGAAACCTGTAGGCTAGCTATGAAGCATTGGTTTGGTTTTATCATGAGAAGTAAAAATTAGGTCTCGACTTGTTCTCGCCTCGCAGTGGTCTTGGTCTTGATCTAGGTCTCGGACCCTCTAGGACCCTCGATCTCGACTGCTCCGGTCTTGAGGTAGTCTAGGTCTCGTCTTGGTCTCGACTCGGTCTTGGTCTCGCTTTAGGTGGGCTTGACTACACTAGTAGAGTTGAGTTGTTGCATAGTCACATCATATCCTGCGTTTGTGAAAACTGCGAAGCATATATTCCATGCAGACTTCCTCTCTGCTTTAGATATAACTACATCTCGTTCCTGACCGCATCACTGTCGCGCTAATAATCATGTTAATCCACACCCTCTTGTGTAATATTGCTTAAAAGTGTAGGTGTGGTGGTGGAGGTGGACGTCATGAATGGGGTCAGAGGTGGTACCTTCAGCGAAGCGTGGCAGGGTGGTTGCCAGGAGCAGGAGGAGTCCATGATATCTCAGGCCCAGGGGCACACACAGCCATGGATTCAGGACCGGCGTAGAAGACATCAAAACACACTTTCCTGCTTGGCACGACAGAGACAGGAGACAGAAACAGAGAAAACAAAGAAACTGTCAGTATGGCTACTCCCACTGTCACCACACAGATAAGAGAGAGACGACAAGCACATCTTGTATTTACAACAAAGGAAAGGGGAAGACGTCGTTGTTGCTAGGGGATACAACAAAGGAATACCTCGCAGGACAACTATATTTTTTCAACCATGGTTCTTGTTTTAGGTTGTTATTAGAGAAAGTAAAATATGCGTGTCATTTTTATTCATGCGGTTTTCTTTAGGGATGTTTTGGCAGGCGGGGCAGGGAAATTCGAACATGGAACACATATACATGCATACATACATATACAGTATATATACACAGAAGGGTCACAGAACTAAAGAAAATACATGAAATAGAAGATAGATTTTGTGTTATAGGTAGCGACAAATTACATTATCTATTCAATGAAAGTAACAATTTGTTTACAACTCTTGCTTTCTTTAGTTTTAGGGATTTTAGCATTCAAACATGGTCCTAAATACATATTTGTTTACAAAAGTTTAAAGCAATTTACAAATGATCTACTGAATGTGAGTGCAATGTGGTGTGCTGCCTCCTTCATATTCAGTAGAACATGTTAACTTCTGTGGCCAGTCATAATTTCCTGGGGTTTATTAGTACTGTGATAGATAATAAAGAAATCACTTTAAATCAGGGTTCTAAACAAATATGTATTGTATGTATAGGACCATGTTCAAATTCCCCATCCCATAGCTAAAATCCGTAAAACTAAAGAAAGAAAGGAATGTAAAATAATTAACACTCAACGTTGTCTAATAACAACCTAAAACTTGTACCTTGGTTGAAAAAAAAAAAACCAAAGTTGTCCTTTAAACGTAAATGGTGTGGGTGGCAGCTTCATCGGCCGTGGCTCGAAGCGCCACGGGCAATGAAACCCCCCCATACCGGAAGCCACCCCCCATGCCAGATTTGGGCCTGCTATTTCATATAGTTATACAGTAGGTACAGGTACCTTGCACTGCAGAGTGCAGCGTTTTTTCCCCACACATAGCCTACAGAGCAGTAGCTCACAGCTGCCGCCAAGAACAATGGGAACAACAAACTGAAAGGCTGTGTGAAATGCTGGGGGCCTTGACACCACTTTAACACAGGGTCAAATGGGAAACGCTCCGCATGAAAGCAACACTAATCCACATGTCATTTTGTGCCAGCATCTAGTGGTATGTAATGGGGCCTCATAATACCGACTCCAGCCTTATACCTGTTGCTTTTTTTCAGCCATGCAGTTCAATAACCACATGTGGCCCAAAGCGGATCCGTTAAATTCTGCTTATTGGTAGACAGTAGACACTAAAGTCAAATTCAGTCAAACCCGTGGCGACATGCCTGTAAACCGGGACCGGTCGCGACCTTTGACTCAGCACAAAAACAAGCGCAGTTCGTCTTTAACGCTGACGAAAACCAAGCAGAGCAAAGTTCTCCCGGTATGACTACACTGTAAACCACGACAACCAGAGTGATATGTCCTGTGTGTATATACCAGCAGTGTGTATACAAATTGAGTGGTTAGAATGGAAGCATGAGCGCCACAGTGTTTTCAGAATGTGTGGGTGTGTTTTTGATGCTTCCAGGATGTATGCAAGAACTGCATCAGTCATCTCAGTAGTGGTGTAAGAGGGACCCCCCCCCCCCCCCCTTACATTAAACATGTGCCATGCACGCACGCATGCTCGTGTCGTAACCACTATGCCAATGGTCGCGACTTGTGGCCCAATGGTCGTGACCAGTGGCACAACGGTTGGAGGTTAAGGTGAGGTTTAGGAATCTATGTCTGAGAGAACTAATCTTACTTATCTGTCATAATGGTTTAAACCCTGTGGAAATGTTGTATTAAGTTTTAAAATCCATTGCGTTTCTGCAAACTTCCTCTCTCCCTCTGTCCACGTTTGGTCACATTCTAGTCCACACTCTTCCATTCCCCCAATTCCCATAAAATGCTGTACTGTCTATTAGCGACATCTCCTTGGCATTTTTATGTTATATCTATGCTGGTTAAGTCTGTCTGCTATTGTGTTTCTGGTTTCCCCTACATATTGTTAGGGTTAGTAGCGACCGGTAAGAACAGTCGCGGCTAGTCGGCCCAACGGTTGTGACCGGTGTTGGTCGTTAGTTGGCCCAATTGTTTTCACCAGTCCCAACTAGTTTATAACAGTCGCAACTGATTGACTGCAGTTGTGACCGTTGGCCACCGGTAGTAACAGTTTTTAGCAGTTGCAGTCGACGGTCATGGCTGCAGATATGTCTCACCATATACAGTATCTCTCCATTTTTTTAGGCCTTCGAGATCTATTGCTCAGTGGTGTGATTTGTCATCAAATCTCAATCACAACAATTCACCACCAAATTTGTTCCAATTCAGCCTTCAGAGCTACAGAACCATCAGCTCTAGAATCAGAATGAGCATCATAGTTTCACAAGTAAAATAGTGGGTGAAATTCATTTTTGTGCATAGGCTGTCACTACCACCTACTACTGCTACTACTAACAACACTACTACTACTACTACTACTACTACTACTACTACTACGACTGGAGCATCAATATTACTTGCGGGATGGGTATGTGAATTTAATGTGAATTTAATTCCCCACGCAGTGATCTTCTCGTTCAAGGCTTGTTTTGACCTGCTGATGACTGAAGTCATCTGGACAGCCTCCTGGTTTCTGTTTTAGTCGATACCGAATAATGCAGTGCTGTGATCTCGTGATCCAGCGATCCCGTAGATCAGACCCCTCAACCCAAATGTGTCCTTGAAGTTTGGGAAATTCAACGCCTGTGTCTGATCACTGATTAGACTGGCATATTCACCACAGTATCAACCCCTTCTTACCCCTGCGTCTGATCACTGATTAGACTGGTATATTCACCACAGTATCAACCCCTCCTTACCCCTGCGTCTGATCACTGATTAGACTGGCATATTCACCACAGTGTCTGTCAACCCCTTACCCTTGCGTCTGATCGCTGGTTAGACTGGCAAATTCACCCATATCGGTGTGACAATAATAATTACAATAACAATTTACATTTACATTTACATGTTTTTATCCTCCGTTTATCCTGTTTATGTTTTTCTATATTTGATTTCCTACTTGCAGGAAATCGATCACTAGCTACACTCGTGGTTGGCATTTCCTGCAGACCTTCACCCTAGACTGCCTAGGTATCACCACACAGAGGCCAGGGTGATGCAGACGGAAAGTTGCGTTGATCCGGAAAAAAAGACCCCTTATTTATCTCAGGAGCTCTTCTTTTACTGCTGTGTGGCTTATTTCTACCATATAATATGTCCAGATATATATTCTAACATGATGATTGAGTTTAAATCCAGTAATGCACTGTGTGGGTGCCAGAATGGCAGGTTTTAAAAACAGAGGAGTATTTATGACTGTAATCACAACACCTCACCTGTGATTGTGGACAACTATTCAGAAATGGGATAAAAACAGGCCAGCTTAACATCTATTGTCTTCTATTGATGTGATAATGGATACGTCATCACAAAGCACGTTTCAGGACGTAAAAATGACTTTTATGTAGTTTTTATTTATAAATACACAAAAGTGAAAGTGTTTGGCATGTATTGTTGGGTATGGATAATGACCACAGATGTGGTCTAAAAGTGTGAAATGAAAAATGTACCCCCCCCCCCCCCTCTTAAATGTATTTATTAATGACCACTATTCAGTCACATTTAGGCCTGTATAGAGACTCTAGATCAGTTGACCATGTTATGTCCAACTGATAACCAACTAAAGCAACCATAAAACAGTGCCCCAGGTCATCACACACCAGAACGATTTCATCATCTAAATGGATACAGTGTATACATTAGAGTCATATACAGTACAATATTGTTCCCTGGTCGGGGTAAAGGGTCTCGGAGCCCCTTACGTTACATGCAGTAGATCAGTTTTCTGCCTGCTTTGCCTGCAGGTATTTTTCTAACCTCGATTTGAATACCCGTACAACCTGCCAGTGCCAGCTGCACTGGAGCCCTGGAGGAAATCAGTAAAATCACATAGCCTGCGATTTATCGAATGAGTTGAAAGCGCGCGTCCCGTGGAGCAAAAGGTGCCCTCATTCTCATGCCCTTTAAGATCGAACTGGCATCACCACTCGAAACTGGTACCGGTAAAATTGAAACCCTCCACCCACCCATTTTTCCCCTCACTGTGTTTTTTCTCCTCTCTTAGTTAACTTCCCAAAAATGAGTTGCCTGTTGTGAACCCAGACATGAGTACACCAAGATTTTATGCTAGAAATGTTGAGTATGGGTCACCCAACATGTACAATTTAGGTATTTAGCAGACACTCTTAAGCAGAAACATTGCAATACATCATATGCATACAGATTAGTTGAAATTAAGCAAAATGTACATTACAATTTACAATGTAAGCACTAAAACATGGTGATACATTAAACATCCTATATGAGTCACTGCTATCAAAGTCTACTGAGGTTGGTATTAAGTAGTATGTAATACAATTGCTATGGGCTGAGATGGAGTCTGAAGAGGTGCGTTTTCAGACTGCAGAGGAAGATAGGGAGTGAGTCTGTGGTTCTGATTGCAACGGGAAGTGCAGTCCATGGTTTTGGAGCTTGGAGGGAGAAGTGTTTGGGGCGTGTGGAGCATTGTCCAGGCCTTTTTAGTGGGGGTACTACCAGCTTCCCTGTGTCAGCTGATCAGAGTGCACAGGAGGGTTTGTAAGGTGCCATGAGACCAGTAGGATATGGTGGAGTCAAACGTTTGGTTGCTTTGAATACAAGCGTGAGAGTTTTGAACTTTGTGCGTGCAGCAACAGGATCAATTGGAGGGGCGTAAGTATGCATGCCAGTATAGTAAGGAGGGAGTTACAGTAATACAGTTTTGAAATTACTGTTGTCTGGATCAACTGATGTTACAAATGTTGAATAGGGGTCCCCAGCATGTATAAACTGCCAGATGCTAACTTAGATATGTTGAGCAATTAATATAAATGGCACTATATGTCACCATACCATTAACAACCTATAGAAAGAAAAGGAGGGCAAAATGTCATCATGCTTTATGTAGCATGTGATGTGTCTAACTAGGGGGTTTTCATGATGCTGAATTCATTTCCAAGGATTAGTTTTTTTGGGGAAAAAAAAACACACTCCTAGGATGAAATGGGTCGTAGCACTTGGCCAAATATGCCGATTAGGCACATTTTAGATGACTGGTATTGCTGTTATTATAGGCCACCATTTGTTGAGCAAAACTAATGCTTGAATGGATTCCGCATCACAAAAAAAGCACCATAGTTAGACACATGCTACATAAAACATGATATGACATTTTGACTTTTTGCCTTTAGATTGTTAATGGTGTTGTCACCTAGATGAAAATTGATCAACATATGCAAGTTAGCATTCTGCAGTTTCACCCAGCCATGAGCCAGCGACAACAACCCCGCCAATCGGGCTCAGCCTTATTGGCGCGACTTGTTGTGCGTTGGACTGGCGAGTGGGAGTCCCGGGTTCGATCCCCGCTTCCGCGTAATACTACAATCTGGCGTAGTCGGCAGGATTTGGAGTGCGGGTGTTATTCCCAATATACCCGTATACGTCCTTGCGGGTCCACATGAGGGACATCACGTACGGGGGTCCGTGGTGTGAAGTGTGAAGCACGAGGACGCGCTCCAAAAGATCAAGGGGGTGAATGTAGCACCCAGCCATGACCATGAGCCAGCGACAACAACCCCGCCAATCGGGCTCAGCCTTATTGGCACGACTTGTTGTGTGTTGGACTGGCGAGTGGGAGTCCCGGGTTCGATCCCCGCTTCCGCGTAATACTACATTAGCATTCTGCAGTTTCAACACGCTGTGGACCCTACTCAACATTTCTAACATCAGTTTCTACACGCTGTGGACCCTACTCAACATTTCTAACATCAGTTTCTACACGCTGTGGACCCTACTCAACATTTCTAACATCAGTTTCTACACGCTGTGGACCCTACTCAACATTTCTAACATCAGTTTCTACATGCTGTGGACCCACTCAACATTTCTAACACCAGTTTCTACATGCTGTGGACCCTACTCAACATTTCTAACATCAGTTTCTACATGCTGGGGACTCCTACTCAACATAAAACCTTGGTGTACTCTGTGCATGGGTTCACACTCACCCCCCCCCCCCCCCCCCCACACACACACACACACTTTTGTATTATTATTATTAAAATACATTTCCCAACATTTTGTTCTTGGAAAATTAAGTGGCTCAACTCTTATATACTCAAGAATTTAACTTTCTCAAGAGTTAAAGATGATCTATAATAGGCTATAAGGGTTCATTTGGTTATCAACTCTACATCCTTTAGCCGGGGACAAACTGCTGGAACCCTCTCAGCTCTCAGCTGGGGATCACTGGTTGGAAATCATTAGAGGACCACTGGTAGGATCCCGAAACACTGGGTACTGAACTGACCGCGATGATGATGATGTTGTTACCGATGTGAATTCTAATATTCTACAACCACTGATTAAAAAGGATTCGATCATTCATTCATTCACTCACATGCCCAATATGTCTAAATGTATTGTGGCATCATGTTTCATTCATCCAATTAAGAATACTGCATGTACCACTAAAGAGTGCTCCTACTAGCCATTAGAAGCTATAGTTAGACATGAAGCTTAGACAAACGTATATAAATCTCATCACTCACCTGGCTGTGATACAATGTTGCAGTCAATCAGATCAGTCAGATCAGGCAGCTATATAGTCCTATAGCCGTTTAATAGAGACAGTAGCCTACTAAGCAATAACCTACGAACGGAGCTACAAATGAATGGCTCGTTCACTTCACGCAAACCAAAAGCAACAAGTGGCGGAGCGGAGCTTTCCTTCCTCACTCAGTGAACGGATCAGCTGTCTGACTATCTGACAATCACTCTGTCATTGGTGACCACACGCGCATTTAGCGTAAACCCCACCCACCGCTGCTGCTCTGTCTATACTCCGTCATATTCTGGAAATTCCTCTCTCGCTCTCTGTCTCTGTCTCTCTCTCTGTGCGTCATATTCCCATGGGATGGCACACCCAGGGACGTGCACACCTAGACATCAAAGGGGGCTTCGTTCTTTTCCTCTGCCCTTTTACCTGTCTGTCTCTGTCTGTGAAACACAGCGACCACGAATGCAGCATTTACCCTGCTACTAGTGGTGAAAGAAATGCAGTTCAATTCAATACAAATGATCTTTATTGGCACTTCAAGTGTAACCAATTAAAAAAAAAAAAAAAACAGTTGGAGGGGAGGAGTTATGTCACATTGTATTGTTTTGCAATGTTTTAAATTTTATACATGTTATAACAGGGCATCAAGCACTTTCCCCCCTTTTTCTTATGTTTTTTTTTTTTTTTTTTTTTTTTTTTTTTTTATTTTTTTTTTTAACAAATAGCTGCAACTATTTGCAGTCTCTTTGCAGGACAAAATGGCAACATTTTTCCTCGACAGTCAGATTTAAAGGTAGCCTATAGTAAGTGATTTCACTTTATTCAAATATTGTTATTTTTTCTTCTTTTTTGGATAATCCTCCCTACTACAGATTGTGGTGTATACTATGGTCACCACAATCTGTATTAGGGAGGATCCTCCTTGTCCCCAGTGAGACCCTGGGGTAAACAAAAAATCAGAATTGAGAGAGGTGGGCCTTGGTGTAGTTATCTTGCTACTTCAGTGGACTGAAAGGTTTTACAAATCACCCAAATCACTACATTTAAAGTCTGTTTAAATGTAGCAGCTTTGTCCACAGCTGGTTGTATTCCAATGGACAATCTTCTTTTGTCACAACCATTCACAAACCTTGCAGCTATGTTTGCACACTGTTGTATTGAGTTGTGTGTGTAATCTGTGGACACTGACTGGACAGTATGTCTCTGATGTCTTGGTACAGTGGACAGGTGGTTAGAGTGTAGCTCTGTTTCTACCACATTGTGTGTGCAGTGGGTGCATAGCTGTCTTCCCTTGGGAGTGGTGGTCTGTTTGTAGCAGTTCTTTCTCTATTGCATGACTGTATCTGGTCAATTTGTTGTTAACTTGTTTTTATACCTGCATCTCCTCTCCACTAACTAAAGCGTACCCCAAAAATAGCAGATCTACAACCTCTCAATTTTTGTCCAAAAATATGGGTTTTCAGCCCAGGGGAGCGACCCCCTGCAACTCCCTCAATTACCCATCGGCACTATTGTAATAATAGTCGGGAGGCCATGCACTGCCCAGTGCGCTCACCCTGTTTGTTACCGGTATTTAAAAAGCATGAGTATATCTGTAGGCAAGGGGTTCCAAAAGGTAGATTGTGATCTACCAGTATAGATCAGACAGGATGTGCTGGTACTAGCTCACATGGCAGTCCCCTAGAATATTGGCCTGAATATAAGACTATGTTTTTCCCCAATGGAAATATGCCAAAAAAATGGAGTCGCCTTATATTCAGGGGCTATACTATTTGACATTCAATGTTCTTTTTTCTGTAAATGGGTCTTGAAAAATGAAGGTCGTCTTGTCTTATAAACGAGTCGTCTTATATTCGGGACAATACGGTAAAACTGTCAACACAAATCCCAAATACTTTGTTTTCAAATCTCAATATACAAGAAAACCCTTCCAATTGCCCCCCTCTATTTTTTTTAAGTGTATCATACACTGTATAACATAAGTTACACCATCACCACTATTTCAAAGCTCCCACTTTCTAGAGGCCTTGAAACACATTTTCAGTAAAAGCGCTCATTATTTCAGGTTTTCAAATGTCCTGAAATCTTTTGAAAATAGCAGACCTACAATGCGTCCTGCACTTATGGGCAATAAAATAATAAAGTAAAATCCATCCATTTTTTTCCTGAATGCGTTGAATACATTTGCTTAGAAATCCACATTGTTATACCTGCGTCTCCATTCCACTAGCCTGGTCTAACCTGAAATGATTTTGGCTTATAGGGGGCCAGGGTGGCGTCCGTTTTTGGACGGCAGATGAGCTGACCTGATTTGATCTCACCAACGTGTAGTCATCCCTGGCCCCTCGCCCGCGCCTCCACTACTGTACTACGTCACATCATTTAGGGCCCACCCCTTTCAGGGTGGGAAACTCCCACTTCTAGGTCACCGCGGAATACAAATTAGTCCAGGCTTTCTGCGCAACACGGACGAAAATGAAAGCCTGGTTGTCGAGGCTACCTCTTCACTAACTGAAGAGTGCTGAGTTACTGTATCCCACGAAAATTGATGATCTACAATAGATAGATAGAATAGTTCTGGTATCTTAGCTATTTTTGTCCAAAGGTGCCCTCTTTTTTCAGCCCCAGCCCCTCTAACACTCTTGCCATGTCCCTGGGCACTCATAATAACGTAATAACAATAATAATTTAAAGAGTGTGGGTACTGTAGGCTATTAAAAAGGTTTCCAAATAATCCTGACTTGCATTGCTCGTGCCTGGTTAATTCTCCCCTGGTATTTTATCCTGTATATTACTGAGGACCAACATGAAGATACGGTGAAAAGTGGCCCTTTTTAATGGGTTAACTACGAGTGTAATAGCATAGAATAGTCTGTGACTGTTATCCTAATGACGAGGAGGTGATGTCTGACCAAGTGACCATTAATTAGTGTTGTTGAGGTCAGTGCTGTGACTATTGACCAGTGGTGGTCCATATGGTGCTGGCTGACAGCCAGGAGAAGACGTTCTCTATTCAATTACCCTGGGGAAAGAAAAAGAAAATCATTAACATGTTGAATCACAGATTCTAGATGTGATTCACCATGTGGCAGTGGCTCAGGGGTAGAGTGGCTGGATGGTAACAATGGATAAAAGCACTATTATTTAAATGCACCATTTATGTTAATGCTTTTCCCCCATATCAACAGTTCTAAGAAACATATTATGATGGGATGGAAGTCCATAGCGTGAGGGACCGCTCTACACTGAGCTATAGACTACTACACGGATTATTTATAATGTGTTCAGATATGCTGTATATTCTAACATGGTGAAGTTTAAAGTAATACACTGTCTGTCTCCAGTAATACACTGTCTGCATGTTAGAAAGGGATTAAAAGCGGAATATTTCTGACTGTGATCACAGCACCCGTGTTTGTGGAGGACGATTCAGAAATGGGATGAAAAACAGGTCAGCTAAATTTCTTTTATGATGTGATAGTGGATACGCAGCACATTTTCCTTTACAGGAAGTAATTAAACTTGTATTTTATGGAGTTTTAATTTAAAAATAAAAAGATGAAGATTTTCACGTTTTGGGGGGCATGCAATCACAGTGTTTTAACCAATCACAGCGCAGCAGTCTCTAGCAGTTTCATAATGAGCCAATAGAGTGGAGCCGATGTCAAATCTGTTTACAAACACAGAGTTTGTATACGCTAAAGTTGCCTATAATATGTAAACATTAGCCTTAATCTACTACAACTTGTGACTATGGCTTTGTGGATAGTGTCCTCATAGAACTTATGAAAGTGTATTGCAAGACAAATTTCAGTGCAAACCGACAAAGTAACATCAAATAAGGTGCATGGTCAAATAAGCTCAGAAACAATTCACACATTTTAGAAACACACTGTATTTGCAAAAAAGGTGAACATTTGCAAAGTGATTATTTTTTGTTTGTTTTTACACAAAAAGAAAATGCAGTGGGTGTGGGTGCTTGGAAAAAAAATGGTCAGTACTGAAACAGATCGATAAAATCAGCAATAACACAAGAGGAGGAGAAGATGAAAAGTCACAACACTATAATCATTTCAATTTTTCGTACGTAAAGATTAGATGTTCTGTGTAAAGTGGCTGGCTAGTACCAACCATTTTCAATATTTTTTTTCTCTGAGTGTACAAATGGACCCGTTAGGGTTCATTTGGTTGCATTTGTACGCTTGTAAAATAGGCACTATTATTATCATCAAACCATTAAACAAAATCATGGGAAAATCATATAAAAAAAAAGACTTCTCTAAGGTATATTAACAACATACCGGTAGTAAAATGTTCAAAATGGGTGGAATTCCCGTTTAAAGGGACAGGTATTTGTTTTGGTGAATTTCACTATTTTGTGTCCTACCTACCCAGAAACAGACCTACTTGCACCTTATAGAAGTTTGAATAAGGATAGCAGACATCATGTTGTAGAGGAGAATTCCACCGCAGAAGGCTTTTTACCTTTATTTGCCAGTTGATTTATTTCCCCAAAAAAGTGTTCCAGCCGTTATCCTTCCTTTATGTCCGTTTGCCCTACCCCAGCAGAAGCTTAGAATGGAGGCTATGAGATGTTGCTCCAATTCACCTACTTCTATCACTCCAAAAGGCATTTTTGTGCTATAGTGGGTGGCCAACCGGTCACAGGCTAAGAGCCACGTTTTTCACTGTGTTACTGCAAAGAGCCACACCAAACGGTCACAGCTGTTATAAAACCGCCGCGACGGCCGTCACGGTCGCAAATAGATCTCCCCTCTCCTGCCATAAGACATGTGCGTTTGTGTGCAGGTGCGCGATGCAAAAAACATACACCTCCACGGTGGACTAGGAATCAGTCCTTGGTCGAGTGGCTGGGCACCACTGTATAGGGCAGGGGTTTTCAACAGGTGCTTCGGGGACCACCAGTGGTCCCCAGGCTAAATGATGTAAAGTTGGTTAGACAGAAGTCTACACAACTAGAGAATGTAGGAGATTAATGGTCATTTTGATCTGTATGTTTGACTGTTTTGTTTTCTCTGAAATCCAGCCTGGAATTGTTGACAAAAGTAAACAAAATCTTAATAGCTTTGGGGTCTGTGGAGCTAAAATGTCATCAAATGGTAGTCCTCTGTGGCTCAAATTCTGAATAAATGGTGGGCCCTGGTATAAAAAAAAAGAGGTTTTTTATGGTTTCATGTGGAAGCCCCTTAAGAGCCACATGTAACCAGCTGAAGAGCCGCATGCGGCTCGCGAGCCGCGGGTTGGCCACCCCTGTGCTTTAGTGTCTCTCCACCAAGTTAATAGTGGGTTGGCTTGGCACTCACACTTTCGGTTCAGCAGTGGTTCAGCTATAAATCACCCACCTCCACCATCTTTTGATACGTCTCAATCACTAGCGAAAGTCTGAGTATCAACACACTACTGACATGGTGGAGAGACATTATTATAGCAAAATATTGCGTTTTGTAAATAGGTGAATTTGAACAACATCCCGTCGCCCCATTCTAAGCTTATTTTTATCTTATTTTTTAACTTCATGTATTTATTTATTTTTAAGAACTAAATAACATCTGGACCACTTTTTGAGGAGGGGGAAATCAATCAACAGTAAATAAAGGGAGTTTATTTACTGTGGTGGTGGTGGTGGGGGGGGGTCTCCTTTAAACAGGAGCTGATTCAAATGAATGTACTGTAGGTTTTTAAATATCGTTAGTTTGGCCGTGTATTATTTTTCCAAGCAATCTCTTGCTGTAAATCCTGCTGAAATTAGGTGAATATCCTATATGTCATAATTGATGTGTGTGTGTGTGTGTAGACACTATGCGCCACGTAGGGAAGAAAAATGTATGGGGTATGGGGACCCTTTGGCTGGTGGCGGCCCAGAGACCGATCATTTCTAGATCCGTCTATGGTTGGGTATGCCATGGCTGCAAATTGATTTGGCTCCTCCTGGAGGAGTTGGTAGGATTCAGCATATGGGTTGAACTTGGCAGATTATTAGGATTATTCAGTGACTGGCACAGTCACTGAACTGGTTAGGCAGTCATCATGGTAAATCATGACTTCATGAAGTACCCCCCTCAATACAAGGCATCATGAGACTGATTGTTTTTTAAAGAAGTAAAGCTTTGAGGCACTCAATAACCAATGGAAACCCTTGCAAAGTTCTGTATTTGAAGTGATTGACTATATCACGGTTTTTCAACCTTTTTGACAACAGGGCCCACTATTTATTCAGCATTTCAGCCACGGACCACCATCTGATGACATTTTAGCCCCACAGAACCCAAAGCTAAAGATTTCTTTCTCTTTTGTCCACAATTGCAGGGTGGATTTGGGAAACAAAACAGGCAAACATAGAGATCAAAATGACCATTAAGCGTAAACGATGAAAAACGGTAACCTAAGCGTAAACCAACTTTGCTGGTTAACCAACGTCATTTAGCCAGGGGAACACCTGGAACCCTCTCTCCACCACTGGTGGTCCCCGGAGCACTGGTTGAAAACCCCTGCACTATAAATATATATATATATATATATATATATATATATATATATATGGCGCCTCTTAATGGTCAAAGTGACATATGTGTTCCCCATGAATGGATGACATTTGTAGAATCAGTTCTCATGTTCAGGAAAAATTACTTTGGAATCAGTATCAGCAAAGTCAAAGAGAACACTTGCACGCACACACGCACACACACCCACCCACGTACGCACGCACGCACGCACGCACACACACCATCTGGTACAGTGCCAGCAACAGGAATGTAACATCACCCACCAGCAGAATGAACGCAGAATGCATTTTCACATTAGTGCTATAGAAAAAAAAAAGTTTCAAAATGTGATATTCACAATCAAAAACACAGAATAAAAAAACAAAACAGATGTATACAATAACATGTATTGTTGACATCCGTTCACCATGGAATATTATTGCAGTGTTAACTTTGTTCTTGGGGGAAAAATAGAATCAATGTCACATTACTGTATTTTTGAAATAGTAAGTGATACATTTATTTTGTCCCCAGACATTGGTACAAACAAGCCCTTTTGGAATGGAAAAAACTAAACTTCGTTTTGAGCAGGGATTTTTTTGCGGTCAGTAAAAAACAGAGATGACATCGTGTCTGTGCTCATTATTATTGCTACAGCAAGGAAGGAATGCCAAGCAAATTGATCACACATTGATGCCTGTGGCACCATTAAGCATGGAACTAGTACAAAAACATGTTTTTAAAAAGGGCAGCTTGCTTGCGATAAATTCTCTCTAATGTTAAGTCATTTGGAAATGTCAAGACCCATTTGCAATAATGAGCTCACGAAACAAATGGACTTCAAACTATTAGTGATTGTCAAACAAACAGTCATTCCGATGCTTTGAGTTTTAGTTCTGACATGGGCTACATTTTTCTGTTTTTTTCCCTTCCTTTCATACTCACCCAGCAAACACGGTCAGACCCAGATAAATTAGTGACGACTTGATTGTGTTCAGATCAAGGCCAATCCAAGACAAATCTAGTCAAATGTGGCACCAGAATGTCACCTGATTCCAACCAACACAAATCCTGTCCACTGAAGACGGACGTCTCTGGATGACCCAGAGAGTCAGATCTGGCCCAGAATAGCTTAGCTATAGCTTCATTATTTCTCCTGAATCCCTTTATTTGTTGATGAAATTGTCAGTATATTTATTACTTTTAGTCGTTGCAGCTAATTTTATTTCTCTTTTAATTTAGTTTTCCTCAGTGGAAAAAAGGTAGTATGGATAGATCACTATAGCAACCAAGTCAGTGACGCACAGCTCTGTTGAGAAGATGCTGGTATATAAACAAACTTGAGACTTTGTCGTCTTTGGTTGCCAACTGTCCTCATTAATATGATCAATATAATCAATCTCTTCAATTAAAAAATTCAATAACAAGTCAAATGGCATCCCTGTGCACACATTACATTAGTGGTCAATTGTATGCTTAATGTGCTACAGTACGCTACAGTATGTTTGTACAGATTGCCATCTACCAGTAGATCATAAAGGATGTGCAGGTACGACCACACAACATGCCAGTGAAATGCCCTGTGACTAATGTGACTTGATTGATTTGTATGAAAAAGGACCTGTCTGTCGATCAGAATGCTCAACACTTGTACAGTAAAACGCTGAGTGAAGTTGGCTAGTATTGTAATTATGCCATTTCTGAATCCACTCCAGCAGAGTGAGTCATATAAATGGACACATTTACGCATAAAGGCTCAGAACACTTAAATGTGCCCACTGCTTTCTTTTGTGCCATTTCTAACATTGCAGACCGGATGTCAGACCGGATCTCAACACTGTCCCTCTATAATCTCTCTAACTGACCCAGTTGATGCATAATTATATGCAATGGCTTTGCACATAGTTAGGTCTGCATTAGGTTAAACAGGACATCCATTATCGGCTACCTGTTACAAGTATGTTGCATGAAAAACTATAACTATTTCAGGAGGATTATTTGTGTTTCGGACATTAAGGGGTTATAACAAAAACGCTCAAAGAGATATCACTGGGCAGTGGGCACCCTCTTTAAACTTTATCTGCCAAAACCACCTTCAGCCAAAAATCAGCCTCTGGCAGTAGTAGATCTTGCTGAGATGGTAATTTTGAAAGATGGCCACAAGTCAAAAAAGTGTGTGCACATATACAGTATATATATAGGGGCTTACATCTGCATTGTACTGTACATTTCAATTGAGGATAAATGCATTGGCACAGATTAGATTAGTTCAAGTACATTGTTGATCACAGAATAGAAAGAGATACTTTATTGAAGCTAGAGCTGTTGCTCATTTAATCTGACTTGTTCTGCTAGGTTAAAGGGGAACTTCACCCATTTTCAACATTTTTTAATATGTCATTAATATACCTTAGAGATGTTGTGAGGACATGATAAAAAAGTACCCCCAATTCTGTATTTCCTAAAAATGGAGGTCTAAAAAAACCATGAACATGTGATGACATCATCAATATGTATTTCACCATGTTAATGATTTTTCTTTCAGACCCCTTTATCCTGAGAGGGTACAAATGGTCCAGATTTGTATCCTCTCAGGAAAAAAATGAAAATGGGTGGAATTCCCCTTTAATGACAAGGAGGGAAACAGAAAAAGATTATGTTATACTTTAACTATTGAAAAATATCAGACCTACAAGCTCACAGTGCGTCACCGAGTGGCACGCTGTGACCTTGTAGGTCTGCTATGTTGTTTTCTTTTTAATTGTGAAAATGAGCAAATCTTATCTGAATAGCAAACATTTTGAACTCAAATCTTTTGTTATGGGTGATCCCTAGAACAACATGTTTTCAGATTTGGGATCGCCGGCCAAATACAGATAATTCTGGTGATCCTTGGCATGAAATATGTTGAGTATCACTGACAGAAATATAATCTAATGTTAGAAACTAGAATCTAGCCTTAGAAAACTAGAATCTAGCCTCAGAAACTAGAATCTAGCCTCAGAAACTAGAATCTAGCATCGGAAACTAGAATCTAGTGTTAAATAGTTTTTTCAGGTGGTTACATTGCAATGTTTTCTCTTTTAGAACATCCAGAATAGTGTCACAAATGTTATTTTATTTTTTTCCGCAGATAGGTTGGGGCATGCGGTGTACCCTGTACAGCAAGTGGCAGGACTTTAAGACAGTCGGAAAAAGGAAAAGAAAACTTCACATACTTTTCTGCATATCGACAACATTTTGGCCTGACCTGGTGTGCTAATCCCCCAACCCATCTGGTAACCAACCAAACACATTAAAATCAAACACTAGGCATTATTTCCAAAGACAATACAGCAGAGAGAGGGGGGTCATGGCTAAAAAGAAAAAAAGCCCACGTGTGCATTTTCATTGTATTTTAACACCTGTTGTGGTCAAGAGTTGATCTAGCCCTAACAATGTCTGTATTCTGAAGGTGGGTCAGTCCGTATGCTCACACTATCCGCAGCAGCACGCAGGCTAAACAAAGATTTGGAAAAAGGGATGTTTATCTACATGGTTTGGAATGACCGAAACAAATCGTGGGAATTGATCTTGAACCTAAATGATTTCTTAAATTGTGACGGCATGCACTGAAGTAAATTTGGAAAAATTACAGGCTAAAGAATGATGTTATCCCTTATCTGGCGAACATCAGTAGCACAGAAAGGCAGAAAGGACCTTTTTCCTCACATTAGCAAATGATCAATCAGTAAAGTTGTTTTTGCAGACTGGTGCTGGTGGTTAGATGATGTCATGTACAGCATGTGAGAGGATTGAGGATAAGTGTAAGGCTCAGTTAACCCATTTTAGATCTAAGAACTGCATTTGACACACTAGATCGCAATGGTTTGAAAATAATGGTTAAAAACGGTTAAACACGTTTCCGTCCAAAATAAAGAATTGAATGTAGTGTTACAGAAAAACGCCCTGTTTTTAACTATCAGATAAAATGACCTATCTATCAGATAAAATTCCTGTAGTGTGCTTGGCTGAAACCACTTAATGTCAGCAATGTCAGCGAGTACATCAAATGAATGGGGAAATAAATTAAGCTTGACGTGAGATCCCACCTAAAAATTCTAAATAGTATCACCCTAAAACCTCCAGCAATCTAAAACATTAACACAGTTAAAAATAAAAAACAGGGATGGCGATTTGTTTCTGTTTCTTTTTCTTCTTTGAGTTCTTGTCTTAACTGGATTATATTATTGATCCTTTTCTGCACTTTTTCCTCATCTTGTGTTTTTTTCTGTTCGTGTTTCTAGATCACGCGATTCACGCCGATGCAAAATGTCGTTGTCTGGCGACATTACTACTTGAGTTAAAAGCTCAAAGATATCATCTGGAATCTTTTTTTTACATTTTTTTTACAAATACCCACACAAAATAACAAAAAAGTCAAACGTCTAATTTCACGTGTTGAATCAACCAGGAGTGCAGCTTCTATCTCGTTTCAACAGTGCTTTAAAAAATCATTAGATCCCACTGAATAGAACAGGAAAATAATTAGAAAATAATAAATTCACAAAATAGAGATAATAGAACAAAACCGATATAAATCTCTCTACTATGTTCAGTATACTTACACAGGAAAAAAGTTAAAAAGAATGAAAAGAAATAATCTATTAAAAAGATAAATCAACTCCAGTGTTTACCTTGTGAATTAGTGGGTTGTCAGTTTTAACGGGGGAAGCTAGTGTTGTTGTTGCTATGGACACAAAAAAAAAGTCTGTAGAATGACAACGACGACAACTTCTTTCTGAAACCAGCGAGGATGTCCTTCAGTAGTTAAGTTCCGGGCTGTTGTCTTTTGTTGTAACGAGGGGAAATTGGGACTAATGATACCGTCGTCGTCCAACAGGGAGATGATCGATGATGCAATCGGATTCTCTTCTGCAAAAAAAAGCCCTTGGCTGAAACGGAAACGCATCCAAAAGGGATGCAAAGAAGAAAACTGGTCCAAACCGTTCAAATCCAGGTAACGCAAATAAGATATAGCCATAGAGATCTTTTTTCCTTCTTCCTTCTTCTATTTCCTTCCCAAAAAGGTCTTCGGCAAAACAAAACAATACGAAGCCGGCCAAAATGATTTAAAAAAAAAATCAATCCAATAGGCAGCCAGTGGCTTGGATTCCGCGACCCTGCTACCCTTCCCACAGCGATAGGGAGTCCAGTCTGCACATTATGGGTCCAGAACTCATCCACAGCCTCAGTTAAGTCACACCAACAACATTTTTTGAGTGCGTGTGTGCGTGAGCACACCCACCCACAAACTTTTTCTCCCCTCTCGTACAGGGAATACAGTCCCCGGCACTGTCAGCAATCGGGACACAAGACACAAAATAATCCTAAGCACACACCTCCGTCCCCCAGGGTTTGGAACCTGCAGCACTTCAGGAGCTCGTGCTACTTTTTTGTTGTTTCCTAAGTGTTCTCCTGACTCCACAGAAGGAAATTATATTATCTTCTCTTCCGTGTGAACTTGAGGGAGACACCGGCCACGATTTCCGGAGGTCTCGGGTGTGGGGACGGCGGGGTGGTTTGGAGCCCAGGTCTCATCTCATTCTGTTTTGTCTCATCAGCGGGACGATGCAAGACGGCGGCCCCGCCTTGCCCAGGAAGGGGTGTTTGAGAAGCTCGTTGGCTGGGGCCCGCTGGGCCGGGTCTCGTACCAACATCCTGTCCAGGAAGCCCTTGAGCAGAGGAGACACCTAAGGAAGAACAAGAAGAAACGGCCTTCATTAGTTTGGGACGAAATAGTACCGATTTTGTCCAGAGACTAGATTCTAGTTCCTGACACTAGATTTTAGTATACGACAATAGATTCTAGTCCCTGACACTAGATTCAGGTTTCTGACACTACATTGTAGTTCATGGCCTAGATTCTAGTTCCTGACACTAGGTCCTAGTCCCTGACGCTAGCTTCTAGTCCCTGACGCTAGATTCTAATCCCTGGTACTAGATTCTTGTTCCTGACAATAGATTCTTGTTCCTGACACTAGAATCTAGTTTCTGACACTAGATTCTAGCTCTTGACACTTTTTGACACTAGAATCTAGTTTCTGGCACTAGATTCTAGCTCCTGACACTATAGATTCTGATTCATGGCACTAGATTCTAGTTCCTGACAATGTTCAACGGTCAATAAAAATAATTGGTGATCGCCCAGCACCATTTTAAGTTGTTTTGATCAAAGACAATACTTCTACATGCTCCTGGAAGTGCAGCCATTTTGTCAGTCTGGCTTCCAGTAGGAGATGGTTTGGCTCAAATCTCTAGCAAGGAATGACATTTCGGGGTCACAAAGATAGCAGGGAAGGAGTTTTTTAACGTGAGACTCTAAAGGGGGATTTGTACTCGATTGTGCACAAAGTTGTGCACCAAAAGCAGTTGATCTAGAAACCGACAGTCGCAGGACAAGCAAAACAATATGTAATGTAAAGTGTGTGTTCCTCGTTCCGCACCTTGTGTAGGTTCTTGAGTTTGGGTGGCAGGTTGTCTCTGATCATCTTCATGGCTTTGAGGGGAGGCTCGTTGAAGTACGGCGGCTCACCGTCCACCATCTCGATGACCATGACGCCCAGAGACCAGATGTCCACCTGGAACACGAGGTTGTGGTGTAAGAGTTCAACTAGTTCAGCCATCAGGGCTTTCCAAGAGCCGTACGGGTGAAAATGTCTCCAATATAGAAAGTGTAGAAAGTATATATTTTTTTAAATCTAACCTACCCCGACCTTTTTTTTAAACGGTTGTGACCAACTTAGAAAAAGAGCTGGGAGGAGTCCACCCTACTTCCAGCAGTCTTCTGAGTGCTTCAAAACGCCACTCAGCAGCTTCCTTTGAACTGAACGGCAAGGGGGCGGGGCTATCGCTCCAGCCTGGTCTCTATATTTTATTACTCTATGGCTATACACACTTCACAATCATGCCAACATTCCTACTACTATCACTGAGACTGTGCTGCAGCGCTGTGTGTGTGTGTGTGTGTGTGTGTGTGTGTGTGTGTGTGTGTGTGTGTGTGTGTCACCTCTGGACCATAGGGCAGTCTGGAGATGAGTTCCGGTGCCATCCAATAGGGCGTTCCCACCAGGGACTTCCTCCTCTGTACCTCCTTAGAGACCTGAGCACAGAAGCCAAAGTCTGACAGCTTCACCTGGACAGGGACAGGTTGGGGAGGGAGAGAGAGGTGGAGACAGGGACAGGTTGGGGAGGGAGAGAGAGGTGGAGACAGGGACAGGTTGGGGAGGGAGAGAGAGGTGGAGACAGGGACAGGTTGGGGAGGGGGAGAGAGGTGGAGACAGGGACAGGTTGGGGAGGGAAAGAGAGGTGGAGACAGGGACAGGTTGGGGAGGGAGAGAGAGGTGGAGACAGGGACAGGTTGGGGAGGGAGAGAGAGGTGGAGACAGGGACAGGTTGGGGAGGGAGAGAGAGGTGGAGGCCAAGGTGAAGGAGGGTGTTGTTGGGAATGAACCATGACACAATAATAATAGCGTTGTAGGCAGTTCAAAATGGACGAAGGCAGAGAGGGAGAGAGAGATTTGTGTCAGAAATCTTTTTTTAGTACAATACCAATACAGGACAGTTTTTTTTTTTCAACCAAGGTTTGTGTTTTAGTTTGTTAATAGAGAAATTAAAGCATGTTGTAATAATAAAAATATAAATATTGTTTCAATGAATATATACGTAGTTAAAACAAAGAAAGAAGAAAAAAAACTTCCATCATTGATGGTGGTCCACAGACCGAGTAGGGAAAAAATAGTGCCATTTCATTGAGTGTTTTCTATTTGAGCAGTGGTTTTCAATCATTTTCATACCCAGTGGCCACTATTTATTGGGCCTTTTAGCCACGGACCACCATTGATTTTGAGTTCTCTCACCAATGATTTTAAGTCTCTGACTCAAAACCAAGGATTTTCAAGCTTTTTCCTATAACTTAGGAGTGATAACTGTTGGTCAAAATAACAATACTTCATTTTCTAATTGTGTCAATTCTTGACAATACGCTCCGTAATTTGGGTGTTTAAATATAATCTAACACTTTAATTTTACGCTCTCAGGAGATCTATAGGGTCCATTTGGTTACCAACGGTCCATCATTAAGCTGGGGACCACCTGGAATGCTCTCAGGGACCACTGGCTGAAAACCACTGTATTTGAGTAATTAGGCACTCAGACGGAGATTAGCAGTGTCAGAACTCAAATAGAGAGCAGGAAATGAAAGTGCAAAAAACGAGAAACGGAGCATATACGCTCATCGCACACAGACACAACTATGAGGTTTGAGTAACCTGTAAGAAAGCACAAAAACCTTTTTTTTTTATCTAAGCATTCCCGCAGCATTTTGAGATTCTCAAATTCATTAATAGTAGACCTCCCTACTGATGAGTGAAATTACAATTAAGACTTGTCCGGGGAGATGTCAACTTGCTCAGCATCAGCTGTTGAGGTTAAAGGTCTGCTATAAGCTGTTAAAACGCTGTGACTCTGCAGCCAGCTGAGTCAGTCACTTGTTTTGCGGTTACCATCTCACTTCAGAGAACTTCAAAATTCTCTGAAGTGTCTGTGTGTGCGTGCGTGCGTGCGGCGGTGTGTGTGCGTGCGGTGCGTATGCATGCGCAGGCTCAGTTCCTCTACCCCTATGCCTGCTGCCACAGTGAAGAGACGTGTCAACCACATCGCTACTTTGGGGCAGGTCATACTACAGATTCTGATTAAAATAGGCAGACATTCTGTGAATAAAAAAGGGGGCCAACTCCATAAATAGGCAAACATCAGCTAGTGAGGGATGGGTGTTAGCAGAATGTTAACACAAGATCGTTAGGTCCAGTGAAATCTATTGCTCTGTGGGTCATGACCCTGGATAGAAAGAAAAAAAGCAAGAAAACAACAACAAAAAGCAAAGCAAATTAATGGCTGAAAAATGTCAATTGTGACTTTACATTGTATACATAATGACATGAACTCTGAAATAATGGTGTGATTTTTAGTCATTTCTGCAGTATTTTGAGATCCTCAAAAATGTGACAAAATGAAATGTTCTCTTGGCATTCACTGTTGTTTTGAATTTCAAGTCTTGGCAGGAGGTGTGTGCCAGTCACAGGTGTGTGCCACTCAGCCACAGCTGTGTGCAAGGCACATACTAATGAGCCCTGACACTTTATTTTGTTTATGATCCCATATCTTCAGAAACTGCCTCAAAGCAAGGTTGAATTTGCCATTTTTGCAAACATTGTGAGGGTGCAGCCCACACGTTTAGCAGTGCTACTCATTCCAAGAATGTCCGGTCTCTATGCGCAGTACCTTGTTGTAAAGGTGACTAACAAGCGCTTAAAACAATAAAAGATACAATACCAATTGGTATCGTTAAAGGTGGAAAAAATAATTCCCAAAGTCAGGTTTCCGAATTTATATATGCCGGTTTATTTTGGAATGCATTTGGGGTAGGGCAGTGAACGCGGGGGGTACAGGGATGTAGTTTGGAGTGCAATATGGGTACAGGGCTGCAGTCGGGGGGGTACATACCCTGCCGTCGTGGGTGAGCAGGATTGAGTCGCTCTTGATGTCTCGGTGGATCACTCCCTGGGTGTGCAGAACAGACAGAGCCTTCAGGACAGACAGACACACCGTGGCTATCTGCTCCTCATTCATCCTGGAAGGGAAGAGGTTAACAATTAGAGAATGTTGTATCTCAGGGTGTGCCATGAGAACACACACACGCGCACGCATGCACGTGCACACACACACCAATAATGCTATAGTAGAAAACCAGCAAATGTTTCCATGATCCATATACACTTTGTTGACTGGGGTCAATATACTTTTCCCTCAGTTATTTTAAAAATACTTTGACAAATCTTGGAAACAATATTAGTAATGTTAATACAAACTTCTTTTGAAAATGTTCCGTAACCAAATACGCATCAATTTGGAGGGTTCTTTAGATGAAACTGTGGTACCAGTGGCACCAGTGGTGGAAAAAAAAATGACAATACTGCCCTCTTGTGGCACCAACAGGCTACACCTGTCACACAAGAATGAGACCTGTAAACTATAGAGCACTAGTACTCTGACCTGTTTTTCATGAGGCTTCCCACAAGAGTTGAATTTCAATATTTTAGTACATGTTATCAGACACTCTAGTGAAGACATTTCTTTTTTTCATAACTTGCCCTAACTATCAAGGACCACTGGCGTTGAAACTTACTGCTCCTTTAGGAATCTAAGTAGGGAACAGTCAACATTTCCTAAAAAGAAAAAAACATTAACATGGTGAAACATAACTTGATGATGCCATTAAGTTGTGTTTCACCATGTTAATGAGGAAGCACAGAATGGGTGAGGGGGGGGTACTTTTTTATCATGTCCACACGACATGATACACACGGCATGTACACACGACAGTGTATATTAATGACATAGCCCTCACCTGGTGTGCGTGACGATGTCGGTCAGAGCCCCTCCCTCCAGGAACTCCATGACCACCCAGAGCTCGTCTCCTACCAGGTAGCTGTTGTACATCTCCACCACGTTGTCATGGTGATAGTCCCGCATGATCACCACCTGGCCAAGCCACATGTCATCATTCCATCGTTATTACAGGAGAACACTTCCTTAGTGTTCCTTTGCTACTTTCCTTTCTGCCAATTTGTAGGAAGACGTGTAAACAATACGCAGCACAGTCAGTCAGTGTGCAAGGATGTTTTTTTTTGGGACGACTATTGTTTCCCCTGCAACCCTTCGGTCACTCCCACCCCAGAAGGCTTTCAAACTTTTAGTTACAGTTGATTTATTTCCAAAAGCTTAAAATGGGGCTATGGGATGTTGTTACTTAACCACAGTTGAACCAAAAGTGAGTTATCAACACACTATTGACATGGCAGAGATAATGTATAGCCAAAAAAAAAAAAAAAAATCAGTCTGAGTCGCAAGGGAAAACAAGGTGGTATTTTTTGTTAAAGTGACAATCCAGGGCTGGAGCCAGGCAAGGGGTACCTTGGGGTCCCCAGGACGTCTATGGACCCACAAGAACATAGGCTACAGTTAATATGAATAGTTACTATTAGAAACTTGAACACATCACTGACTCTGAGTCAGAACAGGCTGTCTAAAAAGACATCTGACATCTTCTCTGCTGTAATGGTAATGATGCCTACAATGGCAGGCATGCCATGTTAAACTGTATGTTCCTGTTGGTCTGGAATCCCAGGAGACTGCCTGGGGATCCCCACACTCACACGTGAGAAAGAGAGGGACCATCCTCGTTTTTCTCCTAAGTCCTTTCAGTCAGAGACAGATACAGTGAGACGCACGCACGCACACGCACACGCACACACACACACACACAGTATCCATTGAAATCGATACATCGAACCATCGAAATCGAACTATTTAGCAAAAACATGGCGGTCACCTCGTTGAAGAGCAGTTCTCTGCGCTGCTGCTTCCTCAGGTCCATCTTCTTGACGGCCACCAGCTTGCCGGTGCTCTTGACGGTGGCGATGCACACGATGCCCGTGGAGCCCTCGCCGATCTTGATGTAGTGGTCCAGGTAGGTACGGGGGTCCCCGGGGTCCACCACCATCTGCAGGGCCGCCCGGAACTGCTCGTGGGACACCCTCTGGGGCTCCCGCTGCGGCGAGCGGCCCTGAGGAGGAGGCCCCCCCGCCGGGGGTCCCCCAGGGGCGGGAGGCGGGGGCTGCGGGCCCTGCTGCTGCTGCTGCTGCTGTGGGGGCCGGGGGGCGGGCACACCGGGGTGCGGCGTGTGGGGATGGTGCTGGTGGTGGGGCGGGGCGGCGGCAGGGTTGAGGCCCAGGGCGGGGTGTGAGGTGTGGTGGGGGTGTGGGTGGCTCACTGGGGGCTTGGAGGAGGAGCCGTGGGTGGATCCGCCGCCGGACGAGGAGGAAGAGGGTCCGTTGTGAGGAGGGCCTTCATGGTGCCGACCGGGCTGGAGAGGAGGAGAGAGAGAGAGAGGTCAATAGACTGGTCTGGACAGCACAGACAGACACAGCGCATCGACAACAGAACATCCTCCTTATGGATTTTCCCATTTACCACGTTGTCACTCAACAGTAAACCACTAGGGAAAGGAATAACCGTGGTAAGAGCTAATCTATCAATTCACCTTCCCAGTACAATTTATGCTAGTTTTGGGATAGTTCATTTTTTTGGAACTTAAGTTGTATGAAATACTTATATATAGTGGTGTAACTGTAGACTGTAATAATGTGATGATGTCCAGAGTCCTGTGTTCTGAGTTCTGCTCTGGTTTTGGTGAATATTAAGTAGTTCTGGTCATTTTGTGGGGCTCACTGGGGCCACGCAGTAAGTAAAGGAATTCACAAAAAATATTTTTAAAATATTAGCCTTTGTTCATTTTTGACCCCACTATCACATGAAAGTACTTTTTGGGCGTAGTGATATGGAAAAAAAAAAAAAAAAAAAAAAAAACAGTTTCCCATAATGGAGGGCTAAAAAATGAACAAAGGGTGTGCAAATATTTTAGAAATGGGTCAAGAATAAAAAGGAAGTTCATTTTGTTATTCATTTAGTTTAGTACTACTGCGTGGCCCCAGTGACCCCCACACTACTTGATATTACACCCAAAACAGAGCAGAACTCCCACCACAGGAATCTGGCCATCAATGTATATAGTTGACACCACTATATTAATGGCAAGTATTTCATGCAGGCAGCTTAACTTAAAAAAAATCTGAACTATCCCTTTAAAAGCGCACTGACATACACAGGATTTAATACATCACGTCTGAATCAAAACAGTTTGATGTATGGAAGAGTGGATGGGACAAAATTACCACAAGCACTGTGATTGTGGTCATTCATCCAGACTTCCATACTACAGCGCTGATACAAGCTGCAGTTTTACTGCTGGCTGAGCGCCGTGTCAGTGGGGAAACAGACAGAAGGTGAACAGTGCATGGGACTCACATGCATGAACTATGAATGGAACTAGTTGGTTTTTATATTTGTGAACTGAACTAGTTCATTAAAAAAGAGAACTTCCCCAGTACCACTAGCCCCGTTTTAACCGTGTCTAGTTAACAGCAGCAGAGGGCACTGTTGAGCACCGGACGGCAGAGCTTTCAGCAGCTGAAGGATGATGGAATTTAAAGGGTTATTATACAGTAAGTGTGCGTGCAGCACTGTGTCATATGGAGGACATGTGAGAATGCATCCTCAGTGGAACTGTCTGAGCAAAATAAGCCAAACTGCATGAGGTCAAGTGAGACGGGAAGGCTGGATTTCATGGTTTTAAGGACTTCAAGGATTTTAAGTAGCCACTTAAAAGGGTAAGACCACTTTTTTGTGTAGTTACCTTGCTATGATACAATTCCAAAAGTGGACAAGAAATTAAAAAAGAAAAAAATCAAAATATGCCCCTCATAGTATGTAAACAAACACAAATAAAGCGGATTCAAACACTATAGAGCATCACCGTGTCCCCGCCCCAAAATGGATCAAGACTAATTTGGATTGATTGATATGAGCTAAACAAAGCAGGAAGGGGGCCAGACACTTGGTCTCAAAACAAGACTGCCAACAGTCTCATTTCGAGAAACTCCTATGACTCCGTTATTGTTTAAATCGGTGCGGTCTAGTACCTGTCCCGTGGGGCTGCGCCCGCCCTCACTGTCTGTCCTGGGGTAGGTGTTGAACGGCCGGGCGTTCTGCTGGGCCGTTTTCATCACCCCCTCCGTGACCGGCAGGTTGGGGGTCCTAATGTTGGGCCCAGACAGCGGCCTCTTGTCCCGGGGAGACTGGGGGCTGCCGTCCCGTCCACCGCCGCTGCCGCCGGTGTAGCTGGACTTGGGCCTGCGCTCACCTTGCTGCTCCCTGCGGACCACCGGGTCCTGGGGAGGGAGGGAGAGGACAGAAATGGTGGTCAGAGGAGAATGGACGGCCGAAAACACAAGGCGGGGTAGAGGAAAGAGCATTTGTAAGGGGACAGGGGAAGATTCCCAAATTCAACAACTTGTTACTTGTGTTACTTGTGTAATAAACTGGCCCACACAGGTTTGGAAACCCAACTTTGGGAATTCATTTCTCAGTTGGTAATTGCATCTTACATTGTCTTACTACATGGCTTAAATTAAGGCTCCAATCAGAAGCCAGCATTCTGGTCATGTGAGTGGTTAGATAAGTCACAACAACGGACCGCTCCGCTCAGACAAACGTAACCTACACAACTGCAGGTAAATAAAAGCAGCCTTGTACCATTTGTACTAATGTACTATTTCTGTCAATTATTGTCTTATTGTCTACGTTTCCTTTTGATTTGGAAACAAATCACCATTTTTTCGGTTGTTATCCCTTTCTTAATCGTTGATTATTAGGGACTTGGTTAATCGAATAATCGATCGGAATGAGTCAACAACAGGAAAACTAACTGGGGCTCCAGAGCCAAATTAATTGAAATTAAAAAAGGTGTCGCCCTGCATGGAGTGATTTAATATAACAGAGACTGCAGTTACCTGGTGTTGTTCCCGTGGGCCTCTGTCTCTATGAGGGGGTGGTGGGGGTCCGGACCCGGGTCTAGTGTCCCTGTCCCGGTGCGATCTGGGCTCCTGGCCGCGGGGCTGCTGTTGGGGCCGAGGTCCACCTGACCCAGGCTCGTCTCCTCTCTGAGGAGGCCGAACTTGCCGGGGGTCGCCGCGTTGGTCCCCTCCATGATCTGGTGGTCTGGGTCGATCTCTGAGGGACAACAAGAGGGTAGGGTTATTCACATGGTAGCCATTTTACCATGTTAGTCAATGGCAAGGTGCTTAAAGGGGAATTAAACCCATTTTCCAATTTGGGTCCATTTGGAGGCCAGGGGGTCGAACTGGGAACTTCACAGTTTCACAGTTCAGAACATTGAGCAGCATGATGGGAGAGTTGGGAGTGCAACGTCCCGAGTTACCATCCATTTCCAAATGTGCACATAGTGCAGGAAGCATCTACATGCATGTTTCCTGGTGGCCCCTGTACCTGTCGGTGTGTGGGGGGTAGTGTCTGTGGTGAGGGTCTCCATTCTCGTGTCCTCCAGAGTCTCTCCGGGGCTGGACGGGGGGGCTGCCGCGTCGCAGCGAGTTGGAGCGGGTCACCGACATGGTGTCGAACTCGTCCAGGAGCCATGTCAGAGAGCCGTCCACTCCCAGCTTACTGCCACGCACAATGGTCTGGAGAGACACAGATGAGACACACACAAAGTTAAAAACAAACACACACTGGCTGGTAAACTGATTCTTATCTTTGCTTTATTGATAATTCATAAATAAGTTACAAATTAGGTTAATTGATCACTCCTATCCCTAATGATGTTTTTATTATGCCTGTAAAAAGGGGGAAAAAACACCTGCACACTGTCTACAATCGCAGTGAACTTTAATAAGGGAGCAGCAACGTTTCGGCCTATGAGGCCATAATCAGGCTGTATAAAAAAAGATACAGCCTGAAAAGATTTTCAGCCCTCTCTCACGCACCCGTCGCTGTACGTGTGGATAGGTCTTTTTCCTGTTGTTTATTACACCCGTGACACCGACCCGAGACCCACACCCACCTTGCGCGGCTCCACGGTGGTGATGACGGTGGCATCGATGAAGGGCTTGGGCCGCTTGGCCGTGTCCTCGATCAGGGACTGCCACTGGCGCGGCAGGCCCACGAACTTCTGCTCCTGCTCATCGAAGTCCGTGTGAACGCGGTGCTCGAAGTTGGACGGCGCCGAGATCTGGATGCGAGACTTCTTCTTCTTGGTGAACATGGCGGCGGCGGCGAGGTGGCTGACGGCGGCCGGTGGGGACAGAGCGCCAGGCTGCGGCCTAGCATCAGAGCTGCAGGGACACAGAGGGAACAGAGAGAGGTCAGTTATAGGGCATTTTATCAGGGAACACAAAGTGGAACAAACAAATTTGGAACTGAAGACTGCAGAAGAGGAGGAATTATGCAAAGTAGGGTGTACTGATGACATCATCATCATCAGGCAAAATCAGATGAGCCGTTCCTGAGAGCAATTTCCATTACTTTCCATTGCTTTCTCATTTTACTACGAAAGCAGTGCTTGGTGAGGATCGAACAAACATTGGCTATCTCGTCTCTCGGCAACCAACCCTTCCATCTCCAATATCCCTGTGACTGTTTATTAGGCAGCCTGCAGCTGCCAAAAAAACTGAGCAACTGAGCTTTAGTAATGCAGTTTGATTGGTATTTATCTTGCTATTAAGGGACATAGATGATCTTTGAAGGAAAATTGTTTTCCTGGGAGGTCCTTGTAAACCGGGGCCCTGTGTGTTCAAACTCAGTCCGGCGGCTCCGACCCTCGACTTGTACCAAAGGTACTACTTTGGCCCACTGTGTATTTGAGTTTGACATCCCTGCTCTAGTCTAGGACAGGGGTTTCCAACCTTTTTGACTCCAGGGACCACCATTTATTTAGCATTCGAGCCACGGACCACCATTACATTTTCACCCTAAAGACCTAAAACTAAAGAATTGGTTTTGTCCACAATTCCAGGCTGTATCTGGGAAACAAAACAGTGCAGACTTCTTAATTAAGTGGTGCTAATTCAGATGAAGAATATTTTAACTCTTGAGAGTGTGAAAATGAAACCAAATGGACCCGCAAGGGTCCATTTGGTTTCATTTTTACATTCTCAAGAGTTACATCTGGTCAACCAACTTTCCATCATTTAGCCTGGGGACCACCTGGAATCCTCTCAAGGACCACTGGTGGTCCCCAGACCGCCTGTTGAAAACCCCTGGTCTAGGATAACAAATCATCTACCCTGGCAACTCTTTCCAGGTCTGATGTGAAATACAGGGAGAGTCGGCAGCACAGTGCAGTGGAGGAAGTGCAGTTTTACCTCCAGCCAATTAGCATGTACAGCAGAAAGCACAGCCAGCAAATACGCCTAAGCTCTGGCCTCATATTAGTGACAAACCACTTTGTTCTCTTTTTGTTTGCATTTTGGAACCATGTGCTTCATGGTCTGCTGAGCTTAGAAGGAAGGTGACACCAAGTGGAATACCCCCCCCCCCCCCCCCCCAATAGCAAACAAACAACACACTACAGAGAGCAACTAGATTCTAGAGTCAAAATAATGAAGCACCAAAGTCTGGGCGAACTCGCTCAACAAATCAATTCAATTAAATTATTATGGTATTTGAGATGACCGTACACCCTGTAATGTCTATATTTCCCCCCAGGGAACATCATTCTGACTAAGAACAACCTGGGACCACCACTAGTGTGTCTTGTGGGCTGACCAGGGCTGTACCACATCTTGCAGGACTGTCGCAAAACAGCACTACTGTCCCCCATGCCTCAAAGCAAAAGATATGGGAAAGGAATTGAGGCCAAAATGGCTTTTGTTAATGCTGTTGTATATACAGTAGGGCCAGCAGGTTAGATTTAATTATTTATGAAGAGACTTTCATAAATAAAGCACTTTTAAACTGAAGATGTTGGCCAAAGTTGATACATTTTCTTTTTCAGGGACCACCCGCAATACCTCTGCACCAGTTGAAAACCCATGGTCTATACAGTATATATCTGCCACATGTTTGTGTCCCTTCTAAGTTCTTACTTTGTACAGCTGTGTTTGGTCACTTCAGACGGAGAGCAAGGAGAAAGAGGTTGAGTGAAGATGAGGCAGAATGCAAAAGATACAAACTACGGTAGTACCAAGTGCCACAGCCCATGCAAAACACTACCACACAGAGACACTCCTCCCTGTCTTAAGGCTAGAGCAAATTAGTAGGGCCCTTTAGAAGCTCCGATGGAGTCTAGTTATGATTTATTCTTGTTGCCTGGATCAACCAATGTCCCATAGGGGCTTATTTTTAAACTCTCTTACACTTAACCCCAACATTACCATACAATACCATACCATCCTATATAATTTTGGAGCCAATAAATTTGTTCAAGTGGTTAAATTATAATTGAACATTTTTTTCTGCCACACACAACAACATAAGCCAACATGTCTTCTTGCATCATGGCAAAACAAGTGGCCAAGTTTCGATCCGGCTCAACAAACCTATGGAGAATGTATGGTGGGGTTTGGGATCTGTTCTACGCTGCAGTGCAAGCAGGGACAAGTGGATGGCTCACTTTTTGGTGTTTGTGTTCCCCAGGGATAGCCACGCCTCCGCACATCACAAGCCAACAAATACTGTACAGCGATGCCTTCAGAACAGCAGTGGCCGAATGCGCCAAGTTGGAAACACTGCACTGGACAACACCGTCCCGTCCTGACGTCCTCTAGTAGGTTGTTGTTGTTTTTTCTCCCCCTCTAGCAGACATCATGGATGCTCACGATAAGTGAAATATTGACATTTTGATTTCACTGGCCAGTGGCCACAGTGTAGCAGTGGTTTGGAACTTGGCAGACAACAGAGTCTAATTAAATTTTCCTCACTCAGGCAGTTGGCTCTCGTTTAATTCCACACGGAGCTTTCAGCGCTGAGCGAGCATTCAACATCCTAGTGGCATTTAAAACTGCTGTGACCTTTTAGGGGCCGGTAGTTGAAGGTCAACGACTTACAGCCCACGACAATAGACTCCCCGTTTACTAATAGGACAGGCGCTCTCTTAACAGCCAGTGGGTCCCAACCATCAGTCAGAGACAGTTCTAAGTACTGCCGATGAACGACAATCCATGGTAGTGATGTCCGATACCGATACTGGTATCCGGTACTTGGCCGATGACCCAAAAGTACTCGTAGTCTGTATTAGCATTTTTGGTTAGTGTCGGGACCGTTTTCAGCTAATAATGTCCAAAATACGGGGGTGCAACACATGACTGTACTTTCCATGAATAGCTCATATACAGTCCTCTGAATGAATGGGCAAGCATTAATTTACAGTAATGTACCAGCATGGGCAAAGTTTGCACTTGAATTTAACGGCCTCTAAACCAGCAGCCACAAACCGATCAAGCGTCCATGTGGTGCGAGGACAGATCAAACCGAGTGAACAGAGGCAAGGTTTGTTCGGTCACAGTTACAAGCTCCTTATATATTATTCAGGATTGCATCACGCTCTGCGTTTGCCGTGATCTCCAATCCGATCCAATCTCTATCCATCTTGTAGACAGGGCTCAGAGGGCCCCCAGGCTAGGCATCCTTAAAGGGGAATTCCACCCATTTTCAAAACTGTAACATGTCATTAATATACCTTAGAGATATTGTGTGGGAAATAATAAGACACATTCTGTGTTTCTGAGAAATGGAGGTCTGAAGGAAAATCCTTAACACAGTGAAACACAAAATGAAGTTCAAAAGGTGAAGTTCAAAAGTACCTTGTGTTCAGATACTATCTCTTGCTTAGCTTTGCCTCTAATTGAGCCAGAGTTAAAACATTTGACAGACAGCTAGGTCAAGTAAAGCACCAGAACCATGTGGTTACGTTTGTTATGGTTCAGACAGAGCAGAAAGTCATAGTGTTTGTTGGACACACACACCACTGCTTTGTCAGTGGATATCAAAGGAGGAGACACTCCCTTTGGTCAAACAGCAGCCTGCCGGCGTGTTATATCTGGCAGAACAGATACAGACGACCCTTCTTAAAAAAAACAACAACAAAAAAACAGACCAAACTGGCCACTGATGTTTATGATTATAATATACAGCATCTGGTTCCTTGTCTTTAAGTTCCCACCGATGACAACCAACCAGAGCTCATGTTTTGTTGGATTTTAAGATGACAACAGCACAATAATCGACCTGCAATGCACACACTAACTGTAGCACAATTAATCACATGCACGATCAATACCCAAGAGTATCGATTGCTGCATACACACACATTACAGGTAGCCTATGAAGACATCTACCTACATTCTAAATATTATGTTTCCTACATGCGTGAGGAGTGTGGAAGTGAGAGGGAGAGGACATGAGTCATGTTCATAGTCCAAGAGCTGCGCTACAAACCACAGCCGTCACAGACAGTCAGACTATTTTTGAAGTGTACTATGAGGAGGACCCCACCCAGAAACACTCTCTCTCTGAGACAACAGTGGTCTACAACTCTAGTGTTTGCGTGGTTAACCCGCGGGGCGGGGCAGAGCCACACAGTCAAGACATTACTGCCGTTAGGACAATTTTTATTTAACAAAGGAAATCCGGAAATGAAAGCAGTTAATGACAAAAAGTAAAACTGTGATTTTTTAATTAATATTTTATTTTGAAATTTCCTTGCCTGTGTGAAGGGGCAGTGTATGTCAGGATCACATGATAAACGCTGTACTACACTACTGACTGAGTGTGGCCACGCAGGTCAGACTCCAAGTAGCCTTGGAACAAGATTTACCAGCTCACAAACATTTGAGCTAAGCTTGTAGGTCAGATATTTTAGGGGCACAACCCACCACTCTTTAGCTAATGGAGATGCAGTAATTGCTAATGTTCCCATAAAGAACAGGGGAGGATTATCCAATGGGCATGTTGGTGCCAGGCTCAGGGGCCCAAGCTAGGGGGGGGCCCGAGATTGAGTGTTCGTGTGATCGCTAAGAGGCTGGAGCACAGCCCCCCTGAAAAAGGAGTAAGATTGAATAACAGTGACACACATGGTCCTCGTCACTGTTATTAACAATGGGTTTATTAATTTTGTGTCAGTAAAACAACCCCAAAAATCCTAAATGATTATATGGTACATCACGCAAGTGTTTAAACGTTTTGCATTTATTTGCCTTAGTTATTTTCAGTGTTATTTTAAGACAAATGCTCTGGTGTAGGGGGGCCTTCAGACATTTCTAGATCTGTCTATGGTAGAGACAGTACCAACAGGCTAAGAGGCTGATGTTATAGTTTGACAACTTCACTGTGAAGTCTGTGAATAAAGTTAACATAACAAACGTCCATGTACAAATGTGCATGTTAGCTATAGATTAGCTATGTACACTTGAATTGTAGAAAGCGGCGGAAAAAAGCTAAGGCTGTTTAACTGAAGGTTAATCACTTGAAACAAATGACAGGGCATGCAAATGTCGAGGTCTCAATCGTTGACGTTGAAATAATAGATACAGTAAATTCAAATTGGCACACCAAAGCTTGAGGCTTTCAATAGCGAGCACAGCTCTGAGGCATCTGTGAAAATATGGAAATCTCAGGCTGTGGCTGCAGGGAGTTTCTCTGATCACTGATCAACATTACGCAAAGTGATGCAATGTTGTGCACTACTCTGTGGTGATCAGCGTACACTTGATATTAGCAAGTCTTGGGCGGTATTGATTTTTTAATATCGGTATTGATAATGTCTTAATTAGCTCGATATTCGATATTACCGGTATTGGCGGCAATCAGAGTTGGAACGCTCCACCAGTCACCTAGTTCTCAGAATTTGCGACTTTGAGGGGTCAGAAACTGAGCGCTCTGCTGTTAAAGCAGCCTAAATAGGGAAAAACTGGAGTTGGAAATACATTGTTTGCAAAAAGCCTAGCCCAAATAAGGGCTAGTTTAGGCATGTGTGTAACATGAAAATTGTTTGTATAGTTACAATTAAGTCTCATTGCTCATATTTTAATAGAATACAGTATAATGTCGGTATTTGACGATATTCGGTATTCGATATTTTTCACAGACCCAACGATATTACTCGGTATTGATTTCCAATATCGCGATAAACGGTAATACCGGTATATTGCCCAAGACTAGCGTACACTTGATATTAGCAAGACGGATGGGCTGCTGTTTATGTGCGTTATTTGTTGCTCGTCTTTATTAAAAACAGGCGGTAAATAAACTTTGTAATAAACAAACGACCACCGAGTGGGGATTGTGAAATATGCCGATCTCAAATTCACATATGGAATACAGTCTGGAAGTGTTGCGACAATTGTGGCTTTCAAAAATGGAGGCAGACTGTAGTGCCTTCCCTTCAGAGTATCCAAACAAACACAAGCACAATCACCAGAAAGCCCATTGGACTTAACCCAATAAGAAAACCTCCTAGCACACTGTAAACAGACTACCCAGGCCAGAACCAACGCAAAATTGAATGCCATCCATCAATAAAAAAAAATAGCATACATTGGCTGAATACCTGAGCCTGGTAAAAGACCCAAAAGCATTGGCCGGATACAGACTCAGCGATCACAGCCTTGCAATAGAGAAAGGCTGCCACAGACAAACCCCACTCCCAAGGGAAGACAGACTATGCACCCACTGCACATAAAATGTGGTAGAAACAGAGCTACACTCTAACCACCTGCCCACTATACCAAGACATCAGACACATGTACACTGTCCAGGAGCAACATTTTTTTAACTGTTGTGACAAAAGAAGATGGGCCATTGGAATACAACCACCCTAAGGACAACTGTCTGTACTATCTAGGCCATGCCCAGGTAAACAGAGCTGCTAAATTTGAATCCGATTTTGTTTTCCTGCATAATCTTAAGGAAAAATATAACCATTTGTCCCAAAAGACATTGACACCATTTGTATAAAAAATAAAGGGGGAAAAAGTGCTTTGCCCCGTTATAAAATGTATAAAACAATACAACAGTGACATAAATGGGTTTACGTAACTCTGTACCCTCTCCAACTGTATATACTTTCCCCATTTTCAAATGTCTTAATTGTATTTGTGACACTTGCTTTGGAAATGTAAACTTTTGTTTTTCTCATGGCAATAAAGCTTCTTTGAACTGTATGCAGCTTTATACTGAGAATGGCTGACCTTGTGGAAGCTCGTAGTTTGGCCATCAGCTGCGAGAGAATATCAATTTCATATTTTCAAAGATATGTGGAGCGATGGCGGTTTGAATCTCAGAGAAGCCACACGTGCTCCACAGCAAAGAGACCATATTAAACTCAAAGCTCACATGAGGTTTCACTAGGCTACAGGCACGTGATTGAGTGTTGGTGATAATAAATAAATAAATAATTTAATGCCGAACTGAGAGTGGAAATGCTAATTTATTGCAGCACAAGGTCTACCGTGGGCACTTCATTTAATGGCACACTGCTGCATTCCCAAGTATGCTACACACGTTTCTTTACACAGTGTCCTGTGAGTTAACTTCCAGTCAAAGTTGAATGGCACGCACACGCACACACACACACACACACACACGGGAGCAGAAACAGACTGCTGCAGGCAATGTGATAAACGTTCGCTTAACATGAAGGCAAAAGCGAGCATTCCGAGCAAACAAACTAAAATATGCTATATAATAATACATAGCAACTAGTAGCAAGCAGATTGCCCTGTTAAAACAGCAGCCAGCTGGCTGCAGGCACCTGTTTAATGAAGTCAAATAGTCAATGAAAAGATAAGACTAGGATTAGACGAGTGTTAGTGGAACAGGTGAGCTTCAGGCAGATTGTCAAAAGTGATTGAAGGCTACAACAACAGGTGCATAGTTAACCCCCCCACCACCACCAGCGTATCCAATCAGACACTTTCCTAGGGCGGAACACAGCCTCACATGAGGCTGAAGGCCATATACAGTACATGTCGCCTACATACTGTACTGTATATGAGTACGCCGCTGGGGGGCATCTTGCCACATCTCACACAGAGCTAGTAACTAACTCAAATTTAGAATGATCTTGGGTGGACTCATTTTAAAAAGCTACGAATGTGGTTATGAGATTTTGATCAAGACGCTTTATTTGTTTACAGTTATGTTTTTTTTTTTTATGAATGTCATGTAAAAGCATTAAAAGTATTCTGATGTGGAACCATGAGGTCATTCCACTGCCTAGAGCCAAGGATCACATCACTGGTATCTACAGTTACAGTATAATGTAAATGTTGACCTGTAAATTTGTGTGTATAATTAAACTTATTAAAGACATCTAGGCTACTATTAGAATGTTACCAATCACTGGGCCCTGATGCAAAGCAGAAAAAAGCGGCAGCTCACAGACTTTCGATCCATGGATCAGGACTCAGAATGGTAGTTTAGACTGGTAGTTTAGTCATACTAAGCAAGGATTCAACTGCTACACGGGTAGTTGTTGAGAATGCAGAGAACATAAGGACTTTTGCCATATGTACTTCCAAAGGGAACCAACCATGTGTTTCAAATAATAACGGCGCCTGTTGCATGAACACAGCAAAACACAGATCTGTGAAGAATTTAAATTTAAGTTCTTAAATGGAACTGCTACAGAGTGCTGCGCTGTGATTGGCTAAAACGCTGCCTCTCCCTACTGAGGCGAATTACATTTTAGGTTTGCGTCTCCACAGGCTTAACCACCAGGAATTGTCCTTTTACACATTAACATATTAGCATTAGGGCTGGGACTTTAACTGATTAATTGAGATTAATTAATTACAGAAACAATAACAAGTCCCTTGTGCTGAATCTGGGTTCTACATGATTAGTGTGAGAAGACCACTTTGCTTGGTCCAGTGGATGATGGGAAATTTTGATTTGGAAAAAACTCATAAAGCAGTCTGTTTCAATAAAGCTTTGCTCATCAAATATTGATGAGCGTTTAAAATGAGATTAATTGAGATTAATTACAAAGCCTCTATTTTTTAATCGAGTCCCAGCAGTAATCATCATACAAGGTCTCACCCTCCACAGACACTCTCTCTCTCGTCGCTTTCTTAAACGTAGAAGTCTCACTGAGATTGCACTTGCATCGTCGTCATTGTTAGACGTCTCTGTCTCTTCTCTGTAGGGCTGTTTAAAATAAAAGGCTGTCTACCGTGCCCTGTTGGCTGTTGCCTTGTAGTCAAAGAGAAATACAATGCTGTGCTCTAACATTCAGGAGGGACACACAGCCACACAACAAAACATAAACACACACAGCAATCCAGAAGTTAGAGGCCCAATGCTCACAAAGACAAATTAACAGCCTGGCTCTCCCCACATAAACACAACAAATAGAATAGTCCAGTTTCCCAATTATGGTTTCCATTGCTCCCTCTCCCACATCTCACTCTGTCATTGCTTCTAGTCCTTTCTGGTCCATCTCAATGAAATAGAATATTCTGGGCTACTTTTGCACAAATTATAATCATCCATGGGGCGAAGCATGGAGGTGATCAGCCTGTGGTACTGTTGAACTGTTGAGGTGTTTTGGAGGCCCGGATTTGCTGGAAAGGAAAATGTTCATCTCCATGAAGCTTGTCAACATACTGCAGCACAAGGTACTCTGAAAAGATGTCTGTGTTGAAACGACTTTTTTCACTCAGTGGATAAACCAGCCGATACCATGGCTTAAATCATGTGTTTTGCCATGTCCAGTCTCAACACAACAGTCTAACATAATATCTTACAGCACTGTGTGACAAGTGCTCTGTTGATGCCGATCTTCCTTTTCCTGCTGCATTTGGTACCACCAGCCCACAGAGCCAACACTACACTACAATGATGATTTTAACACTATATTCTAATTGCTTGAGACAGACTGTTCCCTGTAAACTGTTCCCTGTGCAGTGTCCTGCGCAACCTTCTTTTACAATCACTTTCCCCGTCATCTCCAAATAGGGCTGCATGCAACGATTAATCGTAATCGGATTGACTATTCAATTTTAGTAATCGTTGATCGGTTCGTCAACTAATACAAGTTTTTACCCGTTTTCCCACTAAACCATAGTTTCTGCAGTGTTAAATGCAACGAATTCCGCTTAAATTCCCCGTATTTAGATCACCTTTAAGGTGATAGCTAAATAAGAGTCATAATCCGATTAATCAGTGAATCAATTCTGAAAATAATCGTTAGTTGCGGCCCCAATCTCCATACTCTGCTGTGTCTATGCCCCTCTCCCTCTGCATTCCACTAGTGGCCTGCGTGCGTGTGTGTATGTGTGTGTGTGTGTGTGTGTGTGTGTGTGTGTGTGTGTGTGTGTGTGTGTGCGCGCACGCACGCGCTGTGCATGCCTGGTTGAGCAGTGAGAAAGACGGGACTGTGAGAGACTGACCGATAGGGCTGTGCTCTGCCTACCACTACTGTCCCTCCCTGGGAGAGAGACAGATGCATTAGCAGCTCTTCCTATTGAAGCTGATGTGTGGTGACAGTCCTGCAGTGAGAACATGGTCAGTCAGTAGAGTACAGTAAAAACAACAGTGTAGTTCAGCTGTAGTTGTGCTAATCGACCGTAATCAAACTTTGGCCCTTCTTGCGGGCCATGCAGCCGCTGGGGTGTTGGTAAGTGCTGACCAGGAATCAGAACCGCAGACTCACTTCCCCATCTTCCGCCGCAATCTGAAAACACACCCCTATAAACTCCATCTCAGCCCATAGCACTTGTATTACATCGCAACCCATAGTACTTTCAGTACCCTCCTAGTTTAGATAGCACCTCATTAGACTGAAATATCAGTGACTCATATAGGATGTCTATGTATTATTATCATGTTCTAGTAATCTAGTATATTGTAAAATGTATTGCAGGGCTTGACACCAATACTTGCCCGCTTGCCCGGGGCAAGTAAAAAAAAAATGGTGGGGCAAGTGAAGACTGCTAGCTGGTTGCCCGAACGGGCAAGTGTGCAACTTAGTGCACTATAACACAAGACAAGATAAATTTGTCTTGAAGGCAGTCATTGCACTCTGCCTCTGTCTCTTTCCCTGCTTTCTAGCTATCCACAATTCCATGCTGGGTTTGGGAAACAAAACAGGCAAATTAACATACACATCAAAATGACCTAATCATCTACATTCTCTAGTTGTGTAGACCTGGGCTAATTAAGATGATACATATTTTAACTCTTGAGAGTGTAAAAATGAAACCAAATGGACCCGCAAGGGTCCATTTGGTTTCACTTTTACATTCTCAAGAGTTATCATCTGGTTATCATCTGGTCATTTTTACATTCTCAAGAGTTATCATCTGGTTAACCAACTTAACTGGGGACCACCTGGAACCCTCTCAGGGACCACTGGTGGTCCCCGGACCACCTGTTAAAAAGCCCTGGTTTAAAGCACCCAAATAGGAAGTAAACTTAAATGCAAAATTTACAATATATTTTTTGGGGGCAAGTGACCATGACCTGAGGGCAAGTAGACCCTGACTTGCACTTGCCCGATGGACAAGTGCCTCGGAGACCTTAGTGTCAACCCCTGTATTGTAAATTCTGCTTAAATTGTAAACTTTTGTATGTGCATTGCAATGTTTCTACTTAATGTAAGTCGCTCTGGATTAAGAGCACCTGCTAAATGCTTAAATTGTAAATTGTACAGTGTAACGGTGCGGATCACAAGTTCTCACGTTGGCTGCCGCCATGGCTCACCCCTGCATCCACCCGCGAAAGACAAGACAGTCAAATATGAATGACTGATTGTTGACAGTTTGTTTATGTTTTGGACCATAATTACTACAAGACAAAGACCCTAAAAGACCTCAAAAACATGTCTGTGAACCAGGGGATGAGCGACTGTGTCAGCTCTTTGGCAAAAGCATTTTTCCAAAATGTCGAAAGACATTTTGGAAATGTCTTTCGACATAAAATAAGGACATAAAAAACACGATTGCTGATTGTGATTTTTGGATTAATCAATCAATTCATTCATGCATATAAATGGCACCCCCGACCTAAGGGGGCAGAGCAAGCTGGTACATCAATTATTACACAAAATAAATAACATTTTGCAATTTGCTATTTTTTTTTTAAAATCATTGCAGGATGCTATAATTGTAGTGAATGAATGAATGAACATTACAATTGCATAACAAGTACAGGGCTTGACAACGCAAATAAATAGGGAAAAAAGGGGTTTAAAATATGTGGTTAATGGTTACCCAAAGAAAGTACTGGTATCAGTACTCAAACTGGTACTACACGCACAAGGGACTGCAGCAACAACAAAAATACAACTGGCTAAACACAACTCCTAATGTCGCTGTATTCTAGAGAACGATAAACTAGTTACTACTACTACTACTAATAGTTAAAAAACAGATAAGGAATTTCAAACTTTGAGAACCACTATGTTACGGATATATACTGTAGCCTAGAGCTACAGACGAGAAGTAGGCCAACATGGATTATCTCCATATTTTGCCAGTTTTTCCCCCTTCTCCATTCTTTGTTGGGTAGTCAGAAACTACATACCTGATGCATTTGATATAACAAGGTAAAGTTACTTGGGTGCAAAAATTGGGAAATGAACAAAAGCAAAACTGGGTGGTCCGGAGTGGGGAAAGGCGGGTCACCACCACAAAGAGGATATACGATACACTGTTTCATTAGCATAAAGCAGCACACAACGTACTGAGGTCTCCTGGGAGATGAATCCAAATGCTTGTGTTCAATTTTCCTATGAGATCCCAGAAAAGCAAAAATAGTTTAGTCCTGCAATGAGGAGGACTCAACTCACTGGAGTGTTGGTGTGTGTTGTTACAGGAAGCACAACTTAGCAAGACAAAACCTGCACAAAGTGCCCGTCTATGCACAAAAAAAATAATGCAATAAAAATAAATGCTCAAACTATCAACACTTCACTTCCGCCTTTTCCCCCATGTTTTAAAGGGCAATTCCTCCTCTCACATTATGGGGGACCCATAGAATTCCCATGGGACCCCATTTGAAAGACCCCATGGGCAGTGGTTGCCACTTCCCAGGTCTGGCACTCATTAGATCAGGGATGGTCAGCAACCTTCTGAAAACCTAATGTTGACATGGCAAACACTGACTATCACGACAATGAAATTGCAAACGTGGATGGGTGGATGGGTGGATGGATGGATGGATGGAGTGGATGAGTGGATGACTGACTGGTCAGAAGGAGTGAACAACAATAATCACCCCTGTGTCTACTCTGTTAGCTGCCGTTTCATTTAACTGATGGGCTGCAATCCAAAACACAGACAAGTAGCAATATATCTGAATGAATGCCTCTGTCTATGCCCAGTGTGTAACTGGTAGTAACCTTGTGACAACATCCTGAGCCAGCCCAGTTTACCGCAAGACCCACCGGTAAATTCAACCCATCTAAATAAACATTCCCTTTAGCCCCTTCATGCTATGGGGCCTTCATTATGTTATGTTATTACAAGCACGATGTGTGATCTGATCTAAGAAGCAGACATGGGTGTAACTAGTAATATTACTTTTCCTCTGTAACAAGTAATATAACGAGATTACATTCTACAAAACAGTAATAATATTATGTCTACTAACAGGCTTTCGTCATGCTGCTGCTTTCAACAGTGTTGCATTGGTGAACGGAGACAAGGTAATGTCACTATACTTTGACATAAAAAATACGGTGAACATCGACCTATTATTATTACAGTCAGACATACAAAGACATCTAGTGCCAGAGTTGCGACATTGAAACATAAAGACAGATCTTGTGTGTGTCCTCCTTACATTAGGATTATGACTTGTGGGTGTGGTTGACAATTCTTCTGTCTAAAAAGATTGTATTGTTGTATCTACCTTTTTTGTGGGTGGGGTGGTGCAAAAGAAACGTAAAAGTAATAGGTTACATATTACGTCCAAGTAACGTAATATTATCAGTCTTCTAAAGGGGTAATAATACATTTAATTACTCTAGTAAGTAACATTTCCCAACACTGCTAAGAAGGCATATTATGAGTCTCCCTATTGTGTTTACTACCACAACATTTACCAACAAATACAGCCACATTCTGGGGCTCACAACAATGCTACTTCAAAAACACACAGTATAATCTCTGTCAAAACGTTGTGGTAGTCCTCCTGGTGTTGACTGGAGGAATGCCAGAGGAAACCATTACTCAAGACAAAAAGACAACAGCTCATCAGTATCAGTCACAACACAAAGCCCACGTGCTTCCCATGTCCGTTCCCTGCTAATGATTTTTCTCTCTACAGTGCCAGTGAGACATACCAATGACACATGGCCTGCATAGCGCTCTTCCCCCTCTAGACACCAGCAACACTTGAGGGTTGAAAGGGCAACGTAAACACACTTGAACGGAGCCAAAGCAAAACACACACCAGATGGATTATGGTACTCCAGACTAATTAACAGAGCCTTGGTGAACAACAGCAACTTGCGCTATATCAATGACAAGAATATGTAGACAGAGTATGATCAACAATTTGCGTACAAAATCTGTAAATAGACACTCTATTGGCTCATTATGAAACTGTTGGACACTGCTGCACTGTGATTGGCTAAAATGCCACCTCACCCCCCACAACAAGCCTAGTTTTATCTAGCATCAATATTATAATGACTCAAATATTAAATAATGTGCATATCAGCGCCCCCACTACCTCAGGACATTGCAACTAAAATTTGCAGAACGAAATGACACGACTGGTTGGTTATATCAGTGGTAGTTGAGGCTCAAACCATTAGAGATAAGCTTAAGGGACATATACAATATGATAATATAAGGTAATAGAGGCAACTTCTTCTAGAGGCAAAATCTAAATAAATATACAGTATAGCTATATTTTTCCCTTCTATGTTGCTTCCTCCAAGCTGTAGAGCTTGTTTGGCCTGCACACTGTCCAGAACTTCGTTGTTGTTAACAACTCATGAACAGTCACTCATTAGGGTCGTTAGACAGATGTTCTGCTAAACGTTAAAACTTATCTGGCTATTCCGTAAACCCTCTTTATCGAAGAACTGAAAGGCAAAACAAGGATCACAGACGCACGCAAAAGAGAAGACTAACACCAATTAGACCCAACTCCAGTCTCCCAAGAGATCCTTAGGTAGACCTAAATCCTTCCTCCATCCCCCAATCAGCTGACCAACGCCGGCAGTTCACAGGTCAGGGTGTCATGCAGGGGCGTCTCACCAGTTCAACCCGTTTTGAAATATACTATACTATAGATTGTACAAAATGTTCGCTCTGAAAGAAGAATATTCCAATACTTGCACTGCGTTTTCACAATTTCCCCACTAAAATAGCAGATGTACATGTGAGGTGTGTATACCTGTTATTTTGCAATAAAACTTCAAACACCAAAGGGTGTTCAAACTTCTAATACAGAATGGATTAAACCCCATTATATACCCCCACTATATACACAGCAAAACGAGCAGTTGATCTACAAACACGCAACGCATTGCTGCATTTTGAACTTGCAGATTTTAAAAAAAGAAAATAATAATCATATCCCCCCCCCCCCGAAACGAGGACGACCTGGGTTAACGTCTAAACAGCTCTGTGGTCCTTGAAGTTAGTGTGTGCGCCCGCCCTGTCTGCAGGTCGGGGGTTCAAATCAAAGCAGGGTTTCCCCCAGCGCTTTATCGTCAAGGCGGCCGCCTTCACCAAATCCCTCCCCCGCCTTGGCTACGTCCCCCCCCAAAAAACAAGAAACCAGACTTAAAGTTAAAATGCGTCGTTCATACAACGCATGCCGCATGATGAACCTGTAGATCAGTTATATTTCGCATGCGACGCTGCCTCGGCTCGCTAACACTACTCCCGAGCAGAGTATGTGACCCCCTCCCAGGCCCGCTCCGCTCCCAGCTCATTTTCATCTGGGCAGCGCGGCGCTCCCCGTTCCGCTCAGCCCCGCCCGCTCAGGAGCAAAATTTAACGGCTGGAAAAAAGGCTGCTGCTTTTTCTTTGTCGAAACACATCGTGGTTATTGCCCTCCTCACAGCATAAACATTTAAGACAGGAGTTATATGTGCAGTTACACTGCTGTCTATATTAACCCAGACAGGTGCGGCGAATAACTAATTAATCTTATGCCACGCTATTTTGTTTCCAAAATGCTATACGGGATAATAGGTTATTGATGATGTTACGCTGTGGGGGAATTGGACATAATTGGGCGGGGGGTCGCTGCGCTCAAATACGTTGCCGTTATGATGTGCAGTGCTTCAAAATAAATAGCGAGGTGTCCATCATGATCATCATCTCCTCCTTCCCCCCGCAGCATCGGAGAGGATTTTAAATGTCTTGATCGTGTTGCTGGCACTGTAGGCCTATAGTCGCCATCTGAACCACAACCACACGTTTATGCTGTGCTCTGCACTGAACAGAACACCTGTGCCGTTGTCTGGACTGAACGGCTTGGAGCGGGCTGGAGCGGACGATAATTCTCGCTCGAGAGCGCACTCCGACCCATTTGAAAACACGCTCAGCGCTCACTTGAAAATCCACGCGCTCCGATCACTGCTCCGCTCGCGCTGGTAACTTGTGTCTTTTCTGTTAGTGCTGCGGACAGGCTAACTAACCAGAGACTACCGACAAACCGCGCTTGTGTGTGTGTGTGTGTGTGTGTGTGTGTGTGTGTGTGTGTGTGTGTGTGTGTGTGTGTGTGTGTGTGTGTGTGTGTGTGTGTGTGTGTGTGTGTGTGTGTGTGTCGGGTGTTGTTAGAAGGGTGACCAGATCTGGGACAGTCCCAGGGTGACCAGGTGTCCCTCTTTGCATGGGACAGTCATTTCAAAAAATTTTCAGTCATCCCACAAATTGAGACCCTGTCCCACATTGTGACTGAGACTACAGTTGCCAATTGTCCTAATAGTCCCACACAGTTGGCATTCTGTTGTAAAGTTCTCTCAATGCCTCTTTTCATGCTGGATGTGCTTTTAAGCCTGTTAAAATAGGACATGTCATGAAAGACATGTCATGACACCCTGTACCTGAAAAGGAAAGAAATTAATTATAAAACGTAATGGCCTATCTGGCTCCTTATAGAATAAAAGGTCAGGGCCTGGAGTCAGATGATGATAGTGGTGAAAAGTAGCTGTTATAGAGGTGAGTGGTGTAAACACATGAGTGAGGGGCTGTGTTGCTGCTTTTCACCCCAAAGCGTAGCCTACGGTATTGTAATTACATCACATGCACGCGCACATGCACGCGCACGAGCACAGACTCGAAGCCTCACCACCTTGACTAACCAATTTTCTGGGGGAAACAAATCAAAGAGTATAAAGATGGATGGGATCCAATACCTCCCCCTGCTTGGTTGGTATACAGGTTCAATTGGGGTTAGGTCCCCTGTGACAGGAGGGGAGGGGGTACGTGTACACTGTACAGTACATGCATACATCAAGCTATTGGGTCATTTGCTTATGGGATGTAGTACTTGCCTGACGAATCACGTTGCAGTAACAGGCTCTTCCCTATGGGGGTTCAAGACTAACTACCTGCTGGTTATGACCAATTTAGAATTCATTGCTGGTAATGCAAGTGGAGCCTGAAGTACCATCTTTTGTTTAAAATGCAAAACAGTCTGATAATTTACTTAAAAGGAAAATTCCACACCAAAACACATTGGGCATCCATCTGTCCTTGATTTTTGTCATAGATGCCCCCTTTTCTACATTTCATTTTCCCTGGCATTGCTGCAGGTTGTCTTCATTCTAATGCAGGCATTGTAGTAGCTCCAAACTTTTTTTCCCCCACACATCACATCAAACCATACACAAGATAATCGGCCACTACATGATTTTAAAAAACCTTAGGTGGCACCCATGCAACAGGAGTTTCAACCGGAGAGATTGGAGAGGAGAGTGGCAGAAGGGAGGGGAGGAGAGGAGAGGAATAGATTACAAGTAATGTCTGCCTCAGAGTGACAGTAAAACTCATGCATGAGTATCAGTATACTATTAAAATATGATGTGTGGGGAAAAAAAAAAAAACTATGTTTGGAGCTACTAAAATGCCCACATTAGAATAAAGACAACCTGCAGCAATGCAAAAATCAAGTGCAGTATACACTGTATGATGAGGCACAGGGATCAAGGTAGCCTCGACACCCAGGCTTTCATTTTCGTTTGCGTTGCGCGAAAACGGAAAGCCTGGACTAACTTGTTACACACAGTGGCCTTGAGGGGGGAGTCAACCTTCCGGGGTGGGCGTCGCTCTAAATGATGTGACGTAGAACAGCAGTGGACGGGCGCGGGAGGGGCCGGGGATGACGACACGTTTGTGAGATCAAATCAGATCAGCTCGATCTGCCGTCTGGATCCCACGGCACCCCGCCCCCCCAAGGCCAAAATCATTGCGGGTTAGGCCAGGCTAGGATCAAGGTAAATGGATGCCAAATGAGGTATTAAAGCGGACCATTTATTTATTAATACTATAATACATGTATACTTGTACATTCATGGTGGATCCCCTTTAATGTGGAGTTATTGCTCTCGATGTCAAAAGGCAGCAACATTGCTCATCATTTCTCAAGACAAACAATACAAGGCTTACAAGGCTGGCTTCTGCTGGGATGTTAAAACTACCACAAACTGATGCTTTAAAATCTGGGATGTAATGAGCATGTAATAAAGTATTCCTGGTTTCCATTGTTTCTGCTGGGGAACGTTTTAGCTGGCTAGTGCTGAATCAGGGTTGATGATAATTAATAGCTTGTTCTCACACTGGTAGAAGCCAGGGCGGGTACGCTGCGTGCAACGCAGGCACACACGCATGCACACACACATGCACGCACACAAACCCTGTGTTGTACAAACACTTACTGTGACCTTGGATCTACCTACTGTGATGTAACTACTAACTACATCAGCCTGTTCACGTTACTCTGTGTGTGTGTGTGTGTGTGTGTGTGTGTGTGTGTGTGTGTGTGTGTGTGTGTGTGTGTGTGTGTGTGTGTGTGTGTTGTACTAAGTGGGTCTACATCTGTCAGCCATTACAGTAAATGAGGGAGTTAAGATTAAGACACCCACTACTTGCTTCACTTCTAAAGAGTTCCCACGACACACAATGAACAGCAATCCTGACATTAATAAGAAAAGAGAAAAGGGGAAAAAGAAAGAAAGAAAGCTGGAGCAAAATTGGTGAGCCCAAACATAGTTGTAATTTTCTGTGTATGTTTTTTATGATTCTTTTTACCTGCACGCCTAAACTAGTGCTGAAGAAACAAAATCAATCATCAAATCTTTACGAGTTAGTAGAAATGTTACTTTTGAAATGAGAAGGTAGAGTTTAAGTCATTAGACAAGCAAAATGTATAGATTTTGCCACTTCCAACTGTAGCCTGAACTGGTTTGTTTCTGGTAAGGGCAGCTGTTTCCCTGCACACAGGACGCCTGCTTTGTCCTGGAGAGAAATTTGTTGGTGTCAACAGATCATGAAAACAAAAACATTCGTCAGGCTCAGGGAAGGCGATGCTAATGTGTGAAGAGGAGGGGGTTGTGTGGGGTTAGGCAGCGTTTTAGCCAATCACAGCGCAGCAATCGCCAGCAGTTTCATAATGAGCCAAACAGATCCCTCTATTACCTTTAACCCCCTTGCTTGTAGATCTACCATCTTTCAAAACTTGTGAGAAAAAAGAAAAAGAAATCTGGGATCTGCTTCTAGGCAGATCCCTGCAAAAACCTATGTTTCAGACGGTGGTCTGCAGCCGAGGGCAGATAATTCTAAGGGATCCTTGACATTAAAAAGGTCAGGCCCCTGCACCACTGACCTATAGAAACATAAAATGTTTTTCAGGAAAACCGTCACGATTTAGAATACATTTTGTAGAGTCAAACTCAGTTTCTAAAATGGGTTAAACATGAAGGCAGGAATGTAACTAAAACAACCACAGAATGTCCACAGAATGTTCGCACCATACAGGAGAAGTGATCTCACCATACATGTGTGACCCACGGCAGCTGTAGTGGAACAAATGTTTGTCATTCTGACAAATCACTGAACTCGACTACTTCCCCTCCCTGAAAGGACAAATGAGGCCTTTTCTCTTTCCGATTTCAGCAGCTATTCCACTTTCTTTTTTTATTGCCGACATGAAAACAAAGGCAGTAAACCAAGCACAATCACTTCTGTTATCCCAGCGCGCGCACACGCACACGCACACACACACGCACACACACACACACACGCGCACACACACACGAACTGGAGCTCGATCAGGCTATGAGAGTGAACGATGGAGTTTCTACTCTAAACCTCACAGCTGTTTTCTTCTACAATTGGTGGTCATCGGTCAGGTGTGGGTGCATTACAGGAGTACATTTGTCTGTTTGCAACGAGAGAAGGATATGAGAAGGAAAATAACCACCCTCAAGACTAATCAATCATTGTGTGTACCCCTGCATTGAGTGATCTCAACAATTTGATTTATTTAAGAATCTGACTTTCAAATGTAGATAGGGTCATATCGAGGGTCCCCCCTCTATCGGTGGTCCTATAGTATCAGTGAAATTATCAGTGATTAAAGAGTGCACTGCACACTACTAACTGCTTTGTTTTTAGAGTGTTCTTTAATGTTTGTGTGCAAAGTGATGCCAATGGTGCTGGAGAGTTGGACTGGTATTTGTTTGTCTGTGTCACTATTCACACTACTCCATTTGTTCCTTGACAGATTTACTGAACAAGTAAAAAAAAGGTCTTGAACAAAGACATTGGTTTAAAGGTAGGGTAAGTGATTTGAAATTCATTGTGTAGTACCAGCCTGGTGCACTAGGGGCCCCCAAGAGTAGCTACACTATGTGAACCTGCTGCTCGATCCTGATTGGAGGAAAATTCACCCTCCACCTGGGGAACTTTTATTAGCTCCTCTGCTAACGTGGGGGAGGGGGAAACTCCATATATGGTCTGCACACCTTATAATAGAGCATTTTAACAGAATTTTTTTTTGGTGATCTGACAAAAGTGAAATTACTTCCCCTACCTTTAAGAAAGCAGCTAGCCTGTAATACTGCCAATGTGACTGTACCACTGCATAATCATATCGGCACAACATCTTTGCACAATTCAAAAAGAATAAAAAGGTTTATTTTCCTCCATCGAATCGGCCATCGTATAGTTCTCAAAATTCCATATCGGTCGGCTCTAATTGTCATGCAGTGGATTAAACCCCTAGGGTGGTATTCTTTTTAGACAGGCATCGTATGCATAATAAGAAAAACAAGCGTTAAATGGGACTCATAACATTTTAAGTGCGGCGTCACAAAACAAATCGTAATCGAAAATACAATCTGAGGCTTGTGTCAGAATCCCCCTGAAATCCCTGATAGAGTTGTGCGGTTAGTTGCACTATTAGCCTAGACCAGTGGTTTTCAACCTTTTTGACACCAGGGACCACCATTTATTCAGAATTTGAGCCACGGACCACCATTTGATGACATTTTAGCCCCAAAGACCTAAAACTAAAGAATTCTTTTGGTTTTGTTCACAATTACAGGTTAAACAGTGTAGACTCCTTAATTAAATAGTGCTTCAGATGATGAATATAATTATTTGAAAATGAAACCAAATGGACCCGCAAGGGTCCATTTGGTTTCATTTTTACATTCTCAAGAGTTACATCTGGTTAACCAACTTTCCATCATTTTGCCTGGGGACCACCTGGAACACTTTCAAGGACCACTGGTGGTCCCCGGTCCACCTGTTGAAAACCCCTGGCCTAGACGAGGAGATCCTGAGACCAGTGGACCAAAACACCCTTTTTTTTATTGAGAACTACAGTTGTTCGGCTTGTAATTTCATGGCGAATAGTGATCGGACAAGTGGAACTCCATTTTTCCCGGGACCTTAGATGTTGCATTAGTACAAGTTAAGAGTTACTTTGCACAACCAAGTGTTCAGCAAACAAGAGGCTGGCCCATTGAAAACCCCTTCCCCTCCCACGCAGAGCAGAGCAGAGCAGAGCAGAGTGGCTGTGTTCCGGTGTTTTGACTGACAGCTGAACCCTGGCAGACCAGGAGGTAGAGCTGTCAGCAGGGTGGCGTGAAATACCCGAGTACAGTTACAGTAGTAGTAGTAGTGCTGTACTCATGGTATATTTTCCAGATAAATTTACTTTAAAATTTAGCACTCTTAATCCAGAGCAATTTACTTGCAGTAATTTTAGGGGGTCAAAGGTTTGGCCTGATATTGTAGTCATGCTTTTATTAATTTCCGCTAGATTTACATGCATTAGGGCAGGGGTGCCCACACTTTGATTTTAGAGCTAATTTCAAAATTATCGGCTCAACAAGATCTGTAATTGTCCCATTACTGATCATTTTTGGACACCCCTCATTAGGGCTATCCAGGTTAAATGTGACAAATCTGACACCACTTCCATCCCTACAACTGCTGCTATAACACATGGCATATAGGCTAACTGTTGTTACAACACATGGCACTGCCTCTAAGATCATACTGTAACGCGCACGCGCACACGCGCACACACACGCACACACGCACGCACACACACACACACACACACACACACACACACACAGAGTTTGACTCTAACGTCCAAAAAACTCCCATATTATACAAATGAACAAAAACACAGCAACATCTGTGAACTGTTATGACGAGAACAAGATTGGCCAGTGGAATACAACCACCCTAAGGACTGGGCTACTATATGGACCTTGCCCATGTAAACAGACCTTCTACATTTAAACAGACTTTAAAGGGATAGTTCAAATTTGTTGTATGAGACAGCCTACCTATCATTAATACAGTGGTTACTTGAAGGGGAATTCCACCCACAACGTGATGATGCCATCAAGTTGCGTTTCACCATGTTAATGATGAAAACCTCCATTTCGAGGAAACATACAACATCTCTAAAGGTAGTATATTAATGACAGTAAAATGTTGTAAATGGGTGGAATACCCATTTAAAGCAGAGTTTTTCTGTATAATCTCGAGAGTCGAGACACCCTGTTATAACGTGTATAAAACTAAACAACATGACACAACTGTTTTACAAAACTCTGCACTCTCTCCAAGTGTATACACTCCCACCATGTTCAACTGTCTTGTATGGGTAACACTTGGTTGTTTTCATAAAGCTCCGTTGATTTGAACTGAATCGTATTGCTTCCTTGGCTGTAATCATGGTCAACTGTCTTGTTGTATGGGTGACACTTTGTTGTTTTCACATGCCATTAAAGCTCTGTTGATTTGAACTGAATGGTATTGCTTCCTAGGCTGTAATCTTTCCGGTAACAGCAGCGACACAGCCGAATCTAGATCGGGGGGCAGGGGTGGGCAGAGCCCACCCAAACGTGCACCCTGCCCACCCAATGAAAGGTAATATCAGTGGTTTTCAACCAGTGGTCTGGGGACCACCAGTGGTCCTTGCGAGAGTTCCAGGTGGTCCGCAACTAAATGATGGAAAGTTGGTAACTCTTTGAGAGTCTAAAAATGAAAACAAATGGACGTGCAAGGGTCCATTTGGTTTCATTTTTACACTCTCAAGAGTTAAAATATTCATCTGAATTAGCCCACGTCTACACAACTAGAGAATGTAGAAGATTAATGGTGATTTTGATCTGCATGTTTATCAATGTCATCAAACGGTGGTCCGTGGCTCAAATGCCGAATAAATAGTGGGCCCTGCCTGGTGTCAAAAAGGTTAAAAATCACTGCTTCATATAAAAACTTGGAGTTGCCCACCCTGCCATTATTCCAGCCCACCCTAGTAGGGCTGGCTAAATCTGGCCCTGGTTGAAAATGGTAGGAATACCCCTTTAAAGTTAGTTTTTCTGTATAGTCTCGAGGGACTCTGTTAATAAAACGAAACAACGTGACACAAGCTCTGTTTTACAAAACTCTACACTCTCTCTCCAAGTGTATACACTCCCTCCATGTTCAACTGTCTTGTATGGGTAACACTTGGTTGTTTTCATAAAGCTCCGTTGATTTGAACTGAATCGTATTGCTTCCTTGGCTGTAATCATTCCGGTAACAACAGCAGCGGCACAGCCGTAACCTCCTCCTCCGTGATATCAATACTTACAGCGTGTGTTCGCCTGTCGTGATCAGCAGTGTTCAGATCAGTCGCTCCAACAACAGTATGAATCCACCTGAGCTCATGTCGCCACAGCAGCGACAAAACACCACCACCGTCCAACAAAACTGGTACTGTGTGTTTACACACAAAACAAAAGTACAGTACGAAAGTACAGCGTCCCAAAAATCAAAATAAAAAGTTGTTTCCACGACGATCGGTATAATAATACTCTCACACACACACGGTCCTGGTTTTGTCAACAGTTTTAAACGTGCTGTCGTTGAGAAAGAACATGAAACACAACAGTTCTACTACTATGGAGGAGGAAGCGATAGTAACTGAACTGTAAGGACTCTCTCTTCACTCTCGCTCTCTCTCTCTCTTTCTCTCTCTCTCTCTCTGGATACAAAAGTGTTGCGCTGCATTCCTCTGGCCCAGTATCATGACGTCACCGGGAAATAAGGGATTGATAACAGGGTAGCCGTCTAAGTGGGGTTGCGACATTGACGGGTCCACAATACTTGAGCGGCGCTCGAGCAGCTTGTCCGTGCAGCCAAAACAGGGACAAAAACTGGAGTACTCGAAATCGGAAATACATTGTTTTAGACGAAAACTGCCGAGAGCTATTTTATGGCACGTGTGTGCTGAGGCTGTTCTTGAGCATCTCTGCCTTATTTCCGGTACAGGGTTTGTCCCCATTTGTTGTTCCCATTCTCAATAGAAGTCCATGTAGAAGAGCCTCCATTGGACTGGCCTCATGAAGTGAACGGTGTTTGCGTGACTAGGTCTCTATAGTAGGCTACTCTATGGCTCTGTTGAATGCCTCGACTTAACTTGCTACTGTAGTGTAATAGGCTAGTAGTGACCTGGCTAATAATCCAGACCAAATCTGCTGTTGGCCAAAAACAGCCAGACAGTTATGGATTATTAGCCCGGCTAGTCAGTGTAGTAGAGCCTGGGCAATGTGCAGGGTGACCAGATGTCCCTTTTTCTGTGGGTCCAGTCCCTCATTTCCAAGACTTTTCATGCGCCGCCTCAAATTAAAAATCTGTCCCACAACAGTGTTCAAAATGCCCCAATAGGCCTACTTAATAGTTGGCTTTCTGTTGTCTCTTTTCCTGCTATAGATGTTTTTTTGGTTTGTTTTTTTGGTTTGTTTTAATAATTCCACTCCATGGTGCCACTATATTTCCACACTCACTCCAGAGAGGCCGCATCGCATACTGTCATATCAAAAATAGCCGATCTACAATCTCAAAACGTGTCGTAGTGCCACTATTTTTTTTGTTGCTATAGTTGAATTGAAATTTTGAATTATTTTTGGACTATTGACATCAAAATGTTAAGAATTTGTTAACCACATTTTGTCCTGTTTCAACCCACACATGGAACACTTCTGTCCCTAAAATGAACAGTGTGTGTGTGTGTGTGTGTGTGTGTGTGTGTGTGTGTGTGTGTGTGTGTGTGTGTGTGTGTGTGTGTGTGTGTGTGTGTGTGTGTGTGTGTGTGTGTGTGTGTGTGTGTGTGTCAGAGGCAGCACACTAGAGAGATGACTAGTCAGTCAGTTGATTCAGACTCACAGGATATTATGTTTGGCACATGGCATACACACCTGATTCTGACAGCATATTTTCCCTATGTATTTAATGCTATTAATAGCCTGCATGATTAAGATAGACTCTTGTGAAATACGAAGTCTATCTTTGATAAATGTAGTGCTCATGAATGTACTTCAGTGAGCACCGGACCACTGGTGGTCCGTGGTCCCCGAGAGGGTTCCAGGTGGTCCCCAGCTAAATGATGGAAAGGTTGTTAGCCAGGTGGAACTCTTGACAGCATAACCATGAAATCAAATGGACCACAAATTTAGCAGAAAAAGAGGGAGGGGGAGTGAATGAGTGAGTCATTATTACTAGGAAATGGTTCTTGCCACAAAATAATCTTATGTTATGAATATTTTGTTTATCCACGATAATCGGCTGCTGAACCAAAGTGAAAAGTGTGAATGTCACACACACACACACACACGCTACTGACACACACACTACTGACCTGGTGGAGAGACAGTATAAAGAACTGCATTTTGGAGCAATGGACCACTTTGAAAATAAAGGTAAGAAAGCCTTCTGGGGTGGAATTCTCCTTTAAGCCTCAGCATTGCAATCTATAGACAGTAATATTAAACAGGAACCCCTTCTCACTTAGTTTGGACTGTTTTAGGAGGAAACATTTTGCATTGAGATATGGCAGATTTGGCCAAATATGCCACCTGTTGCATCACCATGGAATGGAAACAAGCAAATCAAGCAAACTAAACACAATGAACACAATGATTTATTTCAGGGTGTTACAGTCGTGTATACTGATCCGAGTCCTTTTAACAGTTTTAAAAAACTTTTCAGACTTTAATTTATTGTTTCATATATAATATATACATTTTATTTTATCAGTGTATTGTGGAGCATCAACTAACACTAACACATTGTTTCACAATGCATGTACTTCTGTGTACATTCTGCGTGACAATAAACAACTTGAACACTTGACTCAGAGCACAGGAAGAGCTCAGCCAGTTAACCTGCAATTACCCTATTGGCCTGAATATAAGACTGTGCTTTTTTCCAATGAAAATATCCTGAAAAAAGCCGCCTTATATTTGAGGACTATATTATTTGACATTCAATGTTCCATTTACACAAATGAGTCTTGAAAAAATGGGGCCCTTATAGCCAGGTCTTATATTTGGGACAATACGGTACTAAAGATATTTGATGGTTTATCACATAACACTACTGGTGCTCTATAGACGATCAGCTAAATTCTAAAATAAAAAAGGTCTTCAATGATTGTTGCTTTAATTAAAAGAGAGGTTTGAAAAAAAAAAATCAATAGGTTTGTGAGTTTCATAATGTAGTTGGAACCTGCAAAGAGAACTTTACATGTTACAGAATTTATAAAAGTCAAATTGGAAATGACGAAAGAGCTGGAGCACTATCACACTGAACCTGATGAATGAAACATATTTCCCATTTACTACTGGAGACTCGAGAGATGGTGCTGGAGAGATGGGGAGCCATCTCATCTATGGGAAAACTATGACTCAGAATATACAGAAGATTGTCAGTGAAGGGTGGCCCCCCGGCTGATGACCCTGCAGTCTGCACATTGGCACTGTCGGAGGTGCGTCAGGCAGTAATGCCAAGCAGGTTCCAACCACCTGTGCTTACATCTGTAAATCTGCAAATCCTATATTTGCGGCACTACTGGTTGCCAACAGTAGGGTTGTAGTTAAGACGTGTGCTCCAGAAAGTGATGTCCAAACATTTCCTTATAATTGAAGATTTATTATCTGTCTCTGCAGGCCTATATCACTACAGCAACATAAATAAATACAATACATGATAGACAGCCTTCTAAACACAGTCTGAAAACTGTTTGCCTCTTGTCAACAACACCTGATGGTAGATTGAGACCTGATTAAATACCCTGCCCACCCAGACATTGGCCACACCCCTCAGTGGACATCATTGGAAACAATTAGGAGGCTCAAATGGCTCTTACAATATGGATAGAATTAACTCATCCTCCGCTCTAGAAGAGACAGCCAATACAAATGTTGTCTGTATTGAGTATTTTTTTTAATGGTATTGGACAATTCTTAGAAATTTTAATTTATCTGTGACCGATCATCACTCCTCTAAACATGAAATACGTCCAAGATGTTTTTTGCAGCCATTTGGCCAAATGTTTTGAAAATAAATGTTTTTGGATATTGATGTATCAGATAAGTCACTTCCAATTATCCGTCCCATTGCATGTGCAAGTTCACTCCATCCATACGCTCACTTCATGACATCTGTTTACATCTCAGACATAAAAGATCTTCCTAACAAACAGGCACATCCTTCCCACTTTGATCAGATCCCCTGAAGTCTCTTCAATAACAAACAAAATAAAATAAAACAAGAAAAACCTGTCCCCGACAGACTAACCTGGAGCTAACAACAGCATCTCTCTTTTGGTGTTTATCTTGTAAAATGACAATAATGTGTCTCAATGGGCCTGAGGGAGGGATGTCAAACTCAAACACACAGTGGGTCAGATTGGTACAAGTCAGAGCACTGGTTTATGAGGATATATATATATATATATATATATATATATATATATATATATATATATATATATATATATATATATATATATATATATATATATATATATAGATAGATATAGAAGTAATTTTCCAACAAAAATCAATGTCCCTTAATAACAAGATTAATGCAAGGATGAAATTGCCTGCATTCAAAACTGAAAGTGCATTATTAACGCCCTGTTTCCTGTTCTATGATCCTCACCAAGCACTGCTGTCATTGTAAAATGAGAAAGTAAAACTATGAGGTGCATTTATTTCCCACATGCTGTGTGTGATATACGGAAGACCAGTTCTAATAGTAATTAAATATCATCTCACAGGCCAAAGATACTTCATTCACAGGCCTGATTTGGCCCCAGGGCCTCGGTTTTGATATCATCTGATAGGCCTGTTGAGTGTTGATGCCGCTTGGGCCTGTGCAAATACAGCAGGACCGGGGAACAGGTCCACTCCACACATCAGAGCAAGGGAACAACACAAACCCTAACTGTCCAATGCCGAGGCTGAGTTCAAACAAAGCATGCGGCAGCACAGCCAATCAGCGCCGACTTCCAGGAGCAGGTTATGGAATGTGGAAAGGTCAATGATAAAGGAGGTGCTGAGATCACAGAACTGAGCAGAGCATGCTTAACTTGTACATGAACTACAAATATAGCTACAAGGCAAGCACAAGCAGACAGGCTCTTTTCAGTCACATTTCTCTGAGTGAGTGAGCGTGCACGTGCATACGTGCATGCGTGTGCGCGCATGATACATTTAAACGATTTAATACACTTTCCTGGGCTCTGTGTGTGTGTAATATCTGGTATTAGTTATTTTAGATTTCAGCAGTGAGTCCAGGGTCTCTAATGTTATGGACAATACTTTCTGGACTACATGTTGTCAGCATCTCCCTATCCGCAAGGAGGAGCAATACCAAAGAAATGTGGGAATTGTAGTCCAGGAAGTAGCGTCCGTGACATCGCAACCACATTCACATCTAAAATCACATATTACGCACATAAAGGAAAGTATTCTAAATATTCTAAATCTCATTGACATACAGTATGGTGATGGAAAAAATGGTGAAATGTCCATTCCACCAAATAGGAAATGACATTCAGACTTGGACTTGCCCTGGGCTCTCTGACAGAGGCTCAGACAAAAATGCAGACATGTTCATTGACATTAAAGAGCACAAGTTCAAGGATGCCCAGCATGCCCTAGTTCAGTGTGTAACCTTTAACTCTGAGACATGGACTCAGAGTTCAACTACTGAACTCAACACTAATGATTTACGGGACATGAGGAGGACTTCAAGCATGAGCAGTTTAAGGTTATTGGGAAGGGGGTCATCTTGAAATTTTCAGTTGACAGCAAAATGGACAGGCAGGCCGGAATCAAACTGGGCGGCCTTTGTGATCAGAGCAATTTTGTGGTTACTTGGCTAACAGGTCGCACAATCAAAACATTGATGACATGTTTATTTTAGAACGGAAAATATCCTGGTTGGATAAACTGAAGGCTCAGCTCATGTTTTTTTTTCAATGCCTTGTTTGTCAGAAAAGGATAGATTAATATTTTATTTTATTTAGGCCTAAGATCTAGAATGGTAATGGTCAATTATTATTTATCCAGGGCGCTTTACACAGTGCACTACATTCACCCATTCATACACTGAGGGAAGCTACGAGCCAGCACATCAGGAGCAATTTGGGGTTCCGTGACTTTCTTGCCCAAGGACAGTACGACATGTGGACAACCGCCGAACGAATGGATCACTCAACATCGTTGCAAAAGAGTCACACAAATCGAGAGAGCTGTGTATTTCGAGTATTGCGAATCAAAGAATTTCCACAGTCATTGTATAATTTTAACCACATATAGTTTTGACCCTGCATAAAGTCATACTGTCAAGTCACGTGCCTCTTTCTTGCGTTAACAGTTAACACTTTAAGAACACTTTAAGCTGCATGAACGGAGAACTCGATTTAATCAAGTCGCAATAAAAAGTTAATCAGAGACAAAGTGTAATCAAAAAGACGGAAATTAATTAATCCAAATCAGAGCTCCGGTGGCTACTGTATGATCTCGCCTGGTTTGCGACAGTCTTGCCATAAGTCGCCAATTACGTCATCCAAAGTCTTCAGTCCGATTATAACTGAAGGGGAGAAAAAGCTATAGAATTCTAATCAAAGCATTTGTTTGTGGCGGCCCATACTATCGTTAGTCGCAGTAGGAAGTATAGGACCTCCCTTTGTTCCCCAATGTTGGTAGCCCGGCAAAGTCACATGCGTCTGAAACTCTGTCCCGATAGAAATGATTACAGGTTAGTTATATATATATATATATATATATATATATATATATATATATATATATATATTAAACTAAGGTTCATGTTATACGTTAGTAAAAGATGGGTGTTAATTGTTTTACAATCCTTGCTTTCTTTAGCTTCAGGGATTTTAGCTGTGGGAGGGGGCATTTGAACTTGAACTTGAATTTGAACATGGTCCTAAATATGTTTGTTTACAAAACTTTAAAGCAATTTATTTTTTATTATCTGCTACAGTCCTAATAAATGCCAGAAAATTACAATTTCCCACAGAAGTTCAGAGTATCTACTGAATGTGAAGGAAGCACCACACCACACTGCACTTTACACACTCCATATATTGCCTGACCCAAAGATCATTAGTGGGCAGATAATAAAAAATAAATTGGGTATCTCGGAGTCGGACGGTCCATGTTCAAATGCACCCTCCCAAAGCTAAAATCCCTAAAACTAAAGAATGTAAAACAATTAACATGCACCTTTTACTTTCTCTAATAACCTAAAACATGAACATTGGTTGAAAAAACAAAAAACAAACTTGTCCTTTAATGGCCGCAAATGGTTCTGGGTATTTAACACGTTAAATTAACAGACAGCATCTAGTCTACAGTACCAATGTCACCCTCAGGTTCAGCGGCAACAGAGTGCTGCCTTGTAGCAGTTTGAGGGAAACGTATGAATCACTGTTACCGTAGTTTGTGCAGTCATCGTAACTACATCATTACATCATGAGTAAACGCTAAGCCAAGGTGATACCTTGGCTTAGCGTGATACCGTGTACCTTGTTGAAGAACCCAGTCATTAGCTGACAAGTCAACATGCTATCAAACATCTGGTGCACATTTCGCAGGCGTGTACTCCTGTCTATGGGAAAAGCCAGGTTTCACCATGATGACCAATTACAAATCTATAGAGTGCTGTGAACTGCTACCATGAACTCAACTGGCATGGTATTCCTATCTACTGATACTGATGAAACAAGGGGGGGGTTCCTGGTTGACTTCTACAATGCTATAAGTTAACTCTTTGACAGATTTACAGTAGGCCGAGTAGGTCGGTATAGGCTTGTTCCCTTTACGCTCAATAATGAAGTCATTTACAGAAATCCCTCTGTTGTGAATATGTGCAAACGCATGATATTGAAAGACAGCTTGAGGCCTCTATTTATCTCCATAGTAGATTAAACAAAAACACCCAATCTTTTTCCTGGTGACTGATTAATTGTCCTCATTTACAGTAAATTTATTTTTCAAAATATTGTTTTGGAAAATGTAAACATCAAACATTATATATTTTTAAAAATTATATGCTTTCTGGGGTGGAGTAGACGATGAAATGACCAAAAGGTTGTTGTTGTTTTAAGTGAAATATCCCTTTAACATTACACACTCAATTCATAAATGTGCCATACCAATCTCAAGTCACTTCTACTTTCTCCAATCTTCAAGACAGAGTTAAACTGAATGAACGGTTCCACCAGATCGTGTCACATGTAGGAGTAAGCGTACATGCGCATGGATGGACACATTTATTTTTTCTCCATGGCCCTCTAGAGACTGAACCTACCTGAACCTATTCTCTGGACTGGGAACAAAAACCTTCTGTCACTCAGAATATTCCAGTATTACACACACACAAACACAGTTTGTTGCTATTCACGAGCACTGAAACAGTGCACTATAACAGGCCAATGTGAATAGGGTGGTATTTATTCCTCTACTGCCTACTGTATCTAGTATCTAGTAAAAGTAGTGGTAAATTTACCAGTGCCTTTATTCAAGAATCAGAGTCAGATTGAGTTCAAACCAAGGCCAAATCACAGCCTGTATGAGGATGATCTTTATGTGACGTCTTCCACCAATTGAAATAATAAAGCTATAGCTAAGCTGTTTTGGGCCAGATCTGACTAGTTATGATTTATTTAAGTTAATCTGGCCTCAATCTGACTCTCTGATTCATCCAGGGACGTCCGTCTTTAGTGGGCAGTCTTTGTGTTGGTTCAAATCAGGTGATATTCTGGTGCCAGATTTGACTAGCCTTGGATTGCCTTGATCTGGACACAATCAAGACGTCACTAATTCGTCCGGTTTACTATAGCTGGCAACCCAGACTAAGAGGGGGAGGGGCAGGCTGGCAAAATGGCACCTAAGGAGTTAAGCACAATATACAAACTACTACAACTACAACCTACATTAGTCTAAAGAGACTAATGTAGGTTGTAATAATGATGGCAAATGTACAGTGCACCCAACCAGCCCCGTTTTTTGCCATGCGCAGTCACACACACACACCTGTGCATGCACACGCACACACAGCAGAGCAGGGAACTGCCTGGTTGACCTGAACAGACAGAGTATTGTTACAGAGACAGAGGAGCAGGGATTCATTCATTCATCATTATCATTATGTGCCATCGTATAAGGCTACAGTAGCTTCCCTCATGAAACAAACAGCCTTCATTGACCACAGTAATCGGTGATGCAGACAATGGCCATTGTCTTTAAAAAAAAAACACACACACACCAAGATGGTGATCTCATGATGTAAAATACAACATCAAGCGTCACTATTATGAGATAAGGACGTGGTCACAACGCCATAGTGTTAACCTTATCTGTGCTGAGAGACTAAACTCAACATCAAATGGTGGTCTGTGGGTAAAATGCAGAGTAAATAGTGGGCACTGGTATGAAAAAGGTTGAAAACCCCTGCTCTAGATGCAGAACCAACTTGGGACCTTTTCTCCCCTTCTCCTCGTCTGTGGTGGTCCTGCAGCATATACCTACAGGGCTGTGTTGATGTTGGCTGCTGGGCTGCCTCATTCCAAAAGGGATTTTAGTTTTATGTGCTAAGGCAATAAGCTTGGCCCCCTTTTCTCCCCATTAAGGCACAGAATCCTAGTATGGCTCTTTCGTTGGCTTTTCCGATCTTGTTTTCCCCCTCCTCTTGTTATTCCACACCCTGTGCTCATTTCATCCATTTCCAGTCGGCTTCCTCTGTCTACCCCCTACAAGACTTTTTATTTTATTTTTTTAATTTGAGACTTCAGACAACATATTATATACAATATGTGACAATTATATTATTATCACATATAATAGTTCAGTTGGATAAGCTATAGCGTCACTGATACCTAATCATTTGTAGTCTGATAGTTAGGGAATTTTAGAATCATTACCAATAAATATCTTCACCAATGTGTTTCTAATGCTGTCTAATAGCACATACTAAAAAGTTGAAATTCAACTCCAGTGGGAAACCTCATAAAAACAGGTCGAAGTCGGGGTACTAGTCACAGCCTATAGATGGCAAAACATGCACACTGTCATCATGCATTAAGTAGAATGTGATAAGTCTAGGGGGTTTTCCTGATGCTGAATCCATTCCAAGCATTAGTTTTGTAAAAAATAAAAAAAAATAAAACACTCAATGGGCTGAAAGGGCCATAGCAATTGCCCAAATGCTTCCTGAGAAGAAAGAACTAATGGTTGAAATGGATTAGCATCAATGACCCCCACCTAGTTAGACATATCACATGCTACATAAAGCATGATGACATTTTGCAAGTTGAATTTCAACATTTTAGTGCATGTTATTATTAGAGCTTTAGTTTCTATTTATAGTGGCTCATAGGAATAGACTATGTGACAACCAGGGAAAGACTTGGTGACCACCGGAGAGACGGGTGACAGCCGGAATGTAGACGGCACTCGGGTGAGCAGTATGGGTTAGCGCCCCAGCCTGTGTCCTCCGTGAGGAGGAAGCCCAACAACCCTTGGTGAGGCCGTTAGGAGGGCCATTGTGATTCACTGCTCCTGAATGAATTGCCGGTGCTGGGAGTCTGGTGCAACGCACAGGTCCTGTGCCAACCTGGTGAGAGCAGGAGCAGACCTGGTGAGACGTAGGAGGGGTCTGGACAGGAGTCAACCCACAGAGCCTAGTCCTTCCATGTGCCAGAGTATAGTGCCTCCCAGTACCGGCGGAATAGTTCTGGAGCAGTGGATTGTATGGCCTTGGGTCTTTCCCTAGTGGACTGACCGAGAGTAGCTACTGGGACGTAAGTCGGGACTTGATCAACCCCGGCTGGGTCGCCTGAGTGAGGGGTATGATGTTGCGAGACCCGAAACCCCGATGACCTTGGGATACATCACTGAGGATACGTCCCAGTTGCATCCATGCGATGTATCTTTAAACCTTTAGTTTCTATTTATAGTGGCTCATAGGAATAGACTATGTGACAACCAGGGAAAGACTTGGTGACCACCGGAGAGACGGGTGACAGCCGGAATGTAGACGGCACTCGGGTGAGCAGTATGGGTTAGCGCCCCAGCCTGTGTCCTCCGTGAGGAGGAAGCCCAACAACCCTTGGTGAGGCCGTTAGGAGGGCCATTGTGATTCACTGCTCCTGAATGAATTGCCGGTGCTGGGAGTCTGGTGCAACGCACAGGTCCTGTGCCAACCTGGTGAGAGCAGGAGCAGACCTGGTGAGACGTAGGAGGGGTCTGGACAGGAGTCAACCCACAGAGCCTAGTCCTTCCATGTGCCAGAGTATAGTGCCTCCCAGTACCGGCGGAATAGTTCTGGAGCAGTGGATTGTATGGCCTTGGGTCTTTCCCTAGTGGACTGACCGAGAGTAGCTACTGGGACGTAAGTCGGGACTTGATCAACCCCGGCTGGGTCGCCTGAGTGAGGGGTATGATGTTGCGAGACCCGAAACCCCGATGACCTTGGGATACATCACTGAGGATACGTCCCAGTTGCATCCATGCGATGTATCTTTAAACCATTATTAGACAGTAGATACCATTAGAAACACATTGGTGAAGAGGTTTCTTGGTAACAAGTTAGTTCTAGTCCCAGATTTTTATAACCTACCCTAACTATGACTGGGTCTCATTTTGAGAACGTGGGAAAATGTGACCTATTAACATTTGTGACTACTTGGTGAAAAATGGCAGACAGATCAACGTCCGGCCAGGCGGACAGACGGATGGGAAAAGATCCAACCGATACACCTAGCCTGCAGGTTTTCATTTGCAGAGCATTAGCCTTGCCCTGCTTTACTGTGTTTTCTCTGGATGTGGGGCTGTTTGGCTATCAGACCAGCCTAAATCTGTAGGAGGAAGAAAAAGGCGCCTTCGCCTTCCATCTCTCACGCTCTCTCTGGACCTTCCATAAACAGTCTTTACCTGCCCTGGGGAGACGGAACATCTCTACACTTTTCTCACTTTCTCATCCCTTGCTCTTCTCTGCTCCATTCCTCACTCTAGCATTTGTTTATTTAATTAGATGGGACTGTGCCTATGTAGGGATAACACCCGACAAACCGGTGATCACCGGTTTGAAGGGTGTCATCCCGCTTACATGGTTTAAACATTAATAAATAACTACTAATTGACATAAAGAGTACTTAACAAGGCTGCTTTTGTTTATTTGCAGTTGTGTAGGCTTGGTTTGCCCACGTAAGGAGGTCCGTTGTTGAGCGGAGCGGTGCATTGTTGTGACATATGTGACTGCTCATGTGAACCAGAACACTGGCTTCTGATTGGAGCATTCATTCAAGCGTGCGTTTCTGATGATGTCTAATAACATGTACTAAAATGTTGAAGTTCAACTCCTGAGGGAAACTTCATAAAAAAAGGTAAAAGTCAGGGTACTACTCACAACCTATAGAATGAAAAACATGCAAAATGTCATCATGCTTTATGTATACGTAGCATGTGATGTCTAACTAGAATGGATTCATGATGCTGAATCCATTCCAGGCATTAAGTTTTTCTCAGCGGCAAACCTTGTTATGTTATTAGACACCATTAGAAACACATCAAAGAAAAACGATTTAGTTCCCAGAATGGTCAACTGTCTTTAATGTTTCCTAACTACTGCTCTTCCGTCTCTTTGTTCTATTTCCCTCAAGTCTTTCTCAAGCCTGTCTGTGTGTCATCTTTCTCTCTATGCAACTGAATCTCTCGAAGATGATGAGAAGATCTGAACAATGTCTCAAGTCTTTCTTTTTTTGCCAATCAGCTATCCATCTCTCTCCTTCTCCATTTCTCTCCTTCACATTACAACAGCGATCTCAAGTCACTACGCCTTTGCCCAAGCCCCATATTCTATTCACTCGCCATAGACTTGCCTACCGGCTTTCCACAAAGTACTTTCTGCTCTTTCTTCAGTTTCGGAAATGAAACGTACATAAAATCATTTGATAGAGTGATACAGCACCGAGCTGGCGGTGACACTGCAATCTCAACAACGTAAATAGTATTTATGTTGACAATCAGTTTCAAAGAAGCATACTGTATTTACACTATTTTGTTTTTTTATCATAACACAGACATGGTTTCTGTCAGAGACCAATGACAACATTAGACCGCAACCCTCTATCTAGCCTCCCAAGTTCACTTCCCATTCGCCCGGCCCTACTTACTTAGTAGAGTCATACCACAGCATCCATGTTATCTTTATTAAAAGTTATATGTATCCCTAAATAATTCTGATTTGTGTGTTTGTAGCCTGAAATGTGATGGTTTGATTGGCTGTTGTACATTGTTCAGCATGATATTAAATGGATAGCTTGAGCTGTATGTAATAGTTTTTAATATAGTGGCGTCAACTCTATGGAGATCTGCTCTGATTTGGTGAATATTAAGAAGTCCCCCCCCCCCCCACAGATAGAGCTTAACGTCAAAAACCTTATAAGACCACCACTTAGTGGGATTTCTTTTAATCAATGTTCACACTATGATAAACTCTGGTGCAAACACAAAAACACAATACGTATTGGACAAGTGGTCCGTAGGAAACAGCATTGACAAAAGGTTTGTCTACGTGCGGCTCTAGTTTTCATGGGGTCCGTTTTCATGTGGAATAATCTCATATAGACTAGCGTCTGATCTATGAGGTAATACTCGACATGAAAACGTTTGCCGGGCCTTTACATAACAGGTCAGTACAGTGAGAGAGGAGGGGGTAGAACAAATTGAAGCCTCTTAACAAACCAAGTGGAGAGAGAGAGAGTCTGTTTGCAACTACAAACTCCATGAAGTGCCTCGAGCAACGTCTCAGAAACTCGAAAAGAAAAACAAACTGTAACAGGCAGGCCAGAATATACACCATCTGGGTCGACTTGAACACAGTAGTGGTGAATGCGCAAAATCTTTACAAAGATGTAAACAATGTACCTATTGATGACACCCGTTATCTAAATGACTTATGCGTTGTTGTGAAGTCTATCATCTTGTGCTTTCATCCTCACTCTGTGATGCATCGGCTGTACATTGTTAAACGGACATTTCAGTGTTTGCAATAATATATATGCTAATGAGATTTAGAGCACTTACCTGGGGTCTTTGTGTATGTAATATGTGGTTTTAGATATTTTAGATTTTTGCAGTGAACCCAATGTCTCTGATGTCATCAACAGTACTTCCTGGACTACATGATGTGTCAGTAAGACAGCCCTCCCCGATCCACAAGACAGCGCAATGCACCAAAGAATTGTGGGAATTGTAGTCCAGAAAGTAGAAGTAGTGTCGACATCAGAGACACGGCTCATAGCTTAAAATCTAAATCTTCTAAATGACATATGTTTTTACAAAAACAGTGAAATGTCCATTTAAGTTCTCTGGGTCAATTGTTTATGTCAAAAACAAAAATCAATCAAAACAATCAAACAACCAACAAACATTCTGAGGGGTGAAATGTATTGGGGGCACTACTAACATCACCCACATTGACAGGGCAGGGCCTCAGACGTAATATAACTTCTAATCCAAACCAAGTAAGAGAATTTACACTGGCATCAACCGGCCAACCGCGGGTATCAGGCTAACGCAATATGTCTGGTGGTAGATGAAGTCTTGACTCCTGCCTCAACGACTCAAAACCACAAAGGTGGGGTTCAGTTTCAGTAGAATGCATACACTGCTGGGAATGGGGATGTGGGGTTATGAGTGTGTGTGTGTGTGTGTGTGTGTGTGTGTGTGTGTGTGTGTGTGTGTGTGTGTGTGTGTGTGTGTGTGTGTGTGTGTGTGTGTGTGTGTGTGTGTGTGTGTGTGTGTGTGTGTGACCCCCTCGGCACAGTTCTGGCATGTCAGGAATGTGTGTAGTGCCCAGCACTAATCGCACAACCTTGCTGACTGACTGACGGACTGCACCCAGTCTCACTTTCCCCACATCCCAGGCTCCCTCCATCCTCTCTCTACTACAAAACGCAATTCTATGGAGCTTTATTGGCATGAGAACAAAAAAAATGAAAACAAAACAATGATATAATAAAAACTAGAAAAACTGAATTCTGGAGAAACCAGAGCGGGCAGGGTGGGCAGCATACCACATATAGGTTGCATCATGCCTGACAGTGCGTCACAGGTTCGAGACCCGAACCCTGACAACGTTTGCTGCGTGTCATATGGTGTCTCTCTCTCCCCACTATGTAAATATTAACTAAGAAAATAAGCGCAAGGTATTGCAACTGTGGTTGCAACAAGCCCCCCGAAAAATATTGTTTAAAAAAGAAATAATAAAATAAAAAACTCTGGGGTATTGCAAGCGTGGTTGCAACTTGCAATACATCATGATGATGCTACACGTACTGGAATGACGTCACGGTGACGCTTAAACGTTTATATGACAATAAAGCCGAACAATTACTATAGTTGAACCAATCTTAAGACAAATATTGAATATAAAGGAATAAAATAGAGTATGTTGCTTTAGTAGATCGAACTTTTTGCATTGTCAGACATAGTTGTTTTCTGGATTTAATGACTGACACACAAATTTGAAAGTTGACTTGAGCGTGCATTCACTTGGTAGCACCCTCATGTAAATAATGTACACCACACCGAGAAGCGACTGAAGCTCTCCCGGTCAATAAATCACTCTAGCTAGAAATTAAACACAGGGACGGTCTGAAGAGGAGGAAGAATTAGTTGTACACTAGATACTGAGGCCAACACATGAGTTCCAGATTGGGCGAGATCAACAATAACCTCACCTAAAACAATGATGCCACAATGGTAGGCTGAAGAGTATCGCAAGAGTACACTCACTATTTAATGGGAAAACAAAGGGCGGCGATCAGGCGGTGACTGATGATGTGCTGACTGAGTGAATTTAGTCAATATCATTCTTTAATACGGATAGTTTTTGGTGGTTGTTAACTTTGCATTCTTTATGATTACCATTCTGAAATAAGCTGACAGGTTGAGTAGGGGGGCAGACAATGAAAAAAGGCGATGTATTGTAAGTGTAGTGCAACCTAAACCAGTTTGTGTGTGATTTGGAATGGCTTATTTGCCAGTAAGCTGTCTAGCAAAGCTTATCCTTATAGAGGGTCTTATCTTAGCACCGAGCCAGAGTAGAGATAGACAGCCAGGACAAACCGAACCAACCCAGTTAGCTCCTTGTCGCTTTGTGGCTATGATTTGAACAACTTTTGCCAAGTGACCCAGACAATATCCTACACTTCTACGGCCCGTTACGTTCACGGAACTTCCCTTTAATAGTTCTGTGAACGATCAGAGTCTCCCCCCGCGTCCAGACCAGATCTAGCACAAAGTGATAGCGATCGTGTCAAACACACGAGGCTGAACAAGAGCTTTTTAACAGATCCAAAGCGATAGCATTAGCAAGCATGAACAGCTTGTGTGAAACCACTAGGGCTAAACTCTTGAATGAGTTTTTTTTTCCTGCCTGGCCGGGGCGACGCTGCCAGAGCCATGCACCTAAGAGAAAGAGTTGGGGCATTGAGGGGTCAGAAAATGCAGCGCTCGAGCAGCTGTTCATCATGCAGCCTGAATAGGGACAAAACTGGAGTTGGAAATACATTGTTTTCAATGAGGGCTGCCGCAAATAAGAGCTGTTTTAGGGCATGTGTGCATCGCCATCATGTTGACTGTTTTGTGTTGTAGAGTAGCAACTTAAGTCTATGGTGTTTTGTGTTTTGGGCTGTTGCTCGAGTCCAATACATTCCTGCCTAGCACCTACTTCCAGGTGTAGGAGTTGTCCCTATGTGCCGTCCCAAGTCTACGTAGTAGAACCGCCATTTTGCTGGCCCCACGAAGTGAACGGAGTTGTCGTGACTCTGTCGGCACTCTATAACTTCTGTATTCTGTCTGTAGTACGAAAGGGGGACGCGCCGCCACAAGCAAGCTAAAAGCACAACAAGCTTTCAACACACATTTCTACGAATGCGACGAGCGGATTACTTACCCGTAAAACTCCTGGATAAACTTCTTCTGTGCCACTGGTGTGCGCGGGCCGAAACTTTGTCCCCTCGATCGCGGAGAACTGGAGTAACTTTAAAACGCTCGCGCTGTCCGCAAACGGCGTAACATTTAGCAAATAAAAAGTCTCACTTTTCAGTCGCCATGTTGAACTGGGAAATGCTACATCCGGGGAGTTGCACTCACTCAAACTCCATAGCAACCATGCCACTCTAACTCTGTGTGTGTTCGTGCACGCTGACGCACGCACGAACACACACATACAGATAGCGTTGACATCTAAGATAGGTGTCACATAGGAGCGAAGCCAGAATTTCACTATTGGGTGGGTCTGGCCACCTCCTTGCACTTGTGGTACTCTTTACAATATTTTATTTATGTAGTGTATAACATCATAGCCTACACTGTACTTATTATATACATGATCACTGGCATGATACATTGCTAGATGGTAATAAATGCTGTGAATGAAAGTGTTTTTAGGTGTTTGTGCACTTGCCTAGTATAGGCCTATACTAAACAATTTTAGCCTTGGAGCACACTGCAGATATTGGAAATATCGATTTAAAAAAATAATAATAAGAAGAAGAAATACATCGATTTTTGAGTTAAAGGAAAAACATTGGTGATAGTCTTGATAGACTGTTCTTTTCTCCACTTAAGAAGGTGAATCAGATTCCAATTTGTCCACTGATTATTAAACATCCAAAATGATGTATAAAATAAATTACCAAGACACCTGGTACCTGTATACCCCATAGGTATACCTCCAATAAAGTCCTACACAATATAGGCGGAATAAAAATAAATAAATAAAAAACAAGTGATATGTTTATGTAGGTCTCTCTCTCTCTCTAATACATATAGCAGAAGACTTTTTCCCCAAAATATGGACCATAGACTTGTTATGGACACGGTTATGGACATGTACAATGTACAATACAGCTCCCATGGGTTCATTCAACACATTATTACACTAATGAAAAATCTGTTATCACGTCTTTCAAAATCCCAAAGACGGTCTTTGGGACAAATGGCAACATTTTTCCTCATTCCTCACATTATGCAGAAAGAAAAAGAGCAGCTCTGTTTATGGTCTAGAGAGAGTGGTCCTTAGGGTGGTTGTATTCCATTGGTCATAGTTTCAAACTTACATTGAGTGTGTGCAGTGCACCTAAATCCAAACTGTTTATTTGAGGGACAGAAGTACTGCATTTGTGGGACAAGTGGGGAAACGTTATTTCAATTCAAATGTAACAAAAATATATTTGAATTGAAAAATAGTTGATCAGATATTTTTGATAAATACGACTATAGTGTAAAAGTAAATGGTGCATTTATATAGCACCTTTATCCAAGGCACTTTACATAGATTGTAGAGATCCCATTTGCACACCAATGGCAGCAGAAACCATGCAAAGTACTGACCAGCACATGCAAGGAGTTAGGAGTTAGCAAGTGTCTTGCTCAGGGAAACATCTACACTGACTCTGAGGGAGCCAGGGATCGAACCGACAACCTTGCGGTTACCATCCAGTGACTCTAGCCCTGAGTCACTGCCACCATGTAGAGTGGCCCCCCTGGAGTGAGATGTGGAAATACTTATCAGGTTATTTTAACTTAAAAACACAGCAGGATAAGAGACAACAGAAAACCACATATTATGGCATTAGAACACTGATGCCTTCTCACAATGTGGGACAGGGTCTCAATTTGTGGGACATCCGGACACATAAAACATCTTCAAACTGAGGGACTGTCCCTTGCAAAGAGGAGTCATCAAGTGTAATCTGTGGGAATGTGTGTCTCAAATGTCCTGGCATAGTGGGCAGAAGCTCTGGTAGGGAGGCTATATGGGCTGGTGGTAGCAGCTACATGAAGACAAGGCTCCAGTATTGGGTCATGGGAAGGGAAGGGGAGGCAGACCAAGGAAGTGGGTTCAGTTCAGGATGTGGATGGATAGAACATACAGATTGTAAAAACACAGAAAACAGTATGCACTAGTTTAGAACCATGTCTAGTGCAACCTTCCTTTTCTTTTCTTCTTCTCAAACGTAGATTGATTGATTGATTGATTGATTGATTGATTGATTGATTGATTGATTGATTGATTGGGCTAAGTGATTGATTGATTGATTGATTGATTGATTGATTGATTGATTGATTGATTGATTGATTCATTCATTCATTCATTCATTCATTCATTCATTTGATTGATGCCTACATGTTAACATTTTGGAGAATCACAATACATTTCATTTTACAAAACTACTTACCACTCATCATAACATTTAGAGACACATGGATGATGATGACGGTTATTATTATTACCCCTATTATTATGTACAAAACAACTCCAGGGCTACTGTTTTTAAATGCAGTGTTATAATTATGATGTTATAACTATGGGATTGTCATTGTGGCACTGGTTAACCTATACAACATTGCCCCCTACTGGCAGATACATTATGCTACTTTATATGACAGTAATCTTTGTCGGGTTAACGGAACGAAAATGATTCATAATAAACCAATCTTTCCAGTAATTGAGAGAAAGAAAGAAAGAAAGAAAGAAAGAAAGAAAGAAAGAAAGAAAGAAAGAAAGAAAGAAAGAAAGAAAGAAAGAAAGAAAGAAAGAAAGAAAGAAAGAAAGAAAGAAAGAAAGAATTTCCAATGTCATAAGTGCTGACCAGGCTATTCTAGCTCAACACAATTATAGCTTTACAATCAGTGTTGGGAATATTTTGTTAATATATTACTTATTAATTAATTATTACCTTCATTTTAAAGCAATGTATAATATCACAATATTACTGTCTGAGCAAGTGTAATATATTAATATTACTATTACATATTACTTAAAAAAAATCAAATATTGCGTAGGCCAGTGGCATACCTACAATAAAGCAAGCCACTTGGCTATCTGGCCAAATCCATCTGAAATCAACATGAAAAAACGTCACTCCTGAAAACAGTCCTGGCGTAGACCTACCTCATCATACTCAGCTATATGTACAGTTAACACAGGAGTTAAATCTATTCCTTGAATTGATGGAAGCCAGTAAATAATTTGATGATAAATTATAGAAAAAAGTAATTATTTAACTTCTCCTGTTGCCAAGATGATTTCACAAGAACAATTTCAAAAGAAAAGTGTAATATATGTTTTTTGTTAAGTAATATGAGTATTACAAGTTACTGCATTTTGTTAATATATTATGTAATATATTAAGTTACGTAGTGCACATGTCCCAACACTGTTTACAATCTGAGGTGTCCTCATCTACCATCTACCAGTAGCTATGTTAGCAGAATCAAGTGGGCATAGAGTCTCTGTATTGTAACACCCACCTTTCCCCTGACTTCATTCTAATCCCGATCAATGTAGTTGGCAAAAGGCTGACACTGCAGTACTGAATATAATTAGACTTTGATTTCTCCTGCACAGCTAGTCATATTTCTTAAAGGCCTTATTTATCCAGTAACTTGCTTTGTTGATCAAGCAAGATCTTTTCCGTGTAGTCCTGTGAATGGACTGTGTGCTCATTCACAATTTCTTTTGTCTTATAGCTGGTACTAGGTGGTACTAGGGAGTGGGATTCTGTGCACTAGGGCAGTGGTTTTCAACCATTTTCATACCAGGGCCCACAATTTATTCAGCCTTTGAGCCATCACCACCACTTGACATTTTCACCCCAAAGACACAAAACTAAAGTTTTTGTTTTGTTTTGTTTTGTCCACAATTCCAGGCTGCATTTCGCAAACATAACAGGCAAACATGGATCAAAAAGACCTTTATTATTCTACATTCTATGATTGTGTAGACTACTTAATGAAGTGGGCTATATCAGATGATGAATATTTTAACTCTTGAGAGAGTGTACATGAAACCAAATGGACAACAAGAGAAACCAAATGGACTCGCAAGGGTCCATTTGGTTTCATTTTTAGACTCTCAAGAGTTACATCTGGTTAATCAACTTCCCATCGTCTTAGCTGACAGCCTGACACCACCTGGAATTCTCTCAAAGACCACTGGTTGAAACACACTGCACTAGGGCATATGTAGTTGTTTATTTTTTCTGTCTGATTTTTTGCCTTTTATTCTGGTACTGCTTATTGTCAACATTGTTTATTGCTTATAGTTAAATTAAAACCTGCATTTTCTGGGTTCACCAGTTTTGCTGAATGTAAATGTTCAGGGTGCATTCCAGTACACAAAGAAACAAAGAAAAAAGTGCACAAAAAGAAAGAAAGAAAAAAAAGAAACACATTTTCTCCCCTGTGATTGATTTATCCAGGCCCAAAGCCAGAAGACAAATTAATTCAATCCACATATTGTGCTGAATATAACTCTAGTAGTAGTAGTAGTAGTAGTAGTAGCAGCAGCAGCAGCAGTAGTTGCAGCAGCAGCAGTAGTAGTAGCCTATAGTAGTAGTAGTACAACGTAGCATATAGTAGTAGTAGTGGTAGTAGTAGCAGGCGAACTGTATTTTTCTCCACAATTAAAATGAAGTATAGGCCGATATACTGACCCCATCCTCCCTGTATTCTTGTATACCCACATCTAGGCCTACAGCCCTACACGTAAACGTTTTCAAGGCTCATGAGGCCATGTGACCACAGTTTGACCACATTCACACATGTTGGCAACATGTCACACATGACATGTTGCCAACATGTCATGTGTGACATGTTGTGACAATTCATTTAAAATTGGCTAATTAGCCAATTTTAAATGCTAGCATTCAATGAGGATTTTCGTGGTGGCAGTAAGTCATATGATCATCATGCCTTTGTTGTTGTCCCAGCACTTGGCCTGTGATTGGCTAAAACACCAACGGTCGTGACAGTTACAACACTGTCACAACCATTATGCAAAACTGTTGTGACCATTATGCATAACAGTCATATCAGTCACTGTCATGGTATGCCGTGGGTGCAAAACGATGTGACGAAGTGTGATGAAGTTGAAAAATAACAAATCTGTCGCAGCAGAATTATAACTGTTGTGAGCGTTTTGGCCAATGGTCGAGACAGATTCATAACTGCTCCAGGGCAACCAGACATGCTTTAAAAGGATCCCAGGCAAATAAGCCTCATGTGGATGAATACATTATACTTGTACTCTATAACTAGAATTAAAATTTAAAACACATATAATATGTTCTTTAGTTTAAAAATATACTCAACAAACACAACACTTTTATTTTTGCCCCTCAAAGATCTAAAATTCATTCCAGATACACAATATTACCATTTCGACAGCGTGTGCCAGTTCATACTAATATCCAAAAATGCACATTTCAGAGTGGCCTAAGCTATTTTTTTGTGGACAGTCTAAGGCACACCTGTCCACTACTCATGATGTCAGATCTGCATCTTGATGTGGCTCACCTGTGAGGTGGAATGGATTATCTCAGCAATGCAGATGTGCTCACTAATCTATCACACATTTAGACAGATTTGTGAACAATGTTTGAGAGAAATGGTAATATAGGATGTCTGAAATGAATTTTAGATCTTTAAGTCCACCTCATGAAAAATGGGAGGCCCCAATGGGGCTTAAAAACGCCATTGGTGGGGAACGTCCACAAACCAGACTCCTCTCTTAAAGCACAGCACTGGCCTTGGTGTACAGGCTTCCCATTCCCATTAAAACAGAGCATTATCCTTTCTTTTGCCCATCCGCTTTGTTAGAGTAACGACTATTCCTGATTGGATTGTAGCAGCCTTTCTGCTGCACTACCTCGTCATCAATCATTCCAAGTGAGAGAGCTGGCTAATTACTATAAAGAGCCAAAGTGGGACAGGAGGATTCCACGTGGTTGGTAACAGTGGCTTCACCTATATATATATACATATACAGTGTGTGTGTGTGCGTGTGTGCGTGTGTGTGTGTGTGTGTGTGTGCGCGCACGCGCGTGTGTGTGTGTGTGTCAGAGGCACTTGCCCTCAGCTCACAGTCACTTAGTTGCCACCCAAATATTGTATATCGTAATATATTTGCATTTAAGTTTATTTTCTACTTGGATGCTTTCAACAATTCCTTTCGCAGTTGAAAAATGTGTTTTTGTTTAAGTCACAATCGACTTATGTAAATCAGTGGTTCCCATAGGGGTCCGAGACCACAGCAAAATGATAGTTTGGAACCAAATGGACCTGGGAGAGACATAGGAAGATAGATAGCAAGCGGGGAAAGACACAGAGGTGGAAAATAACATTTTTTTCTTTTAACCTCATTTTGTACCAACCCACATCTGCATTTTTTATTTTATTTTGCAAAACCATTTGTCCAGGAAATGTAGCTAATTATCCCACAGGATTAGTGGATTCAGTTTGTTTTAGACCAGTGATTCTGTAGACCCAACAAACTGAAAGTAGACAATAACATAGGCCTACATGATGTACAACAATCTTTTAATCTAAATCACACCACCAACTATCAGGCCTTGTGGGTTTGAGTCCTGATCGAGGGCATGGCGACCTTTGCTGCGTTTTGTTACTCCCTGTCTCTCCTCAACTCATTTCCTGATGAAACGGCTCTCGACAACAACCACATAATTCTCTTGTGGCAGATCCATATTTGAGCTTGAAATTGGTCATACTGCAGTAAACCAAATGTTATTAAAGAGAGTGTACACTGCACATGAGTCATTGCCACCAGTGACTGGCTGTGTATACATTCGTGGAAAACCTACTGTTACCTACTAAACCTACTAATGTGTGGAGACACCATCAAACATTAACCAAGACTATGACAATGTTTATATTCTTCTCATACTGAGAGTGATTCCAGCAATCTTTCAGGATGACAAAGACAAGAGAGAAAAATAACTACAGAGGAAGAAGGAGACACATGGACTGTTTTCAAAACACTGAAAATTGTCACCATCAAAGTGTATTATTATATTTAAAAAAAACATAATTTCATCCCCATGATGGATGCTCGTAAAGTGGCATGTCCCTTCACCAATGCAATACTGTTGAAAGCAGCAGCATGATGAAAGTAACTAGAAATATTAGTACGAGTTCCGGTGATGACGTCATACTGAGAGGACTGAGGTTGTTTCGCTCCCGACGCAATTCTCCTTAAAAGTTATATTTTACGTTTATATAGCTCAACCGAACTGGCTGTGTTTGCTGCTGAATAACCACAGACAATGTCAAAACCAGATGGGACCCCAGGCGCGGCAGATAAACAACAGAAACAACAACGACCGGCTCGAAAACAGGCCGTGGCTAAACCAACCATGGCTAGCAAGGACAGTGGGCTAAGCGAGCTAGCAGATGCTAACGCTAGCTGGCCTGTTGATGTGTCTGCACTGGCGAGTGAGATCACAAAGAAGGTCGCGGACATGATGGATGACAAGCTGTCGGCTCTCTCCAGTAAGTTCGACCTGTTTGTAGCAAAGTATGAGCAAGATGCTAAACGTCTGACAGAAGCTGAAGCCCGCATTTCTACTGTTGAAGACACTGTCAATGATTTAGTAATGCGGCTACACGAGGCTGAATTCAACGTGACTGTCCTCACAAACCGGATGAATATGCAGGAGGCACGATCACGCAGAGACAACCTGCGTGTTTTTGGAATCAAAGAGGGCCGTGAGGGGACCAACGCGCTGTCCTTTTTTGAAACGTGGCTGCCTGAAGTCCTAAACATTCAAGCTAAAAACAACAGGATACGTCTCGACAGATGTCACAGGGGACTGGGACGTCCAAAGCCAGGCTCCCCCCGTGTTGTGGTCATGAAGCTACACGACCCGACTGATAAGATGAGGATCCTGAAGGCTTACAACGAGAAACGAGGGCTCGAGTATGAGGGGACCAGGATCACCATTCGACAGGACATCCCACTGGAAATTCTGCAACATCGACGCAAGTTCAATACAGTCTGCCAGCACCTCATCAAGAAGAAAATCAAGTTCAAGATGCGATTCCCTTCCACCCTGTGCTTCACGTACAACAACCAGAAGCATACTTGTGAAACCGCCGAAGAGGCCAGGGAGGTACTGGAATCACATGAAGTTGAAATGTCGGAGGTCCAGCGCGATGAGGGACTCCGAGATGAGGGCGAAGATGACGACGGACAGCAACACGACGACGAGAGATGAAGCAATAATAGTCAGCGAGTGAGAACTTGGATGATGCAGTAATGAAACATGTAGCAGGTTGGTTGCTTGGCAGAGATTAGTCTAGGCCTGTTTTTTATTTTTTTATTTTTATTTATTTATTTTATTTTTAGTACTAGTATAAGACTCAAGCAGACCTCTAATTTTTTTATTATTATTTTTTATTTATCTTATATTCATCATTGTTTCTGTTTTTGTTTTATGACTCGGTTTATCAGTCTGTTTCGGTTTTATTTTTGCAGTTGTTACTGATACGGGATGTTTACTAAACAGGGGAGGGGTCTTGTTTGTAGTATGATTACTTTATTTCTAATATAAATGGCAGGTCAGTTTAGGTTGTGCATTCTCACCTCAGCAGCAGGTATGGACGAATAGACAGGTTTTATTTTCTTACTCATGTGATTTCATTTTGTTTTATCAGGTCACCGACTGTGTTGAAACATTCGTACGCACTTTTTAAAGCTTTATTTTAGTTGATACAGTCGGTATAGAAGGAAGAATTATTTCATGTGGGATTGATTTATTTATTTATATTTTTTTGTTAGTTTGTGGTCCCATACCCTTTTTTTATTTATTTTTCATGAGCAATGCTGAAGGTGCAGATATGGGGGGGTTGTTTTAGGGGGTGGGGGATTAGATTTGTTCGGCAAGAGAAGTTTGGCTGACGGTCTGATCACTCTGATGGGCTTCGGCTCTCAGTATCACGGGAACCTGGTGGATGTCGCATCCATTGTTGTGATGGATGTAGTTTTTGTTTCATGGGTTTTTGATAGTGTTTTCAGTTTTTTTTTTCATCTGATTGAGGGCATTTTGATTCGAGTTTGCAAAGATACACATATTACCGTTCTTTTCTTGTATTGCACGCACTGGGTACATTTCTGTGTTATCGTTATAGTCTTTCCATATGAGTACGACTAAGTATATCTCACTTAACGTAAAGGGGGCAAATCATGTCATAAAGCGTAAAAAACTCCTGTCCTGGCTGAAGAGAGAGAGAGTTAACATAGCACTCCTACAGGAAACACATCTGGACGATAAGGAACATGAAAAGCTTAAAAGAGAATGGGTCGGCCAAGTTTACTATTCCTCTTTTTCGACAAGTAAGAGAGGAGTCGCCATTCTCATAAATAAAAATACGCCATTTATTTTAGATAGCTGTATAAAAGACAAAAATGGACGCTATGTTCTTATATCTGGTGTCTTATATGGAGAACGTATTATGATTGGCTGCATATACGCTCCAAATACATATGAGAGTCAATTCTACTCTTCTCTGCTGGCTGACGTTTCCTCTCTCTCTTCTTCGTACACAATATTGGCTGGTGATTGGAATTCTACGGCTAATCCTGAAATAGACCATTATCCACCGTCCAGGGCCAAACCTTCTAAAATGTCAAGAGCCATGAGAGAAGTATGTTCTGACTTAGATCTATTTGACACTTGGAGAGTCCTCCATCCCTCAGAGAGGGACTATACGTTTCTCTCAAATCCGCATAAGGTCCTCACTAGGATTGACCATATTTTTACCTCTAGGTTGGTGCTTGATAGAGTAGAAAAATGCAATATAGGTTGTAGATTATTATCAGATCATGCCGATGTCTCCATGGAGGTCGCACCACCGTTCTATCAGCCCACCTCACGCCGCTGGCGTTTGAACCCTTCTATATTGAACAGTACCGCTTTTGTAGACTATATGGAAGACCAAATTAAACAATTCTTAGTGGTTAATGATAATGATGAAACTAATCCGTCTATACTGTGGGAGACCCTTAAGGCTTATGTTAGGGGTGCTGCCATATCGTATTGCTCGGCAAGGAAAAAAGAGGCCTTGAAAAAACAGATTGATTTAGAAAAACAATTAATGGACTTAGAAAAACAATTGAAGGACAATCCATCCAAGACCTTGCTAAATAGAACGGATGTCACACGTTCAGCTCTTAACCAACTTTTAACACAGAAAGCGGAGGCCAGCATCTTTTATGCAAGGCACAGGCTGTTTGAAATGGGAGATAAACCAGGGAGGCTACTTGCACGTTTGGCTGCAGGTAGACAGAACTATAACTCAATAGCTTCACTCAAAGATGACTCTGGGAAGAGCCATTATGAGACAAAAGTGCTTACTGAAATAATGGGGAACTTCTATAAAAGGTTATATGCTCCTGATCCAACAGCTGATGAGGAGACTATGCATACTTTCTTGGACAAGCTTAACCTTCCATCCTTGTCAGAAGCAGACCAGGAAACTCTTGGGAGGCCTATTACATCAGAGGAGGTTACAGAAGCAATAACATCACTACGGAGCGCTAGGGCCCCCGGGCCGGACGGGTACGGGCCAGAGTTTTATAAAAAGTTCCATAAATTATTAATAGGCCCCCTAACTAAAATGTATTTACACTCTATAGAATTAGGCCAGTTTCCCTCCACCCTATATGCTGCAAATATTTCTGTTATTCTCAAGAAAGGAAAACCCCCGGATGAATGTGGCTCATATCGTCCTATTAGTTTAATTAATGTTGATAGTAAAATATTTTCTAAACTTCTGGCAAAAAGATTGGAAGGCCACCTTCCTTTTTTAATTGGAGAACAGCAAACTGGTTTTATCAAAAATAGAGTTTCTCAGCTAAATATGAGGACATTAGTCAATATTATACAGTACACAAGGACTCATAAAATGGAGGGTCTTGTAATTTCCTGTGATGCAGCAAAAGCTTTTGATAAAATCTTGTTTCCTTACTTATTTAGCACCCTGGAGAAGTTCTGCCTGGGCGGGGGCTTTATTAATATGTTAAAATTAATCTACTATTCCCCAAGGGCAAGTGTGCTGGTCAATGGTATGTTGTCCCCAGAATTTAACCTTGGTAGGTCTGTGCGTCAGGGGGATCCGATTTCTCCGCTCATTTTTAATTTAGCCATCGAGCCTCTGGCTGAAGCAATTAGAAGTCATATTAATATATCTGGAATTCGAATGGGCTCAGTCACACACAAGCTGGCTTTGTACTGTGATGATTTATTATTATTTGTAACCAATCCATCCAAGTCCATCCCAGCTATAATGTCTCTTATTCAGACATTCGGTTCCTTTTCAGGATACAGGATAAATTATGACAAATCTGTAGCTATGCCTCTGGGGGGCAGTGTTGACACACCACGCTTGCCCAACTTTCCTTTTGTCTGGTCCACTACTGGTTTTACATATTTAGGAATCACCATTTCTCCTAGTGTTAAGGATATTTTGAGGTTAAATTTCTCCAATGTACTACAAAATGTTAGAAGGGACCTTACAAGATGGTTTGACCTTCCAGTTTCTTGGATGGGCAGGATAAATCTAATTAAGATGAATGTTTTACCCCGGATTCTATATCCTATGCAAATGCTACCCTTATACATTACCAAGAAAGTAATTAGAGAAATTGAAAGGGACCTTTCAAAATTTATATGGCATGGTAAAAAACCTAGACTGAGTATGAAGACATTACAACTGCCTAAGGATAGAGGAGGCCTGGCACTCCCAAATATTTTATATTACAATTGGGCCTGTCACTGTCGTACTATGCATGAATGGGTTCATGATTTTCTTACTGGTAGACCAGAGCCCCTTGAAGTATGGGAATGTACTCCCTACGTACTTCTAGCAGAACTTACAAATATACACAAATTACACTCTGTATCATCAGATAGTCCGATACTCTTGAATTCAAGTAAGATCTGGAAAAATATTGTAGCGTTTACTGGTAGGAAAGGTATGTCCTCATATCTGACACCACTTATGGGTAATAGGCAGTTTGCCCCGGGGATAAGAAGTGCTGTTTTCCGTTCATGGTATGATAAAGGTATTAGGGTTGTGGGAAACCTGTTTGATGCCAATGGTGTTTTAATGTCATTTGAAATGGTCAAAAACGCATTTGGGATCCCACGAACAGATTTCTTCGCCTATCTACAGGCTCGCCACTTTATAAATAATGCCATTAGGTTTCCTCTAGATGGGTCTCGTCCCGGACCCTTAGAAAAGTCTATTTTGTATTTTACTAATAAAAAAGGCTTGATTTCATACTTTTATGATACTTTCCTGAGTTATGACAAACACAATGTGGACACTGTTATGCGGCGATGGGAAAGGGACTTTCAAACGGAGTATGAACAAGACTGCTGGTCTGAATGCATTCAAAATTCTCATTCTATCTTTATTAGTAATAGATTCAAAGAGATGCAGTATAGGATTCTTCATAGACAACACAGAACACCCGAAATATTAAACAAATTCGATCCTAGCAGGTCCCCATTGTGTATCAAATGCAAAGAGGAAATTGGAACATATATACACTGCTTCTGGGAATGTCCCAAGATTTCCAGGTTTTGGTCCTGCGTGGCCAGAGAATTGAGTTCAATTATGAAGTCTACTATCTGTAAAGATCCTGGGCATTTTCTATTGGGGCTGCCATCTAAATTTGGGGCATTAGATCCTAGAAGAACCAAGCTACTTGGTAAGCTTCTCTGTGTAGCTAGAAAATGTATTTTGTTTAATTGGATTCTCGAAAAACCTCCATCAGTAACTCAATGGTACAGAGAAATCTACAGAGTTCTCCCCATGGAAAGACTCAGTGCCAAGATGAAAAATAGCGAAGATAGTTTTATGAATATTTGGCGTCCTCTTATAGACTATTTGCCCAGAGATCTATCTACACTGATTTATAGGGGAAGCGATTCACTGGATATTAGAGCCCCACCTGTACTCTTACAGTTTACCTACTGATGTGCCTGGTGCGTGCAGTATTCTACAAAATATACCTCTATGTACAGTATATATTTAAAATATGTGTTATGTATCTATTTTTAAATGTGCTAATTGCCCTTTCTTTCTTTTCTTTTCTTTCTTTTCTTTTGTTAAAAACATTGTGCTTTTGATTTATACTTGTAAGATTAATAATGAAAACTAATAAAATATTATTATGAAAAAAAAAAAAGAAATATTAGTACAAGTAACTGTAATGTTATTACTGTTTTGTAGGATGTAATCTCATTACTTTACCCTCACAAAAACATGCAGTAATCCAGGTCTCTAAACTGGCCAGCCAGGGCGCCTAATGGAGAGGACAGGAACTGATTGGAATAATGTGTTCCTTCCATGCACTATGTCCAACCAGGGAAACTCCCCCCTTTCAGGTGAAAGGATCGAATGCATCGAAGGAAGCATGAAGCCAGTCCACTGCCTCCACAGGTTTATGGGTGAAAAATGGGAACTTACAATAGTAAAAACATGTTTTTGTGACAAGCCTTTACTTGTAGACAGTAGACAGTCTCATCCTGACACCACCGCAGACCCCTGGCCCATCTGTGAATGCTGCAGTTCAGTCTGCCTACCTCAGCACTTCTTGACAACATAAACAATTTTGCACAACCTGCAGATGCAAGTGGTTATCCCATCCAGCTTCTGTACCATTGCTCCATCTGTGTATTGCGCTGCAGGGCTGAATACATTATACATACTGTATTATATATACCGGTATATATATATATATATATATATATATATATATATATATATATATATATATATATATATATATATATATATATATATATATATATATATATATATTGAGATTGAGATTGAGATTGAGATTGAGATTGAGATTAAATTTATAAATACAGTACAACGAAAAGTATTTTCACATCTCATCAGGGCAAACAAGACAGTACTGGAGTAATGGTAGTAAGTGCAAAGAGTAGGTAAGTAGGTAAGTAATAATAATTGTAAATATATTGTAAATATAAATGTATACACTGTATATACTGTTTTTTTTTTTTTTTTTTTTTACTTGGAAAAGCAGTCATTTAACACATTCTCTGACACTCTCCCTCATGGTACATTGGCCCGGGACACTGCACTGCAGCCTGCAGGGACATTTTTATTTCAGCATCCTTCCTGCTCGCTCTGCAGCTGCGATAAAGCTGGCTGAATGCACAAAGTGAAAAGTGTAGGCAGAGCCTCTGGTGTTGGTGGAGTGAGAGTGGAATGTATAGGCTACATGCTGCAGTATTGCAGTGGCTGTCCCTGCTTGACTGTCAAGTAAACTATGCTTGGTGAAATGTACACCACTCCCGCGCAGACAGTTGTGTTTTAGTGTGGGGAAAAATCATGGCACTGCATCTTTGACTTTTACAATTAATTAACACAATAAACATGATCATCAGGTATTTATGTTATATGAGGAGGAAGATATTTTTTGCAAAAGTGTACAGTATGTGTTAAAAATGTTGTTTTTTTATGTGGGCATCCCTACCAGTTTAAGTATGCTATGCCTGGTTTGCTTTGTGGGTAGTGATGGGCAGGGGTGTCATGCTTATTGATTTACTGCCCACACGCGTGTGACGTCACTAAGGTTCAGATCCACACTATTCATTTGAGGGAATTTCAAGTCAAATGTATCAAATACGTTTTGAGGCTGTAGATCAGATATTTTGATACAACAGTATAGGCAATGTGGCCCCTCTGGAGTGAGTGTGGAAATATAGTGGCACCATGGAGGGAATAATTCTCGGATTATTTTAGAAAAACATCTATAGAAGGAAAAGAGACAACAGAAAGCCAACTACGAAGGGGACTACAAAGTATCGAGGCATTTTGAACACTTGTGCCTGTCTCAGTCACAATGTGGGACACAGTCTCAATTTGTGGGATGCTTGAAAAGTCTTGCCCCACGCAAAAGGGGGACATCCGGTCACCCTAGACGTCACGTGTGCACATGTCACACGTACCAGGATGATCATGGTAAAATAAAAGCTTAAAAAATAATAGCACTCTCTCTTTAAGGAATAATAAAAAGCAAAAAGTGTATGAATTCCTGTCCAAGAAGTCTGAGGACGACCTAGTGAAGTATACCAACATTTTCCCTAACAATCTACATACCACATGTTGAATGACCTTTCTTGTACATAATTGCATATTAGTCCATTTGCCAGTATGTAAACACAGCATTTTGAGTAAAACCAAGGTTTTATGTTTATGAAATGTTGAGTCTCCAGCATGTAGAAACTGCCAGATGCTAACTGCTAACATGTGTTGAGCAATTTTCATAATATGTCACCCTACCATTAACAACCAACAGAAGTCAGAATTCAAAATTCCATCATGCTTTATGTATTGTGTAATATGTCTATGTGTTGTCATGATGCTACATCCATTCCAAACATTAGTTTTGCTTAAAAAGAAAAGAAAAGAAAAAGAAAACAGTTGTTTAGCTAAAAACAGCAATAACACTAACCAAAAATGACTTTCATCATTTTCAGCCAAATGAATGTTCATCCATTCCAAACCAATGCTTGGAATGGATTCAGCATGATGAAAACCCCCTAGTTAGACATATTACAGTACATGCTACATAAAGCATGATGACATTTTGACTTTTTTCTTTTGCCTTCTATAGGTTTTTAATGATATGGTGACATATTATACCAAATATGAACATTTCTCAACAAGTCAGCATCTGGCAGTTTCTACATGCTGGGGGACCCCTACTTAACATTTCTAACATAAAACCTTGGTGTACTCAACTTGCATGGGTTCACAATGGGGCTCTATGGGCTGGCAAGCATATGCTATGTTTTTGTGGAACATCAGCTATATTCTTTCTCATGAAGAGGAGAACCTTTCACATGGGTAAATCAAGATTTTTCTGAAGATGCTTTCTAAATGAAAGCCGGGGGGTGGGGGGGTTGAATAACCTGGAAGTGACCTGTGGTGACACAGATATAGGGTGATTACTCCCCTGGGCCCTGCAGGCCTGCCCTCCCTGTGTGTCCTAATGCAACCTCCTGGTTCAAGTATTAGAAGAAGGAACATATTTTTTAAATGTCAAGCCACAGAACACTCTAAACACTTTCTCTCCGGAGGAATCATCAGATCATAAAACGCCACTATGTGGAGCCTTGGAAGTGAACAGAGAAATGTATAAATAAATATACATATATAAATAGATCATCTCTCCACTCTTTGATTTCTCTCTCTCTCTAGGAGCTTGTCCTCAGACGAGCCCTTCAGCTTTGCTTCAGAGTGAGCATTGTACTGCTATTAAAGGATAATACCACTTTTGTGTGTGTGTGTGTGTGTGTGTGTGTGTGTGTGTGTGTGTGTGTGTGTGTGTGTGTGTGTGTGTGTGTGTGTGTGTGTGTGTGTGTGTGTCATTGACTTACATTGTACACTAAAACAGCCCTCAAAGTTACTCTTTAAGTACATAAACAAACACAAAGTTGATTCAGACACAACAGATCATCACAGTTTTTTATATATATATATATATATATATATATATATATATATATATATATATATATATATATATATATATATATATATATATATATATATATATATATATATATATATATATATATATATATATATATATATATATATATATATATATAAATAAATAAATAAATAAATAAATAGAAATGGTAACTTCCTGTTGATTATGCGTATTCTTTTCAACATTCAACAGGATGTTAACATTTTTATGAAAGAAAACAAAACCACCAGCATTTTGGTGATGCTCTACAGTGTCTGAATCAGCTTTGTGGTTTTATGTGTTAAAAAGCATTTTTAATAGAGTGTTTTAGCGTACAATGAGTACAATGAGGGGGATAGATTCTGGAACATAACATACTCTATATATATTTTTTTATGTTTTTGTTCACAAAAAATCTCAACAAATTGTTGCCCTTTAAACAGCTAGTAGGTACTAGTCTTTGGTTAAGCATCTCTATTTGTTCCATGGGGTGAAGGCAGTGGTACCCAAGTCATACGTTTGCTCTCTTAATGGAGGATTCTGTGCTGTTAGGTAGGGGATAACGAATGGCTCCTGACAACTTCAACTGCTAATCTAATTATTGACATATTCTCTGTCTGTCTCTCTCACACACACGCATGCACACACACGTTTGCTTTCTCATTTAGCCGTCATATGACGAATAATGCATGCCACACACTGTCCCTGGGGGGAGATCAACAAAGTGACCCAGAGAAGAGAGGGGTGGGGGTTAGTCCTGGGCATGTGGAGGGGGAGTGACATTGTAGACAGATTGAGTGATGTTAAAGGACGATTCCACACCAGAAGGCGTTTTTATAGCTTTATTTGCAGTTGATTTATTTCTTCTCAAAATGTGGTCCAGTTATTTTGTGATTTTGTCTCTTCCACCTACCCCACCATGAGCTTAGAATGAGGCTGAGATGTTGTTCAAATTCACCCATTTCCATTGCTCCAAAATACATTTTTGCTTTATACATATATTGTCTCTCCACAATGTCAGTAGTGTGTTAAGTCTTACACTTTAACTTTTGCTTCAGCAGTGGTTCAGTTGTCTCAAGAGATGGGGGGAATGGCACACGGTTTATGGCTGAACCACTGCTGAAACAAAGGTGAAAGTGTGAGTGTTAACACACTATTAATATGGTGGGGGACTATATGGCAACATCAAAAACAAATATTTTGGCGCAATAGAAATAAGAAATAAGTCAAATTATAATTATAAGCGCGTTTTATTCATGGTGGGGTAGGGGAAACAGCCATATATATATATATATATATATATATATATATATATATATATATATATATATATATATATATATATATATATATATATATATATATATATATATATATATATATATAGAGAGAGAGAGAGAGAGAGAGAGAGAGAGAGAGAGAGAGAGAGAGAGAGAGAGAGAGAGAGAGAGAGAGAGAGAGAGAGAGAGAGAGAGAGAGAGAGAGAGAGAGAGAGAGAGAGAGAGAGATATTATACAAAATAACAACTGGAACACTTTTTTGGAAATAAATCAACTGCAAATTTTTGTAGTATGTAATTTTTAGTATGATGTCATTATATGGTTAAATGCGTATGGGACATTGATAATCAAAACAGTATGTCAATCACTTCATCACTACATATGTAGCTACAGTACTGTATATGATGCTGTACCAAATTTCAGAATAGTTTGTCACAATAAATATGTAAATAAATAAGTACATTTTAAAAATGGTTGTAGTAGCAAAGAATTTCTCCAGTCATTTTGGAATAAAAGTATTCCACCAAACACGGTCAGGCCTGGGATGAATTAGTGGCGTCTTGATTGTGTCCAGATCAAGGCAATCCATGACTAGTCAAACTCTGGCCCAGAATATCACCTGATTTGAACCAACACAAATCCTGCCCACTGAAGACGGACGTCCCTGGTCAGATCTGGCCCAGAACAAACTTAAGCAATGGGTGAAGACATCTTGGAAATTACGTCAAGGTCCTCCCCATGTGGGCTGTGATCCGGCCTAGTCTTGAACGTTACAATGATGAAGAAAATATTTTTCAGTAGCTAAAATGGCCAGTCTACAAGCTCACAACGTGTCACTAGATCGGTACGTTGAACTATTTTGAAAGTTTTTCAAAATAGTTAAAAAAAAAAAAAAAAAGGTCGACCACAAACGTCCCAACCACAAACGTCCAGAGAAATGTCCCAAGAAAGACACCAGCTATCTTTATATTGATTAGCTGTGACTGTGCGGTGGTTAAAGTAACTGCATGTGACCTGTTTCAACCAATCAGGTTATTTCCTAAAAACGACCTGTGAATGTAACTGTAAAAAGAGAGTGGCGACATGTTTTGATCTTGCGTCTCGGGCTTCGCGCCTGCACTAGAGTCCTGCTGTCAATGCAAGTGGATGGGCGAGGGTGGTTTGTTTGGAACTATTTTAGTTATGTTAGTTCCAAACATGCACTTTTCAACCAATAGCCGTCGTCATGTGTGCTTTTCAGCCAATAGCATTGAGAGTCAATGGGAGTGTTGCTACTCTCCCTAATTATAGTAGGCTACTCTAGGAGGATGGACATTAGTGAAGACCAATTATATGAAGGCAGGTTGTTACTTGAGCAGAACAACAACAATAAGGACACCCACAGATGAGTATATAGGCTAATAATGCATAGTTTATCATATTAACAGTAAACTGTGAAGGCTACATTGTAAATAAAACAGTCTAGTCAAAAAAGATGAACAGGAGTGAGTAAACTCAGTTTGTATGAAGGTAAAAACATTGCATTGAATATCTTGGTTTGATCTGTGCAAGTGAGATGTGTATAAGGGTAAAAATTGCTCTAGAACGGTCAAACCATTGCAACAATGAGTCGCCTATCCTAGGCTACGACAAGTGATCGCCTTGCATTCATACAGCTAAAGGCTACTTGCAATCACAATTTATTATAGGCTACAGTACAGTATAGCTTTTAAATTCCTCTAAATACCTGACAGAAAACAGCACGTATTGCTGTGGGGAAAATGGAGATAGAACAGAAACATTCATTCCTCTAGTATCCTCTGTGGATATAATAGAATAGCATCCAAGTATACACTGTATATATTAAAAAAAAAAAAAAAAAAAAAAAATCATCATGTCCATTCCAGTGGTTTTCAATCACTGGTCCGGGGATCACCAGTAGTCCTTGAGAGTGTTCCAGGTGGTCCCCATCTAAAATGGAGAGTTGGCAACCAAATGGGTGCAAATGGATCTCTTGAGAATGTAAAATCACATTTAATTTTACATTTCCCAAAGAGTTAAGATTCTTGCTAAAACATCTGCAGCAGCAACAGCATTTACTTAACAACTCTACACAATTAGAGAATGTCAAATAATTCTTATGTGGATCTACAATAGTTGTGCAGGGTGCATGGGTCTATGATGGGACCACCCAAACAGGATAGTCGGGTTGGTGGTGATGGGTCCCTGTGTCAAATCGGTTTGGGGGGGTAAAAACTTCCCCCATTCTTTGTTTCCTAGAAATCGAAAAAACATGGTGAAACACAACTAGATGACTCACCAAGTTGTGTTTCAATGTGTTGTTGTTGTTGTTGATGACTTTTCTTTCAGGACCTATTTTTCTGAGAGCATACAAATGGAACCGAATATAGGCTACCCGCTAGGGTTCATTTGGTTCCATTTGTACGCTGAAAGTGTGTGTGTGTGTGTGTGTGTGTGTGTGTGTGGGGGGGGGGGGGGTCCCTTTAATAAGAGGGAGTGCGTTATGGTGTAAAAAGCTGATAATTAAAACCATCACTTGTCCCTCTTGTCGTAGAGTGATTCTGACCAATCAGCCTAAGTGCGCCTGACTAATCTGTCGTGACGGGGGACGACTGTTTCTGCCTCAAACTCACTCTTATATTGTACAAAGGCAACATTTAAGGTCCCGGACATGGAGTTCCACTTGTCTGGTCACTATTCGCAAAGACATTACACTGAACAGAGCCGTCGTTTTTAATAAAATGTTTCGCTCCACTGGTCTCGGCATCACACCGGTTTACCCTAATAGAGTTGCGCAGCCAGTTGTACTATTAGCGTAGGGGAGGAAATTCCGGAGACAAGTGGATCAAAACTATCTTTTTTTTACTGAAAACTACGGCTCTGCGCAATGTCATTTCTTGGCGAATAGTGACCGGACAAATCGAACTCCATGTTCGTGGCGTTAAATGTTGAGGATACGAAATGTAATAGTTACTTTGTTTGAAGGAGAAACGTTTGTCCCATCCGATCTGCCGGCAAGCAAAACAACGTACACTTAGACTCTCAAAGTGATTCGTCAGAACCGAAAAATGCCTCACTCTACGAGTCTTGGGCTATCCCTCTGCAAGCATGCGGACCACTGCAGCCCTAGCAACGTGTCCTGTTCAATGACTCCACTGAGTCCAGTCAGTTCTGCATGCCATAGTCTCGGTCCAGATAAAGTCTCCCAAAACAAACATCTCCAAAAAACTCCATGTGTGATCACTGTGGTGGGGATGTCTTGTTTTTCCTCATTATAACGAAGAGGAAGGAAATCACCCGCTCGGTTAGATGCCACACCGATCGATGCATCCTGAGTGACGTCTGGTCGTCATCCTAGCCTTGGAGCGCAGTCGGTGCGGTTGGGAACCTCGGCGCTGCTGCTGCTGCTGCTGTTGACGCCGCCACCGCCGTGTGGATACGGCGTCCAGAAAAATACGTAATAGATCACCAGGATGAACGCCGCCACCGACACGCAGAAGAAATAGGCGATCGCCATGGCCACTTTCACCCAGATCTTGCTGGACATGTTGGCGTGTTTCACCCGCTGCTCGCCCGGGTAGCTCGGCCTGCGTTTCATCGTGTCCCCGTTCTGCTTCCCCGGCGTGGTAGCAGCAGCCGTAGTGGTCACGGTGACTTTGCTCGCCCCCTTCATCATGCCTTTTTAATGATTCCTTATGCTAAAATTAGAGTGGCATAAAAAAACAAACAAACAAAAAAAAGACTGTCCTCCGCGATCGATCATCCCCCTCACTCTTTTAAAGTGTTGTCAGCTCATTTGAGAGTCACGCCAATTCTAATAAGCAGCAGACCTTAATGAAGCCAGCCAGATGTGTCCCGCACGGAGCAGCTCCTCGAATCAGATGTGCCGCAACGCAGCCTGTCACTGGTGCTGTAGGGTATACAGTAGTGTATACAGGACAGGGCAGGACGGGGGGAGTAGACTGGAGCACCTTCTATATTATGCGTGCAGGCTGCAAGTTCCTCCGTCAGTCAGTGTGCGCATCTGGCAGCAGCACCAGCCCAGTGGGCACTTTAATTGTAGGCAAGGCTGTCCCTGCGCCTATATATCGGACAGAGGGGAGGGGTTTTCAAGTACGGCGTCGTGCAACGATTGGGCTATGTAGTTTTGGGGGGAGGAACGTCCCACAACGAGAGACGGGAGGAAGCTGAGGGAGGTAGTCACTGTCTCACAGGATTATTTCCCCTCAGTTTTGTCCTTGAAAGGTACCCCCTCCATCCTGAAGCTAACTACCGATGATTCATTAATCCAGATCTGCTTGACCGCTCAAAAAACAAAGTAGAGTGCAAACGTAGGCGTTGTGCAAATTTAGGTCATGGCCTACTCGTGCGTGAGCAGAGCGAGCTTATACCAATGACACTAGCTATAAAGGTCTTTTACTTACATCACATCAGCACCTAGCCAATCCGAGGGACCTTACTTGTGCCCGCTCAGCTCACGCAAGTAAAGAAGCGACCCACAAGGTTTAGTTAGTGGCCCCCCAGACCCATGCCTATAGTTCCAGCCCGGTTAACAGTCTCTGTGACCCCACTATATAGTACACACTACGTACAATGGATTCCGTACATGTACAATAATGCAGTGGAGAGAGTGGGAAAAAGCAATCCCATTGCTGCCCTGCATGGCCCCAGGGTTGAATCCTCCACGCACAAGACATTAAAAGCCAGGACCACTCTAGATAGGGCACATGTGTTGGACATTCAATTTGTGCATGGCACAGAAAAGATAATAGTCCTGAAAACCCTGCTCTGGATTCTGGAAACAGCTTCATGTGCACCAGGAAATAATATTAAAGGAGGGGGGGGGGGGCGTATTTGTCATAAGCTTAGAATGGGGCTATGGGATGTTGCAGTGTATGGCTGAACCACTGCTGAACCAAAAGGAAATCAAGCAACGGCAAATAAAGGTACGAAAGCCTTCTGGGGTGGAATTCCCCTTTAAGACAGACTCTTGGGTGTGTACACACACACACACACACACACACACACACACACACACACACACACACACACACACACACACACACACACACACACACACACACACACACACACACACACACACACACACACACACACACACAGCTATAGAGACCATGAGTAAAACATTTATTGAGTAAGAGAAAGGAAAGAAAAACGGAGAACAAAAACAAAAACATGCTATACATGTCGCAAATTCTGCATTCGAGCTGTACAAATATGGGGTCTATTTCTTTGACGTGTCTGAATAAAAAGCAGACATTGAAGTCACAAATGAGTTTGAAGTGGGGAAAAAAACAAAGCTAAACTCTTTTGGATCATGTTCTCATCACAGACTCCACTTCCAAAGGCAAAACCTATGCTTACAAAACCTATGCTTGTCAGTAAAATTTCACAGGAAGACGTACAGCTGCACAGTCTTTAAATACAATCACAGAGTCATCAAGCCAACGAAGAAAGCAAAGTATGCAAAACAATGGTCTACAAACAGACACATAGAGCATAGACTTAAAAACGGTGGAATGTTAAGTTACATTTAAAAACTATACATATTGCATTTCCTCAAATTCATCCGATAGAACACAATATATTAAAGCAACCAATTTAGTAGATCCATAGTGCCCCACAGATAGGCGAAACAGACAGGAGCTAGTTGTGAGCGTTTTAACCACTCGAATCCCCAGCATCCATACTATATTATGGGGGTACATAGCCAAAAATAGCAGATCTGCAAGCTTTGTGAGACATTACAACCTGCTATTTTGGAAGAGATTTGGTGTAGATCAAAAACAAACAAACAAACAAAAACAGCACAGCAAGTACAGCGCAACTCAGGTCCGTTTTTAAGTGGTTAAAGGTCAAAGCCAGACCATGATTAATAAACTGTCCCACATAACCTAACTTTTGGGAATTATTTTCTCCACTTTAATACCTTAGCCATTATTCACCTTCACAACATTAGTCACCTTTACAACAAGGTATGGTCTGTAGAGATCGAACATTCCTGGAATGTCCGATGAATTCAGTTGTTTTTAATTTCAAGCTGAGTGACAGTCACAGGTGTGTGCCCCTCAGTCACAGTTGTGTGCCAGGCACATAAGGATGGGTCATGTTGCTTTCTTGACTTTGTTTATGACCCCATATCTTCAGAATATCTATGCCATTTTGGCAAGTTTTTCACTATGCAGCCCACACATTTAGCAGTGTTACTCATTCCAGGAATGTCTGACCTCTATGTGCCATACCTTGTTGTAAAGGAGATTAATCAAAAATTAAAACAATGTCAGATAACTGGTATTGTTAAGGCAGACAAAATAAAAGTTTGCTTTTCAGAATTTATGTGGGACAGTTTATAACTAAAATACAACATACTATTCCCACTTGCAAACACCCAAGATATTTTTTCCTTGCAGCACGTACAAAATGAGCTGCACCATGGCTTTGTAAGGCAGCAGACCAAACAATTCAAGACCAAGCATTTTGGAAATGCTTTAGACTCAAATTAAAGGTGTTGAGGTAGGAGGAACATATACGCTTGTCACTCCAAAATTCCACCAATTCTTTTTTGTTGTCTTTTTTATGTCATTGGTCTTGTGTAGCCAGAAAATCATAGATCTCAGCCTACGGATTTGTCTTCTAGGCTCTATGTGAAAATCTAAATCTAAAGTGGGCATCATGTTGTTACTCAAGACTAATGCATTTGAGATGATTTTTTTTGTTCATTTGCTCTTTTGCACTATGCAACTTGATCAAGAATAGCGCTGCACAAATACATGGATCTACATTTCAAAAGGAGAGATTATCGAGACTTCATACTCTTCAGGTCTAAAAGCGAAATGGTCAATGGTTAAAGGTATTATAGGCAACTTTAGTGTGTATTGTTTGTAAACAGATTTGAATCTAACTCCACCTCACCTCCATTGTACCCCCCCCCCTATCAAAGTAGTAGCGATGTACAGGGGAAAAAAGACTAAAAAGTTGCCTATAATACCTTTAATTATTATTATTATTATTTATTTTATTTGTTTCATTTCAAATGGTTCCTATCTCACCGTGGAATGAAACTCTTCCAAGTTTGGTTAACAACTTGATCCTTTGAGAGACTAGTTGCACTACTAGTTACAGATTCAATCCATGATTTCACCACACAGAACATTCTCAGGATCATAATTTCACTGATTACCGAAATACTAGACCTTACCTAGCCTGGCCTAACCTGAAATGATTTTGGCCCAGGGGGGGCGGGGTGCCGTCCGAATTTGGACGGCAGATGAGCTGCTCTGATTTGATCTCACCAACGTGTCGTCACCCCCGTCCCCTCCCATGCCCCTCCACTGCTGTGCTATGACCCACACTTCTAGGCCACTGTGGCTAACAAATTAGTCCAGGTACTGCAGTCCAAATGAAAGCCTGCGTGTCAAGGCGAGACCTTACCTACAATTTGAATTGTTGCAGTACATGATCGGTATTCTGATCAGATACAAATCAAAAATGTAACTCCTGCTGAAATGACTTTGATCTTTTTTCCAGACAAGTTATGAATGCCAATGTCACAGGAGAATCTGATTTGTTATTCTGTGACCCAGACAGCAAAGCCCTGCACAGCTTACCATCAAATTATAGTAGTAAAATAATGCATACAACACCTTTTTACAGCAGTTAAAAAAACGAATGCATATACTTTACACATTCAGGCTAGAGAATGATCATTTTGACAAAAAGATAATGTGACATGTCGTCACACGTTTCAATGAGATCATTAACAAGATCATTAATAAAAACAGATCGGGGGAGAATGTATCTCCAGTTCTCCACCTTATCCGGTTGCTGCCAATGTCTTATGTGACACTTTCAAGAAAATGAATCAGTGGCGTTTGACGTGTCCAAATATGCTACAAACCAACCGATCAAAAGCCACAACAATGAAGCCAAAGAACAAAATCGAGTTAACTGACATTGTCATGGTAATGAAAATGAAATGGGTCTCCTGAAATATTTAAAGGGGATCCACCATGAATTTGACATTTTATCAATATTTGTGGTGTCTTTGACCTCCCTGATGTATTTCGACACTGCTAAAAAAAGTTGCTTCTAAAACAGTCATTGAGGAATCAGTGATTTTCTGCCTGGGCATGTTTTGAACGGTCCCTCTTAGATTCTATCCTAATGTGTGTATATCATATCTAGGATAAATTCGAATACCCCCCCCCCCCCCCCTTTAACTTTTACAACACCCACAAAGGAGTAAATGAACACCCACCCACAAGTCATTGGTATGCATGGATCAGTCTCAACCTCCTCCCACTGTGGTTCAATGCCTCCCCCTGCCACGAGATTAAGGTTGGCGGGGATTAGTGGTGAGGAGGACAGGGGCAAGGGGCCAAGAGGTGTGGACATTTGTGGTACTGCAGCTGAAATGGCTTGGAATAGTATCCTGAGAGAGGAGGAAAATGAATGAACGTTCTTTAGGCTTCAGTGGGTATAAAGAGGTATTCAAGGGCAGCATAATATGTAATACATTGGATGTTGAAATTCACTGCGGATTCCCTTTAACATTTTAATAGTTCATTAGCTTTTGGGGGCGTCACTTTTTCTTGAATACCTTTTCTGCAGAGGTCATTTCACAGTGCAAGAAAGGAAATCATTTTCTCACATCAGGTAGATTTTCTTAAAAAAATAAAAAAAAAATCACTTGATTTTCTAGAAAAGGATTAAATGGCCGAGTAGGAAATCCAGACATCTCATCATTACGAATCCAACACGCAAAAAGGTTTATGATTGCCCCCTTATAACCACAACAAATAATTGCAATGTATATCTTTTTCTGACACCCAAGCACTAGAAAGGGATAGAACACAGGTTGTGGCCCAGTTGAGGCAAAACCGCAACCACAGAGGCTTTCTGAGTGGAGAGAAAACAAACAAAAACAAAAAATCTATAACAGTGGGTCGGCTCCAGATGTAAGCGTGTGTCCCGGTCGTGATTGTGTATTGTTCTTCTTTATCTCTGATAGTCACTCCAGGAAAACAGAAACAAAAGCGTGCAGTTATGGATGTCTTCAACAGCGCCACGGTTTTCCCCTTCTCCCATCTCTATTCAGTCACCCTTCCACCTATCCATCCATCCATCCATCCATCCAAATGGACACATTAGCAGTGTGATTCAATGTGCTTGCACGGAAGCCTTCAGCCTGTTGACAAAACAAAAACAATAATAATAGGGAGGTGGTGGTCAGAGCCATATAGATAGAAAGAGTGGTACAGCATAGATAGGAAGTAACTTGGTCACATGACCACATGCTTCATGGGAGAGACATCTGTAACTAACTGGGGTTAGGAATATATTGTTTTGAACAAGAACGTGACAACTAAAATCTCTGTAATGTGTATAACCTAAACCAAGGGATTTAAAGTCATTAAAGCTGGGCTGTTGCCTGAGCCCATTGCTTTTCTGCCTACTTCCCAATAGCACACAGCTAGTCTTGCAGTCTGGTCATCAATATGGTCATCAATATAATTAAAACAAACTATGCGAAAATAAGTTAATACATGATGGTTGTTCACAGCGGTTGTTGTTCATCCAACTGCTGTGTGTCCGCTGGATTCCATTAGATCCATTCACTGTGGTAAAGGGTTTGTCATAGACTCCCTTCCCCAGTACTGCAAGATGCCATAGAGGCCGCCATTAGACTGGCCCCATGAAGTAAACGGAGGTGTCAGAACTCTGTCTCTAGATGGCTCTGCTGGTGGTGGGGTCACGCACTGTGCCTATTGTGTGCTCAGTGTGTGCCATTATGTCTCCTTTTGTTTTGTGTTAATTGGTATTCTCACAGCCCCTTTACAGTAAGTAGTGTTGACTGCTAACGTTGTGTGCCAGATGGGACACAGCCTGATTGAGCCTGTTATCTATTTTTAGGAAAATGCAAATGTCAAGATGACAAGCAATATGCGCTGTGACGCGGTAATCAATGAGCACGCTCCCTGCGTTTTTCATAAAAAACGTAGCCCGGCAAAGTCGAGTATACTTTTAACAACCTACGAACGTCTCCTGTTGCTAATGCCGTCATCACAGTCCAGTAGAAATGCGTCAAAGGCAATAAGAGGGTTAAAAATGTTTGCTTTGAAAGAATGTACAGTATTTAAAGATTTGCGCATCATTCTCACAACTTTCCAAAAATAGCAGATCTACAAGCTCAGCGGATCACTCGGTGTCGAGCTATGACCTTGTATCTGATATTCTTTAATAGCTAAAGCATAACATCATGCTTAAAACATCAAAAAGCGAGCCAGTAAGGTTTCCAGGAAATGCTCAGCGATAAAAGCATTTAAAGTTATCATGTGTCATTTATGATTAAGTTGTAAATTGTGTGAGGAGCTTTCTGGGTATTGTAGTGCATTCACTGGTAATCTGAGCTTAATTAACAGCAAAAGCCAAAAACAAAACGACTTTTGGAGTGATAAGCAGTTGTAAATCAATCACTCCAAAAGTCGTGGTAAATCTGTCAAGGAGGTAAAAACCTTGTTGGCCAAAACACACAGTATTTTGAGAACTAAACTCTTCAACGTTTGACTGCCGTAAGCCTGAGCTGTTTGGAATCAACACACGATTCAACCTCCTGCTATCCACTATCATGGTCAGACTGCTAACACTCCATAGGAAACCTCGCAAAGCATCAGAAAAAAAAAACCTTAATTAGATCAAGACGTTGGCATTTCGAACAGCCACTATTCTATCTGATGTACCATCATCTGGCCAACCAGGCCGCAGCTAATTTCCTCTGAAAAAGCTTTTAAAGAGCTAATTGTGCCTGTAATTCTCCTCATTTCCTGGTCTACACCCTTGATGATCGTTGCACACGACCACACATTCATCATAATGTCCTCTCTCTCTCACTCTCTCTCTGTCATTTGATCTCATCTTACTGCTACAGCCTGTCGTGAATGCCTCAGACAATTGGGGGAGGACAAATGCCACGAAAGTGAGAATTGAGTCCAACAATAATAGGCTAAATCGGTTAGGCTGAAACGTAACCATTAGGACAACCAGTAGCAGAAACACAATCTGCCTTACGTGTTCAGGTGCTCTGGAGTGTCTCTGGAGTGTTGTTCTTGTCGGCTATTTTTTAAATTTAGCCCTAGATTTTCGTCACTGCTAAACCCCTTATCCTTTAACTTCTTTGCCTTTTTAAACTATTTTACAAATACATTTCCAACAGTTAAAATGACCAGTCTAAAAGCTCACAGCGTGTCAATAGATTAGCATGTTGAACTATTCCAAAAGGTTTTTCAAAATAGTAAAAAAAGGCAAAGGATTTACGAGTTAGGGATAAGGGGTTTAGCATGTGACAAAAATGGACCCCTTAGTCTCAGTCTTAGTCCAGTTTCGATCACTGTTAGTTTTTTATAATATTTAGTCAAACTTATGGTATTTTTAGTCTCGGCCTTAGTCTACAAAACCCGACTTTTGTTTGTCTGGATTTAGTCAACAAAAACTGTTGACATTTTAGTCTAGTTTCAGTCTGCTGTTTCATTTTGCACATTACTTTTTTGGTCATCCGTTTGCTGAATAAAACAAGAAATGAGAGTGTTTTGATTGAATCTGCAAATGTATTTGGAATCAAAACAAGTCGCAGAAATATTTATGATTTAACAATTTATGGTGACAATATAGAACAGTCCAAATAACAAAATATTTCAGATTTCTTTTGTTATTTTGACTATGTGTATCTAGTCCAGTACCAAACAAAACTGGATGTACAGCTTTTGTTTTAAACAAGCATATAGAATAGATCATCTAGAAGTAATTTAGAAACAAAGCGACTTGTCTTCACTCTAGTCTACTGGATCTCTTGTCCACTAGGCCTCCCTGGCAATTAGTTTTTAATTGTTGGACAAAATTGTCATTATATTTAGTCATAGTTTTAGTCATCATACTTAAGTTTGTATCTAGTTTTTATTCATTGACTAAACTGTCACTACATTTATTATTGTTTTAGCCATTGTAGCAAATTTTACTACAATTTTTCAGTGGGAAAAAAGGTAGTGGACGTGGACGAACATCTTTAGTTTTAACTGACTAGACAACACAGCATAGAGTGAATACAGATAGCCCTGCAGTCGCTACAGTAAAGTCTACTGGTTATGGTCAGTACAGTAAGAATGAATACACTGAGGGGCAATATCACAAGATCATCAACAAGCAATTTGTGCAATCAAAGGTCTATAAAGCTGAGTGTGTGTACGTGGGCAGACAAACGTCTGGTCAAACCGTGACATTGGAGTTGAAAGAAAGAAAACGTAAATGGAATTAAAATAAGCATATAAGCACCAGTTTTGGGCAGAATCCTTGTGTCTCTCCATATATTACATCTTTTAGTTTGTTTTCCTAATTTGGTGGAGTGTTACTTTTTAACCAATGAACGGGCATTATTAACTTAATGATGACTAAGTAATGACACTGGATGCATTGGCACACAGGTTAAGATTTCCTTTGAAAGCAATGGATCATGGGACATACGAGGTTCCTGCCCAACAGCAAAGACGTTTTCCTGTAAAACGACTTTCGCTTTTGAGTGATTGAGTGGAAAACGAGGACAGAGTGCAGTTAAATTTGTGGTTGTCAAGACGTGAGTCAACCCGTCAGAAGAGGAGCGAGGAAGCACATCAGCAGGGGTTGTCATGGTACCGCAGTCTTAAAGAGGGAGTGCCGTGGTTTTTGTATTTTTACCCAATGATGTTTAAGAGGTCAGTAACAGTGTCTCATTACAGAGCCCGACCGATGACACACTTTTGGGACGTATTCCGATGCAGATTTTTGGAAAAACCTACACCGTTTTTGCCGATGTTTTGGGCCGATGTTAAGTAATCAATTAAAGTAATAAAAGATACATTTTGTTTAACAATTGAATATGACATTGAAAACATTTAGGTAAGAGGGTAGATGTGATTTCATCATTAGTGAAATAACTGCACACCTCATATAAATTATTAAAACCAATATAGGCTAGATGCAGTATATACTATAATATGAATAACCGTCTGACTACTGACTGGTGCTGGCTATGACATTGCTGACATTTGTACTTTGGATGGAGAGTTACTGCAAATGCTTTTCACCGTTTATTTGCAAGTCAAACAGAGAACATGACAATGCTTATAAACAGACATTGGGTAAATAACACGAATACTGATGAAGATCGGTACGACCGATGTACATCGCTCGGGCTCTACTTCATTAGACCCCTTGGTGTGTTTTCTATGTAAAATGACTATCTGTCTATCTGTCCAACGTGCCAATGAAAAAAACAGTAGTACTATGACGTCACATTATGAGCCCCTCCCCTAACTCCTTCCCCTTTATCATACAACTACAGCTGTGGGAGTGGCTTCAGTTCAGGTGGACCAATCACCACCCACCAGGCAAACCAGGCATACTTAATGAACTGGTGGGGGAGACAACATAAAATCGACATAACAAATACTGTACACTTTTTTGGAGAATAAAAAATCTTTCGCCACATATAACAATAATACCTAATCATGTTTTAGTTTGGACAAAAATCATGGTACTCCATCTTTAAAGGCCCCTAACCCCACCACCGTTTGACCCAAGGAGTTGCATGGTGACCCTTTGGTGTGGTTAAGGCTTTACCCTACAACTACAGGGTTAGCAAAAATATAACCTCTCTATATATAATATAATATTTGGTAATGGGTGCATTGTACTTTTTTCCATATATGTAGGTATATATATGGATGCTTAAAGCACTGCAGCAATTAACAATACATTCTAAAATTTTGATCTGAGTTTTTTACAAGATAATTCAAAGGCTTTGGCCTAAAATCTAAAAAGAATACAGTCGGATTTAATTTCTTTCTTGTAATGTCATCGACATACAGTGAAACATACAGAAGGTGGGATAGAGTAGGAGTCCATGATGTATACATTGTGATTTGATTTTTCACAAATGAAAAGCCACGCTAATGCATGATTTAAACGTATTAACTGGGGATTTCCCAATACACTTTTTTTCCCATTTCCGATCTGATCCCGATACTACAATTTCTACATTAGCCTAGAGAATAATATATATAATACAAAATAGAAAAAACGATCTCATATAAAGTCAACCAACCGGTAATAGCTGATTCCTCACTCAAATGTGTACTTATGCAACTCCAAAGCAAATTCCACATGCCTCAACATAGTGTCAACCCATTACAGCTGCGTCTGATCACTGGTTAGATGTTTATCTCTACCGATTTGATGGCAAATAAGGGCCGATACATTAACGAAACTGACACAGTATTGCCGATACCAACATGATCCGATATGACAAAATAGGGCAGATCTGACTTTTATACAGTATCACAGACATTATTTACAGACATCCATAGTAAGATTTAGATACCGGTAGTAAAGCATCTCGCAAATGTTGCTTTTAATTCCTGATCATGATCACACTATCTCGCTAAAAGCAATTAGGCTTTTAACAGAACAGAAGCCATATAATATCCATGCAGGGCCAGACTGTGGTGAAACTGGGAGCAGGCCATGTACGCACTGCCACGGTCACATGCTTTAGCATTTAGTCCATCAATGACGATGAGATGAGGACAGAAACAGAAGCAAAAAGTGCTCAAACTGCGAGGAAGTCAAACAGGCAGTTCTGACGGAGGAAGGAGGAGGAGCATGGCATTACCGGTGAAGCGACATGTAGCACAGCGGAGTTAGTAGTGAGGTGATTTCAGTTCATTTTGCAGGGAGGAATCATCTCACCAGTGAAAGCTGATATACAAAATATAGAGTCTGCGTGCAGTTTTTCCCAAACATGCCACCTACTACATGGTGTACATTCACAGTATTCAAAAAAGAACACACGGAAGCAGCAAAAACAAACAAAAAACAAACAGACAAAAAAGGGAAAAAAAGAAGAAATAAAGCTGAAATAAACAAAAAGACAGAAAAAAATAATAATAGCTGGGTCGTATCTCACCGATCCGTGATCGTGGAGGGAAAAACAAAAACAAAATGAACCCCCATGGATCTCGCAACAATGCAGGGAAAATTCACCAGAGCCTCAAATCCAGACAGCCTCCATCAAATGACATGAGAAGGCACAATAAGACAAAAATACCTCAAATGAATTCTGCGGTTGGTGGTTTTCATTATGCTAAATCCATTCCAAGCATTAGTTTTGATCCAATAAACTTCTTGGCCTAAAAATGGCTTGCCAAAACGTTCTAAATGTGCTGAGCTCCTCACATTTTATGCCATTTAAGGCTGTTTTTAGGCCAAGGAGTGTTTTTTTGAGCCAAACTAATGCTTGGACTCAGCATAATGAAAACCACCTAGTTTGACATGTCACGTTATTTAAAGCAGAATTTATTTGAGGTAGTTTTGCCTTTTTGTGCCTTCTCATGTTATTTGAAGGAGGCCGTATGGATTTGAGACTCTCATGAATTCTCCCCCCCGCATTTTGGTGAGGTACATGGGGGTTTATTTTGTTTTGTTTTTTAACCTTCATAGCTGTTAAATCCATTGAGAAACAGACCTTTGCCCTCCGTGGTCACGCATTGGTCAGATGTCGACCCTATACTATTATAAAATGAGGAGAAAAGAAACGGTGCGAAGGGTCAGTTAGGTCAGGCGTGGAGGAGGAGGTGGTGTGGTGCAAGAAGCAGCAGTAGTCAGGGACTTTTTGCGGTAAGTCACCGTCGCAAAGTCACTGATGTGGACCGCACCTGAGGATGTCTGCTGCTCCGCTGAGATCTCTGGGGTTTCTGCTGCCGCTGCTGCAGGACTGGCGTCCTCCGATCCCGCGTGGGCAGAGGACTCAGCGGCGGTGGAGATCATGGCTGGGCTCACGTCTGCAGCAGGCTGGTCAGAGGAGGTGGTCTGCTCCACCTCCATCACTGCTACTGGAGCAGAGGAGGAGGAGGAGGAGATGGAGGAGGTAGCTGCTGCTGGGGGACAAGGAGAAGTGGTGTCTAAGGAGGGAAGGAGAGAGGAAAATTTGTGAAAGCACAAATTGCATTAGAGAAAGTTCAAATGTTTTAATTTGTTTTGTCCTGACACTGGATTCTCATTTCTGATGCTAGATTCTACTTTCTGACATTAGATTCTAGTTTTTGACACTAGATTGTAGTTTCTGACATTAGATTGTAGTTTCTGGCACCGGATTTTAATTTCTGACACTACCTGTAGATTCTAGTTTCTGACACTAGATTCTAGTTTCCTATGCTAGATTCAAGTTTCTGATACTATATTCTAGTTTCTGATACTAGATTCTAGTTTCTGATACTAGATTCTACTTTCCTATGCAAGATTCTAGTATCTGACACTAGATTCTAGTTTCCTATGCAAGATTCTAGTATCTGACACTAGATTCTAGTTTCTCAGGTTAGATTCTAGCTTCCGACACTATATTCTAGTCTCCGACCTTACATTCTAGTTTCCAGCGTTAGATTCTAGTTTCCGACGCTAGAGGTGCAGATGGGAACATTGGCGTTGGAGGTGGACGGCTGTGTGCATGCATGATGCGGTCACAGACGGACAGTAGTCAGTGAGCCGAAACCAAAAAAGGCGATCCAGTTTGATATCAATAATGAAGCTTATATAGCGGGGCCTGTTAATATTATCTGCAGTGTTAAGATTGGGCATGATGTACAATGGTAATATTATATGGTAATATTTTTTTTTTCAACAGCAAATAGGATGGGACTATCAATTATCATTTTTCTTACCCTGCGGGAGGGCAGAAGGTGCAGGGCCTTCTGCGGTGGTGGTGGTGGTGTCCACAGGTTCTGGCACCTCAGAGGGGTTGGAATCAGACACCAGGGTGGCGGTAGGAGGAGGTGGGGAAGGAGGGGAGGCTTCGGTGGGGGCGGCAGAGGTTGGTTCAGGCTCTGGTTCGGATACCGTCACACTCGGCCGGGCTTCAGACGGAGTCGGGGTCACTGCTACGGGGGGGAGGGGGGTGCATATTTGGCAGAGAGGGGGGGAACGAGGGAGAGGTATGCGGCGACGAGGTGGGGTGGGAAAAAGGAGAGATATACAGCGAGGTGGCGAGGGATTGGATGGAACGGTGAGTGAACGTGGCAGGCAAAGGGAGAGGAGGAACGACAAGGAAGGAAAAATCACCGGAGTCGTTAGTTAAGTTGACATGAAATTGGACAAGGGAAGAGGAATAGGAAATGAGAGAGTGTCGGCGAGTAGGAGAGAGGAGAAGTAGGAAAGAAAGGAAAGGAAGAGAAGTTCAAGAGACAAAACAGGACTACATTTTCAGTGTCTCCCCCCCTTCTTTACCGCCCACCTTCGGTTTGTGGTTATAAGGATTATAAACCGAGTAAACAGAGAAGAGCGAGATACGAAAAGAACAGGGAAAAGTAGTCGTAGACAAAGTAAAGAATAGATAAGAGAGACAATTGGCATGTTAGAGAGAGGTACAGGGACATATTTCACTTTCATACATGTTGGGGGTCATTTTAACATGAGTTTTGCGTGCATCGATTTGCAATGTAAAGAATTGGTACTGAATCGCTACCAATACTACTTATAAGTACTTATTAACGCTACCAATACTACTTATAAGTACTTATTGCATTGGATTTAGTCATTTTAAGAAAAAACATCTTGTGTTCAAATATAACATCCACCTATACGTTAGATCACTCTTTATACTTAATAATAATTATAATACATTTTCCCTTAAACACCTGCAGTATCCATGTGTTTCGCATATATTTAATGTATTAGCTAAATAGTTACTGTATCGACTTTTGATCATTGAATCGATTCACCTCGTATCGCCAGAATGTACGAATCGTCCATGTGTCATATGTATCGTGTTGGGACATGTGCACTACGTAACTTAATATATTACATAATATATTGCCAAAATGCAGTAACTTGTAATATAAATATATTGCATAACAAAAATAATCTAATATATTATACTTTTCTTTCTGCATTACTGCATTACTTTCAATATTACTTGTCTGTCAATCTGTCTCATTGTGAAATTATCTTGACAACTGCAGAACAACTGCAGAAGTTAAATAATTACTTATTTTCTATCATTTTTTCATCGAATTATTTATGCAGGAGTGACGTTTTTTCAAGTTGATTTCATATGGATTTGGCCATATAGCCAAGTGCGCTTGCTTTATTGTAGGTATGCCACTGGCCTACGCAATATTTGATTAATAGTGACACTAAATATTTAATTATATATTTTGGAAAAAAAGTTTTTTTAAAGTAATATGTAATAGTAATATTAATATATTACATTTGCTCCGACAGTAATATTGTAATATAATGTATTGCTTTAAAATGAAGGTAATATTTAATAAGTAATACATTAATAAGGTAAAGTAATATTCCCAACACTGGTCATATGTATCGTGTCAGGACTCCACCGTTCTTTATTTTCTTACTTCTTTTTTGGTTTGAACTAAATCCCAAAGTGGAGTTTTAATTAGTTTACAGTGGTGCACGGCACCCGTTTTTTTAATGCAATATAGGCTTACATTTTTTGCAGCTCCAGATGGATTTTTTAAATGTATTATTTGGAAGGAAATGGCTCTTTCAACATCATGGGTTGCCGACCCCTGCTCTAGGAACTAGAATGCATCAATATACAATGTACAAGATATACCAAGTCAATATCAGGCTTTTTTTAAACATTTGTTTCCCTCCTATAAACGCAACTAAGCAACCATCCAGGTTGTTTAGTGTTGCAGGCCCTGCCACTAGAGTCACATACCCGTGTCTGCCTGCGTCTCAGACGTGGCCAGCTTCATGGGGCTCTCCTCCTCCTCTCTCTTGGCCTGGGGGGGTGAGGTGGTGGGCTTGGGTGGGCTGTCGTCGCTCCCGCTCCGCGGGGGGGACTGCATCTCCATCTCCTCGCCCCAGTCCGACACGGGCTGGTGGCCGCCCAGCGGGGAGAAGGGGCTGAGGGGCTTGGCCACCGCGCCGCCTCCTTCGGGGGACTCATTGGCCGAGGGAGAAGGGATGTGGACCCTGGGCCTGGGGGTCCGCATCTCCTTGGGGCTCAGGTTCGATGGAGGAGGCGGAGGAGGGGAGGCCGGAGAGGAGGCCTCGTCCTCGCCGGAGCCTGCCGCCGCCGTCTTCTCCCTTCCTGTGTCTTTCTTCTCGTCGGCGCCTCCGGAGTCGTCGTCACTGCATTCTCCTTCGTCGCCGGAGCTGCCCTCGTCTCCGTCGTCGTCTTCCCCGTCGCTGGCGTCCTCCCACTCCTCGTCCTCATCGTCACCGTCGGCGTATTTCTCCTCCGCCTGGGGATTCATAAAACATTAGGATCGATTGAACGAGTTCTTTGAGGTTTTGTGACCTCACTTAAACCAAAATGTGAATTTTTGAACGTTCAGTGGATTTTCTGGGGTTCTGGAGTTTTCTCTAGGGTTTTGAAAGCCTTTTTTTAATCCCACGATTTTGCAACCCATTTTTTCACCTAGTGCCAATTCCTAATGTGATCCTGGGCTCTACACACCCTTCGCCAACCTGAGGAGGCAGCGGACTGGCCTCATGCTTCCTTCAATGCATGAGGAGTCCAAGCTGCCTTCTTTTCACCTGACAGGGGGGAGTTTCCCTGGTTGGACGTAGCACGTGGAAGGAACACGTTATTCCAACCAGTTCCAGTCCCCTCCATCAGGTGCCCCAGCTGGCCAGGGGGAGTCCAGGATTACAGCATGTTTTTGTGAGAGTATCTACCCTAGAGGACACGGGGAGAACATGCAAACTCCACACAGAAAGGCCCTTTCACCAACCCCGCCTCGGGTATGGGCACTGATGACGCGGAGGAGCAGACACGCCACCAGCACCCACAGCAGCGCCCCTAGCGGGAATTGAACCCAGGACCTTCTAGCTGTGAGGCGTGATTTGACGTTTTAGGCCGTGCACCAGTCACAACCGGTGGGCCACCAGTCGACCATTTTTATAGTGGTCGTGACAGTGGTCGCGGTCACAAAAAATATTTCACCCTTCCCGGAGAGATGGTTTATTTCCATAATTCCATTCGCACAATTTTGTCTTTCAGCCAACTCACAGGACATATAGCCTATTGAGAATCTATGGGTATTGTCAAGAGGAGGATGAGGGACACCAGAACCAAAAAAAAGGTGATTTCTTCACAGTATTCTATTTTTAACCCCATTTTTCCGGATTTTATGAGATGGAAGGCAAAATTGTGTAAAAATAATCAAGAAAATACTTCTAATCAATTACAATGTGTACACTGAATCTATAATTAATGAACGTTTTTGAATGGAATTGTGGAAATAAAACCAACTTTTCCAGCGGCCCCCTACCAGCGTGCCCAGTATGTTCTGCCTTCAGTCGGACCCTTGGGAAGCTCACTCTTTTCTCTGTCTCACTCTCAGATCCTCGAAAGCAAATTCGAAATTCGAAATTTGGGGGAAACAAACCAGAAAAGTTCTGCCTTTTTAGGCTGCAGAACTGAGTTGTGGAGTGACTCAATGTGCCTACCTTCTGTGGTGGAGGAGCTTTGACCTTCTCCTCTTCCTTCTCCTTCTTCTTGGCCTTCTCCGTCGTAGTCTTCTCCTCCTTCTTTGTCTTCTCCTCCGTCTTCACCTTATCCTCCGTCTCTTTCTCCTCGTCCTGTTTCTCTGCTTCCCAGCGATTGTCGTGCATGCTGAAAGACAACTGCAATATTTCACCCGTTTCCCAAAATAACAATAATGATTTTTTTTTGTGTTCACGACAGGCATTTCCCGTTCAAGCGGCTATAGCTCGTGTACACAAATGAGTGTGTGAACACGCATTGTAGATTTCCCATTGAAAATGACAGCTTGTGAACACTCCACTGGCTGCATTCCGTGCACACAGCTGTGTTGACAATGTTTTATCAGTGGGAGATATATGGTGTACACGGGCCACAGTTTTGTGTGCACGAATAGTTTTAGTACAGTCCAGCAATGGTTATTTCCTGGGGGCCCAACGATGTACATGGGTTTTTACATGAACATTTATAGTTTTACATGAACATTTATAGGCTATAATACAGTACAGCCTAGTACAGCCATGCTAATAATAATATACAGGGTAATAATAATAATAATAATAAAAATAATAATAGTAACAATATAGACTTTCGACCCCCACTGCCCGCACAATTCTTGGTTGGTATATGAACCAATCACTGAAGCCTGCCGCTTTGACAACGGCCATCCCATAAACTGCTGTTGAGGGGAGGGCTTTCAGACTGAAAAATGAATGATATTTCAGATTGAGGGTCAGGCATGCTAGTAGCTACAGTACATTGGTTGCGGCACAATGCAAACCTGTTCTGTATGAGTTTACCTGTAGCTCTGCTTCTGTCCTCGGCCCCTGCCGCGGCCCCCCCGGTCTCCTCTGCCCACGCCCCTGCCCTGGGACAGGAACTCACCAAACGTTGGCGCCTTGGGAGGCCGTTTGCTCTCATCTGGGGGGACATAAAAGGAAACAAATGTAAATGATGCATTACGGAGGAGGATAACCAGAGAGATGAACACCACAAAGGAAGGTGTCATTTAATTCAGGTAATTTAGGCAACTTTAGTGTGTACAAACTCTGTGTTTGTAAACAGTTTTGAATCTAACTCCACCTCACCTCCTCCACTCCATTGGCTTATTGGCTGTAAACTGCTGCGTTGTGATTCACTAAAACGCCCCGCCCCCCTATAAAACATATAGCTATAGAGTATATACACATTTTGATTTTTGGCTAAAAAGTTGCCTGGAATACCTTTAAGGGAAACAAATGGACAAATGAAAATGAATAGAAACTGATGGCCGTAAGGCAATGAAGGCCATGGCAAGACATGGCACTCGGACATAATACACCTCTATACTCCTCTTTCCACACATAATAGAAGGACACCTCTCCATCCATCCCATCCCTAAACGACGACACCCGGGCCACTGCTCCGGGCGTCCACGCGTTTGTCTTCTGGTCTCTAAACTGCGAAGTACCCCCGCCCCCTTCAGTTAGGACTGCACATTCACTCCACGTTTTCTGGTAACGGTCTATAACTCACACCCTATGGCACTCCCAAGCATAAGCTTAATAATATCAATTGGTATTGTATCTTAGATAATTTTTCAAGCTATGGCTTGAAGAAAACGGACATTTCTGGAATGGGTAACACTGCTAAACGTGTGGGTGCCGAGACTCTGACCCGAGTTGTCTTGGGGTCCGTGGCGTAATCTTCTCTTATATAATCTTCTCTTTATATAATACATTTAGGAAAAGTCTATGAGGGAAATAAATGGGGGAATTCATTTCTGGGCCCCACAGGGCGATATCTTGAAAGGGGCGGGGCTGCTTAGATCTATAGATCTATACAGGTCGTTTTCCATATTCGTCACAATCAAAGGCCATCAACACTCCCTGCCACCCAATAAAGCTCATCTGCTCCTACTCCTGTCCATCTATCTGCACCACTCTCCATCTATCACAATGACGCCAGGAGCAGGCTAACGGTTTGCTGTCATTAACGTTATGTAACAGCAGAATAAAGTGGCCTTCAAAGCCAATCCCATGACTCCCTGTCTGCTGCTGCTGACCTTGCAGCAGCCCCCCCGGCACACCCCCCTCCCCGGTCCCGTCCCGTCTCCATCTGAATGACCTCCAGGCGTTAAGATAAAACCGTCTACCGGCTGTAAACACATGGGGATGACTCATGGGATGATCTGGAGGGGCTGGGGGTGGGGGTAGGGGTGGGAGGAGGAGGAATGGATGAGGAAAGACAGAAGTCCATTCTCACCCAATCCCTGAAGACGAATAAGGGGGGGGTTATGAAGCCGCCCTCATACCATTTTGATTGAAATCCACCCCAAACCTCCACATGTACAATATGTTGGCATGGGTATAGCTATAATACAAAATCTATCTCCTATTTTATGTATTTTCTTTAGTGACAAGATTTATATCTTGTACAGGACGTATATTCGAAATTATATATTTGGTGTTGGTTTAGTGGTGCCACAATTGTAGTTAGTGTAGCATAGTGTTTCAAATCATTGTAATGATATACTGGAGACATTTGAAACATACATTTGAAATATTTTTGAAATTTGGGCAATGCCCCCCTAAATGCCATTTAGGAGGGCATAAACAGAGCCGGCCCTGAGAAACAGACAACCAGGACAGAAGGATCACAGGAAAACAAAGAGATGATGGCAGGATTCTGGGACAGATGGAGCCAAGGTAAAAAAGAGAGGGAAGGTCAAAAGGACGTATGCAAAGAGGAGAAACAGCAGGAAAACAACAGTGAGAGGAAAACAATGACACAAAGGGGAGGGAGAGGGCAGGAATGATGAAGGGAAAGATCCAGAGGAGCAGGGTTGTAAATATATTAATTATAAAAGGAGAAAAGTGATTTAGCCAATCACAGCACAGCAGTCTCCAGCAGATTCATAATGAGCCAATACAGTGGAGGTGATTCTGTTTACACACTGAAGTTGACTCTATTACCTTTAAAGGTAATATAGGCAACTTTAGTGTGTACGAAACCTGTTTGTAAACAGATTTCAATCTAACTCCACCTCACCTCCACTCTATTGGCTCATTATGAAACTGCTGGAGACTGCTGCTGGTTGTGGCCCCTAAGCGACCGTTTATATTGCTTATGCCTAGAACCGGCCTTGATGAACATTCACATTCTATAAAGGTTCTGAAATCACCATGCTTGCACCCACACACAAACACACAGCCAAAGCGAATGAAGGTTTATGATGACTAGGACCTTACCCGTTGTGAATATATGAACACCAAATGATCTAGAGTGTGGTTAATGTGATTTAATATCAATAACAATAATGTAAGTATTTTGATGGAGTACTGCTGTAGTTGTACTTGATCAGGGGAAAAGGGGAAGCAGTGATAGCAAAGCAAGGTGCAGTTAACTGGTGATAAATGTTTTTGTTGCATTTAAGTAGGTGTTTGTGTGAACATCATGAAACCACTGGTTTAGAAAGTGGACACACACACACACACACACACACACACACACACACTCAGTAGCCCATCCATATCAAAGTGCCGCACGCTGTGTGCTTGTGTTTCCAGGGACCACCAAATTGAACAATCCCTAAGGGGTCCTGATGCTTTCTGGGTACCTTTTAATGTGTTGTACAGTAACCTATTTTTATATCAAAGATATCAAAGATAAAACACCGTGGACCACCAATTGAGGATATTTGTAGACCCACAGACCCCAAAACTAAAGATTTCTTTTGCTTCTGTCCATGGCCATTAATCTTCCAGTTGTGTAGATTTGGACTAATTCGCATGATGGATATTTTAACTCTTGAGAGTGGCGGGTCCACCACCCCAGCTTTAATATATAAACAACAATGATAGAATGAAGTGCATTAATACAACGCTTTCAAAAGACTTGACTTCACACTCTGGCGTTGTCCAGTTTTACTGTAATTGACGTCCAGTGGAGAACAATAGACATTTCTAATGGCCTATCGTTATATGCAGTGCTTCGGGGATTATCCCTTTTCCTTGAGAGGGCTCCAGGTGGTCCCCAGCTAAATGATGGGACATTTGGTAAAGTTGGTAACCAAATGGAGGCTTATATCCGCTGGCAAACGTTTACGTGTGGTTAACCAACTTTCCATCATGTAGTTGGGGACCACGTGGAGCCCTCTGAAGGACCACTGGTGGTCCCCGGGACATAGTCAATGAAGAAAATAAAACATAACCTCGACTCGCGGCGTGTCGGCTGCTTTAGCCTACTCGACACGGTGTTTGAGGAGCAGTAGGACGTAGCCTATTCAGGCTGCACGAACAGCGCTCGAGCGCTCAGTTTCTGACCCCCCAATGTCGCAACTGTGACTCTACATGCCATTGATGTCGCAACGTTGACTCTGCATGCCCTTGAGCGGCCAGAGTGTTACAGACAGTAGACAGAGTTGCGACAACTCCATAGACATGTACAGGCAGTTCGCCATCATGGCACACAGCCCGGCCCATCTCTCTCTCTCTCAAACCCTTTTCCACCCACCGCGGCACGCTCGATCTTCCCCTAAGTGTTGCGACGTTCGACACCAAAATAGAATATAACGATATAATCCACCATGATTATAACAGCGCTGACTCTCGCATAGACACGACTGAGACATACAACGAATTGCCGATCCTCCATGCAGCCTCGCATTTCCTCGAGCACAATGACTACAACGAATCGCCGACCCTCCCTCACGCACACACGCATCGCAGCATGTCCCTGCTGTTGTACAACTCAACATCATATAATAAACAGAAAAGCGGTCGCGTGCGATTGTAGATGGGCCGTTTTCGTTTGCGAGGTGGCCAGGGAAAGAAATGCGCCTGCTGTCGTTTCCATGACGCAAGAGTTGTGTTACCCTCCGTAACTTATCATCATGGTGGGGCTGCTGCCCGCCACTTGAACATGCGAGTGAAAACTGAAAAGCGACATGGCAAACAAACAACTGTCCAGTTTGAACACGCTTCCTTCCCGGCGTATCGTAAATCCACATTGTGCCAGCGTTCTCCTCCTCCGACAACACCGCTCCTCCAGCAACGACTCCGCATGACAGTGGGGTTACACCGAAAACGGTGCCCGTGATGTGATGCGTGACTTTAGGGGGCGTTCGGACGTTGCCGATTATGCACTATTAAATTAATTATTAATTAACAATTGTTTTTTTTCCAGAAAAGGGCTTCGTTAGTCTCTTCCTAATGTTATGTTCAATGAGCATGTGAAAACTCAGAATGATTGCTGACGACTTATGCCTGTTTCAGACATTCATTCGGACAGACAACTCCTTAATTTTAGTATGGATGAAGTGTGGCAGCCCTGGCAGGTGCAACGTCACAATACACACACACACACGCACACGCACACACGCACGCACACGCACACACACACGCGCGCACACACACACACACACACACACACACACACACACACACGGGGGGGGGGGGGGGGTCAAATCACGTGACATCCACACAGTGTGATGGCTTGTTGCCTGTTTTAATGGAGTTGGCAGTGCCAGGCGGACAGGCTTTCTACATACAATTAGCAGTGGTCATGCTTAGTGGTGGGCTAAGTGCTCGTTTTCACATAACCGTAAAAGCAGCCTTTTTGCCATCATTGCTTTGTAATGCTTGTCCTCATGCGACCAACACCATCCGCTGGCCATCCGGAGCTTTAATCAGAATTCAAAAATGAGAATTCAACCCCAGAAGGCTTTCTTACCTTCAGTTGATTTATTTCCCCAAAAAGGTGGTTAAATAAAATTCTTACTGTCTCTTTCCCCTACCCCACCATAAGCTTAGAATGGGGCTATGGGATGTTGTTCAAATTCACCTATTTCCATTGCTCCAAAATGCATTTTTTGGCCATATATTGTCTCCCCACCACGTCAACAGCGTGTTGATACTCAGACTTTCACTTTTGGTCCCACCGTTTCATCACCCCTTTGGGGTGGAATTCTCCTTCAATATGACCAGTCGTGTTGTTTAATCCAGGGCAGCCACTATAGACACATTTTGGGGTGTGGTTCCCAAGCCTTCACGGATAAAATCCTCAGTGTTCATTCTCGGTGTTACAAAATGGAACCAAAATGTGGCGTTCAATGTGTCTCTCTGAATTACGAATGAACAAAATGAATGAAAAAAAAGACCACTGAGGATTTTATAGAGGGATTTGAGAGTGCGGATAATGCAAAAGTCGGATAATTATTTTCCACCCAATTCAAAAACAACTTCCACTCAATTCAAAAACAACGGTAGAAGCAAAAGTGAACGATACAAAAGCAGGACATCAAGCGAGTCAAGCAGGCCAGACTCTGTTGCTCAGTGCCATTCACGAGTTGAATGTTGCAACGGCCAACGGAGGCTGGACTCCAGGCTAGAACAGAGGAAGGGTTGACCAAGGATAGGAGTCAGCTGGTTCAAACAGGCGACACGCCAGGGGCAATGTGTTTGTAGTGCTCAAACAGACAGAATGAAAATAACACACAGTATTTCACAACGGCATGCCATCTGACCTGAGGCCCTTCCCCAAGGCTCTGTACGGGAGCCCCGCCCCCTGGCTGCAAGGAAACGCACGCACGCGCACACGCGCACACGCACACACACACACACACACACACACACACACACACACACACATCCAATTCCCCCCCACACACATTCACATACATTAGAACAGCAGTTCAAGGCAACATTTGATGTCAAAAGAGACCAATTTGGACCAAAAACATGCTCTTGCCTGAAGCCGCAAATACTGTACATAATTGGTATCTTACAATGAACACTCAACACTAAAGATTTTGCTTTTGTCCACAATATGGAAATGGGAAACAAAACAGGTAAATATACAGATCAAAATGACCATTAATCTTCTAGTTGTGTAGACCAGATGTAGCTCTTTAGACTAGTGTAACCATGAAACCAGATGTACCGGTACCCACAAGGGTCCATTTGGTTTCATGTTTACACTCATAAAGAGTTACATCTGGTTAACCAACTTTTCATTTGGTTAACCAGCTTCCACCGGGAACCCTCTCAAGAACTACTGGTGGTCCTCAGACCACTGGCTAAAAACCACTGGTGCATGCCACTTGGAGCATCAGGCCTAATCACACACTGCTTTAGCGCATGTCCCTGCATTGTGTGGCAGGTGTTAGTTTGCTCATTGACCCGTGTTGACGCACGTTGTCGATTCGGACCACGTGGAATTACCTTGGGTGCGACAGGGGGCTTTCGAGCGCAGTAATGTTACATGAAAATCCTTTTCAACAAACTGCTCCAAACACAGTGTATATTATACAGTACATCGCAGTCAAACAACCCCCGTCACCTTCTCTCAAATCAGCCTTGAGAGCCTTTGAGCATTGGGGATCCGGATGGCCACCAGGGAAATACAGTGCAGCGCATTTACATAATGGCTTTAATCAGCTCACATTGACACAACAAGCTTAATGAACTGGGAGCAGGGCCCTGGTGTTTGCATCCTTCTGATTGCGTATACAGTATGGACACACACACACACACATAGTGCAGAACAGCATGCTGAGTGTGTGCGTGTGTCAAGGATAAGCGTGTGGTTTGTTTTGAAGAATTGACGCATATGGGTAACATGAAAGGCGACTTGCCTCTTCTGCCTCCGTGCTGCTCATCCACCACGCCCTCCGTAGCAGCGGATGGATCCTCCTTGAACCTGGGAAGAAAAGAAAAAAGAACGCCACAGGATTAAACACACACACACACACACACACACACACACACACACACACACACACACACACACACACACACACACACTAAAAATCTATATGTGCATCTTTGTTACATCAGCTAGACAGAGTTTCCGCCCCCCGGGGGGCCCAACCAGGGACGCCTTCATGGAGTTCCAAGGGACCCCCACAAATGTAACCAATATCATTTGTACTCTCTGTGAGCGTCCCACAAATAGAAAAGCCATTAACACAGTGCCATGATACAAATTCCATTCAGAAATATCCAGTGTTTTTTCCACCAAGAGTTAAACAGGAAGTAAACACGGCTGCTCTGGGAGTTAAGTCGATTCGTGTGCGTATCTCGTATGAATGTGTGGATTTTTTGCTCGCGACACAGTCAAGTCACTATTTAGGGATCTAAATGGAGGGTGCTTTTTTCCTCCTCTATGGAGAGGAGGAGGAGGACATTATGGCAGGGGTTTTCAACCTTTTCGATACCAGGGCCCACTATTTATTCAGCATTTGAGCCACGGCCCACCATTTGAGGACATTTTAGCCTCACAGTCACCAAAACTAAAGATTTCTTTTGCTTTTGTCCACAATACCAGGCTGGATTTTGGAAACAAAATAGGCAAACATACAGATCAAAATGACCATTAATCTTCTAGTTGTGTAGATGGGCTAACTCAGATGATGAATATTTTAACTCTTGAGAGTGTAAACGTGAAACCAAATGGACCTGCAAGGGTCCATTTGGTTTCATTTTTTACGCTGTCAAGAGCTGGGGACCAACTGAAACCCTCTCAAGGACCACTGGTGGTCGCCGGGCCGTTGGTTGAAAACCACTGCATTACGGGATACGAGGCGGAAGACAGCAATCTATCGGGACGTTCTGTTCTGTAACTATATGTGGCTCTGGCGTCGGCCGGGTCACACTCTCAATGTGATGCTTTTATTGCTGTCCTACGCAGTGCCGCCGTGGCTCTATCCAGTTCCTCTGTGCAGAATCCATTCCCCCTGGACGGCCAAATCCTCTACAGCCTTATCTGCAGCCCCAATTCTCTGCAGCACTCATTCTCTGATAGTAGAGTTTGAATGCTGCTGCAGGTCCCTTCTTATCCACATTACTACTCCCCCCCCAAATTAAACTTGAAGAGAGACTGTGTGGATGTCTGTGTGGTTGCGACATCATGATTACAACGGCAATCTGAATATAGACTGCACTTAATATTACTTTCAGTAACATTACTTTTTTCCCCCAGTATTAGTAACGTAATATTATAATATGTAATGTAATATTATTTATTTGAGTAATATACATTACATTTTACATTTTATTTCCCTATACATAATACATTACTGTTTTCATGAGTTGTGGTGGAACTGTGCGTTTGAGCATTTATTTAATGGTAGCCTGGGTTGGGGTACACACATGCACCCGCTGATTTTGGTCATTTCTAGGTGAGTGGGACCTAACATTAGCCGATCATGCTGAAAACATGATAATCATCTAAAATGAATGTCACGATCATTGGGGATTAAGTAGGTATGTCAAATATATGTCACCGGATGATGGAATTATAAATGCCGTACGTCCACTACGACTTTGGGTGTTATAGGGTTAAGTAACACTTTGACAACATTGATAATTTTACATGTTGAATTGACAAAGAGTGTAAGTTTGCAAGTGGCTTTTAGGAGATTTAGGGGTTATTGGAATTTTTCCTCTCCCCTCCGTCTACCCTCTCACATGGTATCGGTCTTCTGCGCGTCCCACTCCCGCCTCCACTGTCCCGTGGCATTGCGGTGGCGTGCCAGCCTCGCCTCATCGATCTGCTCGCGCTCCTTCTTCCAGCGGAGGTACTCAGCCCGCTCCCGGCCCGTCATGGACATAGTCATGTCCATGGACCCCTTGGGACCACCGCCGGGCCTTCGGCTCTGTACGGCAACACACATAAAAGGAGCGGAGAATGAGCAACCATGAGGATGGATATCAAACAGTTACAGAAATGTTATTCTTTGTGGGAAAAATACCCTATTCTGGAGCCACATATAACAAAAAAACCCACTCCTGTGGGAAATGGGACTGAACATAGTTTACCCTTTTTTGCACTCACTAAACTCATGGCTTTCATTCAAGTATAACCTAGTGTTGTATTGGCTTGGCTGGAGGAAGCTTCACTGTGAACGTGTAGGAACAACACCTATACACTATACCTTGTAGGTAAAAACAAAGCCACCTGATTAAGTGACCAAGCAGTCCACGAAGTGGACTTGGTCACTTCATTGTTATTGACTGCTTTTCTCCTCCTTCTCCTTCTTCTTCTTCCGCCAAAAATAGCTGTTCTGGCTGAACCGTGCAGTCGGTTTTCGCGAAAATTGGTAATCTGGTAGAGGGTGATGCCAAACGGTGATGACACGAAGCCTGTGACCACTGGTCAAATGGTGGCGCTATAGCACTCAACTGAAATTGCAAACTTTAAACACTCATAACTCATGAACTGCTTGACTCTCAGAAATGTAACTTATATTCCCTTATGCGTCTGCTTATGCCAAACAACTTTTGTATTCTGACTTTTGACCTCTGACCTTTAGATGAACCGCCATCTTTAATTATATGTAAAACAGTTAAAATGCATCTCCTCCTACAATCTTTGATCAAAATGCATAACAATGACCTACACATGAACTTTGGAGCCATACAAACATGGAATGGGTGTGAATCATGTTTTTAGTGAAAAAAATGATGTTTTTACGAGCCAATGAAAATTGCTCGTTTGTCCCTTTTTGACTGTCCCTATTCGGCCAAGTTGTCACTAGTGACAGTTCACAGCTCAGCTCACCACTCACTCAGAGCTCACCAATCATTCACTCCGTCACACCAGGTTGCAATCACACACACCACACCCCCAGTATAAAGCCAGCACTCTGTCTCAGTCAGTGAGGTGCACATCACTGGCTGGGGACTGGTCTGTATGCTCTCCTTCTCTCAAACATTTTCCCAAACATTGCAATATAAAGCATTATACTAACGTACAGGGCTTGACACTAACACTTGCCCGCTTGCCCGGGGCAAGTAAAAAAATGGTGGGGCAAGTGAAGACTGCTACCTGGTTGCCCGATCGGGCAAGTATGCAACTTAGTGCACTATAACACAACACAAGATAAATTTGTCTTGAAGGCAGTCATTGCACTCTGCCTCTGTGTCTTTCCCTGCTTTCTAGCTATCCACAATTCCAGGCTGGATTTGGGAAACAAAACAGGCAAATTAACATACACAACAAAATGACCTAATCTTCTACATTCTCTAGTTGTGTAGACCTGGGCTAATTAAGATGATGAATTTTAACTCTTGAGAGTGTAAAAATGAAACCAAATGGACCCGCAAGGGTCCATTTGGTTTCATTTTTACATTCTCAAGAGTTACATCTGCAAAATTTACAATATATTTTTGGGGGGGAAGTGACCATGAGCTGAGGGCAAGTAGAACCTGACTTGCACTTGCCCGATGGGAAAGTGCCTCCGAGACCTTAGTGTCAACCCCTGAACATAGATTAACATACTTTTAGACCTACATACAAACCCCACTGGTGAACGTACTGAGCATGAATGAGCTGTGAATCTGAACCGAATTGGTGAGTTTTGTTTTGGAAACATTTGTTTGATCCGTTTTGTTTGGCATTGTTCGTTTGGATTTGATGGTATAATATTGACATTATTTGTGAATGCTGATTTGATTTGTTTTGTTATTTGAACTTGTAGATCAGTTAGTTTATTGTTTTATTGTAGATGTTTAATTTGGCCTTTTTGTGTTCAGGCCAGGTTTTTCCAGTTAACTCTTCGACCGTCTGATCATGGTGACGATGAAAGTGAAGACAATGGCGAGCTAACCCAAAACAAACCTCTACTGTTCTGTTTCTGTCCTAACCGGACGGTAGGACCCTCCATGCCCAAACACACACTCTGACTACTGACTACACACACACTGACTCTCAATGACACTGATCCCGGATGAACTTTGGACAATTGACTAAACACTGACTTGGGTCGAATCTATGTTGGTTTAATTTAATTAATTTGCATTTGTTTATTTGTTTGTTTTGGATTTCATTTTCTTTTCATTAATTCAATAATAATTTAATAGTTAGTTTATTATTATAGTTATTATAGGTTAATAGTTTCAAGTCCGGCGACTGACAATCCAAAGCGCAAGTCTGTCAGTCTTCAAAAACCCTACCCTGCTCCCACAATTAGCTGATGTATTTCTCAAGTTCAGGCTCCCATGTTACTGTGGCTTGCGCGTATTGTTCTGACTCCTTATTGCTGCTTGCTTGGTCACGTCTTATCGCTGCTTGCAGCTATATTTAGCATTGGAATATCTGATGGCCTGTTGCGCCCAGCCGACCATCAGAAACTTTCCCGACCCCGAAACTCAGGCATGTGAAAAGCCCCAGCGCCAGCCCCTGTGAAATCCTCATGGGGCTGGAGCTCTCTCTAGGCGGAGACTCCACAGAGTCTCCGCCACTCGGTCTAGCTCAACCAAACTCCTCCATGGTGGTAAAAACCCATCCCATACCTGCTGTGTAACAACTGTTCAACCTTTGGGGTTTTACTTCGAATCGAAAAATCTATCAAAAATCTGGCGCCACTGAGTGACATTTTAGTTCCAGAGGCAATATTTTAGTTCCAGGGGCATATTTTATGTCCTCCACTCAGTCGCAGTCCAAATTGGGTTAATCCCACTGCAACATCTGTGCAACAGCACATGGAACATCATTTTTGCGTTTCTCACACACAAACACAGAAAACTTCACCACTCACAGTCCATTCTTTCTCCAGTTCGGCTCCCGTCTTGACGTTGTCAAAGTCGAGGCCGCCCCAGTTGCGGACGTGTCTCCGGCTGCCCTCCTTGCGGTCCAGGTCGGGAGCCGGGCCGGACCGCCGTGGGTCGTCCAGGAAGTTACGGATGGGCTTGTCTCCGTCCACCTGTGGAACGACAACAAGAAAGATGTTTGAAACAACTTATCCAAAGTCATCTCCGCAGATTTTGTGATAACGTCCCTCAAATCTATTCTAAATCACATTTGTTTTCCCTCACATCAACGTCACAGTTTAAAAACAATGTTTTCCACATTTAGATGTTTTTTCCCGTACCCGCTGTCCTCTCTCGTACTCTGCGATCTTCTCCATCTCCTCGTTCATCATCTCAATGTTCTGCCGCCTCTTCTCCTCCCATTCCTGTCGGCGAAACACAAGCACAAGCATGATTGATTTTCCAAAAAACTGGTCCAGTTATTATTTTGTGACTCCATCTCAACTCAAACTCTATCATGGCTGTTTCCCCTAGTCCAACATAAGATTAAATGGTGGCTATGGGATGTTGTTCAACTTCAGGTGCTTCCATCGCTCCAAAATGCATTTTTGCTATATGTTCTCCCTCCACCATATCAGTAGTGTGTTGACACTCACACTTGCACCTTTGGTTCAGCCGTGGTTCAGCTGTCTCAAAAGGTGGAGGAGTGGCTCATGGTATATTGCCGAACCACTGCTGAAGCAAAAGTGAAAGTGTGAAAAATTGCATTTTGAAATAGGTGAATTTGAACAACATCCCATAGCTTATATTGGGGCACTTTTTGGAAATAAATCAACTGCAAATACAAGGGGTTGGAATTCTCATTTAGTGAGGGTATAGGACTCAACAAGGGGTTGGGACACTGTGTTTTTATCGCCGATGGCAATGCACCTGCCATCCAGATGTGTCCCTGTGTGTGTGTGTGTGTGTGTGTGTGTGTGTGTGTGTGTGTGTGTGTGTGTGTGTGTGTGTGTGTGTGTGTGTGTGTGTGTGTGTGTGTGTGTGTGTGTGTGTGTGCACTCGTGGTGATGAGAGAAAAACCAAAAGCGCCAACTCGGATCTGTTCCGGAAAATGAGCAGCACTGGAACCAGATCATTTTTGATTGAAAGATGATATTTGCAGACAACCTGCAATTTACTGCATGAGTGAAACAATCACACCGCTGGGTCCCTGATGTTACTGCATCAGGAGGATGGAAGCTTAATCATATTTGGTGGAAAATGGATTTCAGAAATAATTTAAAATTTAGGCATTTGGCAGACCCTCATAAGCGATTTAAATCAAGTAAAAACAATGCAATGCATCATATTCATTCAGAGTAGTTGAATTTACAATTGCAATTTAATGCAGAATTTGAATGCAGAATTTACAATTTGTTATACGGTTTACAATTTAAGGACTAAAAAGATGGATGAATACATCTGACATCCTAGATAGGTGCTGTAACTCCTTTCAAAGTCTAATATGCTATCTAAAACCTAGCTATGGGCTGAGATGTACTGCAAGTGCTCTGGGCTGAGAACTGAACAAGTGTGTTTTTAGACTGCGGCAGAAGATAGGGGAGTAAGTCTGTGGTTCTGATTGCGTGCTTTCCATAGTTTTGGGGCCAGGAGGGAGTACAGTTTGGGGCAAGTGGAGCATTGGCCAAGCGTTTTAGCGGGGGGTACTGCCAGCTTCCATGTCATTGGAGTGGGCTGATTGGAGTGCACGGGAGCTATGAGAATAGCAAGATATGGTGGAGTCAAACCTTTGGTTGCTTTGAGACAGTGCTAAACTAAACTGTGTGTGAGAGTATTGTTTTAAAGGGAAAAATTGCCCAAACCCATCTGAAATCACAAGCATTTAGATTCTGGACAGAAAACTTCTTGCTGCTTCTGGTGTTTTCAGCATTATGTTACTGTAGTCAAAGTAGTGCTATTAAAGTAGCAAAAGAGATAAAGTTCACAGGCAAATCCAGATAATTCTGGTGGTTCTTGACGCCACTGACACAGAAACACGGCATCATTCTTTTAAAAGAGCTTTAGCAGAATTTGTTCTCGTGAGTCCCAAACAGAGAACATTTCGCATTTTCCGTTTCGGCCGGCACTCACCTTTGACTTCCTGTCTGCTCCAGACTGCGGGCCTCCTCCTCCCTCTCTCATGGCGTCCCTGCCACCACCGCCGCCCTCTCTGGACCCTCCTCTTCCTCTCCTACCTCTCCCACGTCCTCCTCCTCCTCTTCCTCCCCCTGGCTCTCCAGGCTCTCCGTCTCTCAGTGGTCTGTCGGGACGCGGTTCTCTGTCACCACCGCGGTTTTCTCTGCAATACAAAAATAGTTTGAGATTTTTCATTTTAGTTTAGTTTCAGTTAGTTTAGACATTGGGTGCAATTCTCAATCGCTGTGGTGTAGCAGGTATGGTGTAAGTCTTCTCATTGGCTGCATGGCAGCAAATCAGGTCTGGGGCCTTGGGGTAGGCCGAAAGCCTATACCACCAGCCCTGGGCCTGAGCGTACCAAATAATTACCCAGAATAATTAAAACCTGCGAGTCAAAAGGTCCAGAAATCACCTGACCCCCCCAATTAAAAATGTTAATGTACTCCCCTGCTTTGCTCATCATGAGTTGAAGCTCTTGATGACTGGTTTTAATTATTATGGATAATTATTTGGTAGGCCCAGGCCCAGGCCTGGTGGTATAGGCTTTCGGGCCTACCTCAAGGCCCCAGACCTGATTCGCTGCCATGCAGCCAATGAGCACAGCCCCAAACCTGATTTGCTGCCATCCACCGCGATTGGGAATTGCACCCATTGTCTTTTACAATTCAGTAAGTTTTAGTTAGTTTTTGGGTAAAATAGTTTCAGTTATTTATTGTTTTGTGCTTTGGTGGTCAGGTACAGGATTAAAAAAGATCAGAGTAAGTTCTATTTAATCGCTCCTGACCACCAGTGGATGCTGCTTTAAGCAATGAATAGGCTCTTTGCATGCGCGAAACGTAGTTACATACAGTACCCAACTTTTGTTTTATATAATAAAGGCTCAAAGAAGATAGCATTTAAAAACATAAACTCATCAACAATAAAAATAATAATTCAGAAAACTTACTGGTGCATTATTTGTCAACTTTCATAATACCAGTTGGTACAACATTGTGTATCATATAATTTGAATCGTTGATCAATCTCACTTGTACAACAAGGTATAGATTGTAAGGATCAGAGATTTGTGGAATGATCAATAGCTTACTGCTAAGTGTGTGGCGCCTCCATGAATGTGCCAACATGGCATGGTTTGTATTCAAACCCTTGCTTTGAATTTCTTACTTTCTCACTCTTATCTGCCACAGCACATTTTTTACACTCAGTGTTTTATGGAACCCAGGAGTGCATAGAAGGTCTAGAAGCATCTTCTCCATCATGGTGATCACCAACAAGTGGTCCTTTAACTCAAATGTTTTTTGAATTCTAAGTTTTGGTTTAATAGTTAGTTTTAGTTAACTATTATAACCTTGGTTCTCTTTCAGTGCGGGGTTCTCTGTCCCTCCTCTCCTGGCGTACACTACCACCTCCTCCTCCTCCCCGTCCCCCTCGGCCCATGCGCCCGGACCCTGTCCTCCTGGGGGGGCTGCTGCTGGGGGCGTCCCCGCTCCCCTCCTCCGCTGACGACTTCCTGCCCCGCGGAGCTCCTCCTCCAGACTTCCAGTCGTTGTTCACCACTCTGTTCTCCTGCAGGGGGAGAGGACGACATGCTTGTCTATTAGCCCATTGTTTTTACCTTACAAATATCTTCTATTGGTGGGGAACACATCTGTCACGAGATAAGACAGGATTTTTAGCGTCTAAAATATGATTAAATAAAATTGGACAAGCCCCGCCCCCATTTATTCCCCCATAATGAAAAAATAAAAAATAATTAAAAAAATGTCTGGACACTCTAGCAGGTGTGATAGAGCCGATTGAAAACAATATTTGCATTGGAGTTTATGAGCCATTTTCTTTTGAACAAGTTGAACAAAAACAATTTCTGGTCGCCCAGGGCTATTTAAGCAGTTTTTTTTTTGTTTTCAACATGTACATTCATTAATTTGAAAGATATCCCCAAAATGTTTTTTATATTATAATTATTTTAATAATCATTATAGAGTTGCATAAAATTAGCACAGACGTACAGACAGGCGGGCGGACAGATAGACAGACAGACTTTTTGCAACTAGGAACATATCTGGGTGTTGCTGGGTTTTCAGTTGACCATTCTGTCATGAATCACTGTGCATCAGCATCAGCTCAGTAGATTCAGCTCTGTTTAGCCTGGACACAGTGAGCCCAGCAGGGCCACCGCTGCTCTTAAGTCTGGGTTATTTATAGGAGACCTGGAACACACTGCGGGGGTCTCTGATTGAATTGCTGCCATCGTGTGACTCCTAAAGACTGAATAACACAAGGTGTCCATCTGTCCCGCTGCCCTCTACAGTGCACAGGTGGCAGGACTGGGGACCAACCTTTGGGAGTCATTGATTGTTTGGACTCTTTCGTATGGTGACCGTCTCTGGATAAAAACGGCAAAGTCCCGTTGGCATTATCACAACACGTCATCCTCGTCACTATGTTCACGTGGAAGCCGGCCGACAATTAACCTCCGCCCCAATTTTTCCAAAACACATTTTTTGGACAAAATGCCTCAAATCATCCAAATGGTAAAACCATAAGAATAAATAGCAACCTTTTAACACTGGCATATCATAGCACAACCAGGAGGCCACAACCTGACCTAGCCTGGTGGAGACCTGTGCCCAGAGGGACACTTTTCTAATTTTTTTTCTCAAAAATAAAATAAAATAAAAGACGACCTTTTCAGGTCAGGCTTGCCAAAAAGTTTTTCTTTTTTGCAGGACCCTAAGCCCTGCCTAGGCAGGTGTGTGTGTGTGTGTGTGTGTGTGTGTGTGTGTGTGTGTGTGTGTGTGTGTGTGTGTGTGTGTGTGTGTGTGTGTGTGTCTTAGCCTAACAGGGCCGCTAACCTAACCAGGTAATGAGGAGCTGTCAAAGATTATGAGTTGTGCAGTCCGTCTTTCCAAGGAGCCAGCGCTCATCACGTTACAGATAAGCACGTTATATCTTCTCCCTGGGTCCAAATAAACATCCATTTTGCTGTAATCATGTTTGGGGTTTTTGGTTCCTGACGCCGATGTGAAATGACAGGCAGTCAGAGTGTCTCTGTTCATCCAACCACTGTGCTGTCTCCACCGTGGGATGAAACATGTTGTATCGGTAGGAGCAAGCAGAGCAGGAAACAGCCATTTCACCACAGTCAGACGCTTTAGCAAATTATTTTTGTCAGAATGTTTTTTTGGGCAACCCAGATTCAGGGGTATAGGGACTTGAAGAACAACTTTCTTTGTTTTTTCAAAAAAGGTTGTTAGAGAAAGTGTTTTTTTGTCATTCGCTGCTTTCCTTAGTTTTGACAAGGGGGGATTCAAACACAGTGCTGAATATGTTATTTAAAAAACATATTATAGTAATTTCTTTTTTCTTTTATTTTTATTAACTACTGTAGTAGTTATTATATCTGGCCACAAAAATTCACAGGATCTACGGAATGTGAAGGTAAAGGTACTGGAAATATGGATAATGCATCAGTGTATAATAGGATCAATATGTCAGTTTGTCTATTAACACCCATATTAAAACCCAACAATTAACACCCATATTTTATTTTGAACTTTGGTTGGAAAACATAAAAAAACAATGTGAATTGAAAGTGAATGGAAAATATGTTTTAAGACCACGTGGTCATTATGTGGCCATACCGAATATAATAGTGAACCTTTTCCACTTTTGTGTATTTTTTTGAACTATACATAGATCGATTTTTACATTACCTCTGTAAAACTAAAACGTGCTGCATGGTGATACGTTAGGCCCACATCAATGGGCCTAACATTAACACAAAAGCCACTGCTAAATAAGCTGACCTGTTTTTATCTCTTTTCTGAATTGTCTTTCACAAACACAGGTGCCTTGATTGCAGTCAGAAATACTCATTCCGGCATCCAGACAGTGTATTACACACTTTCAACTTAATCGTCACGTTACAATATCTATCTGAAACATTATATGGTAGAAATAAGCCACATAGAGATTAGGTTCCAGAGCTGAGCAACTATCGTAAACAAACAGTCCACTTGAGCAGAGTGGTCTAATCAAGCAATAGCACACAATCCATTTCTACAGCCTCTTCATATTTTATTCATCCAATCTTACATTGCAAGGATGAAGGAATATTTTGGAAACCTATTATCTCTGGTAACTGATGTACCCACTTCAGATAATGGGGCATTCATCATGAGATTGCATTGATATGTTGAATGTACTGAATGAATACTCTGCGTAGCAGCCTGGTTGATCAGAACCAGTCCGGTTCAGTTTATTTCAATTAGCGACCTTGCTACCTTGCCATTGTTGTTATGCATTTACATGCAGGTTATCGGCACTATTTTTCCCACTGCGTAGTCAAAACAAAACACTTACTGCGACTCAATTAAGTTATACAATATTAATTACGATTTGCAGACTGTGTGGGCTAAAATACACAATAATCCCAACTCTACAGTAATTCACTTTACAATCATGTAGGAAAGCTCATTTGAGAGGGTGTGGATTAACATGATTATTGGTACGACAGTGATGCAGTCAGGAACGAGTTCCGCAAGCATCACTGTGCCAAGAATCACGTTCATCCACACCCTTGAGTGTAATATTGCTATTTTATCACAATTACCCTTAAAACTAAGATAATCTCTGAGAAATAATGTTTTTAAGTGACAGATGTAGTCACTACGACCACCAATGTCCCGAAAAAGCTAGCCTAGCCACCAAGTCTGCTGCACTCTGAAATAAAAACTGAAATCTTTGTAATGATTAGCTGTGGCTACCTACCTGTGGTAGAATATGCAATAATTTCATGTCATGGAACGGTGAAAGTGCCCGAGGAAATCAAATTTGGTCAATAATTTTTTCAGGACTCCCTAGTTGGCTGCTGTTTGTAACTATGTAGCCACTATAGTGCAAGCTGGTCACCTTCTCCTCATTAGTGGTGTATATTATGATACTTAAGTAGTATATTCATATAAAACTTTCATATAATATTTTCATTTGCCCCTGGCAGAATGCTGGAGTCTGTATATTTGAGATAAGAGGACCATTCTTTCTGATTACTTATGTGTAGCATAAGAAACACATCCAATCATTTTATGTTATCTCACTACATCTTGTCAATACGGAATCAATTTTTTGCAGCGTCTAAACATGTTCTCAGTAATGTTCTTTCGTTTAGACGTGTTCTTTAGTTTAACTTAGTCCTTTCGCCGTGTACTGGAGCACCATGGCATTTTCAGCTGAGAACAAAATCGTCTCTCCTTGGACTAATAACCCCCTAACCTACCCCGGCCGGTTTGGAGAGGTCTACCGTGACGGTGAAGTTCTCTTTCTCTGTTGTCTTCCTCCTGTCCACCTCCTGGTCGTGGGGGCGTGGGGTCTTTCTGGCTGTGGTCACGGCGATGCCCTCCTGCTCTGCCTTCTTCTTGTCCTCTTCTATTTCCTGTGGATGTTATGGAGCATGATTTATGGGGAGAAACCATATATAGTTATACTGTAATACTTTGCAGTATTATATTTCTGCTCACCCTTACTTCGTTAGCCTGACCTCAGTCTGAATTGTCATTTCGTTTCACTTCATCCACCACAACAGTTTCTGGGATGGGTGTTATCAAAGCGGCAGTGATTGGTACTTCATACCAACCCATAAGAATATTACGATAGCAGATGACGTTGTTGTCATTAATGTGGCTAATGTGCTGGCCCGGTTGCTAACCAAACAAACACAGCCAGCGAGCGTTACATGTGAACAAAAGCAGTAAAATATGTCGGGTGATGATGTTCACAAAACCTAACGCTTCTTTAAAGAAGCATTGGAGAAGCAGACACTGTTGAGTGACAGGGCTGTCGGCCAATCAGCTGCTGTACTTGGATTTTCAACTAATACTAACGACACTGAAGTGGGGGATACCAGTTCTTATTGCAGCAGGCAGAAAAAAAGTATTCATATTTTTTAAGATGGCGCTTCAGGGTTGGAGCTAGACTACTACTTGGCAACACTGTGTCTTTTGCCATTTTGATGAGAAAATAAAAATGTTTGTGTTGACTTGATGCTGACCATACCTGGTACCGCTTCACCAAGGCTTCATTCTTCTTCCTCAGAGCTTCGATGCGTCTGTCCAGCTCAGCATCTTTCTCCTCCTTGGTCTTCAGATCCACCCCTGAAGACTGAGATGGAACAACAGAGGGAAAATTTGGACTTAGAGACTGCACAACTCAATGCAAGTCTGAAAACTGTGAACAAAGCTTAACAATTGTTTACAAATGGCAGCCACCCTGTTCATTGCATCAAGACATTTAAAAGGCATACAAATATTCAATCAAATCATAGTGTGTGCAAAAGGGAAAAGAAAAATATACAAGGAGGGGAAAAAGGGGGTGGGTGGAGGAATCAGATTTTAACGGTAGCCAGTTTTCAAATTGCAGCCGTGCGTGGGTGCACTTTGAGAGTGGTTTTGAAGGAGGTAAGGAGGTAAGGCGCTCCATATTTTGCTAGCATAGGAGTGAAAATACCCTTACCAAAGTCCTTAGGTTGCATTACTGAGATTAAAATGAATCCTGCTGCGTATTGTCAGAAAGTGGGCTTTGTTTAGCAGGTGTGAAGTCTCGAATTCGAATTCTAATGCGCATCAAAGAACCGCAGTCTACTCCTCCCGAAAACAGTGGTTTCGCTTTGCCTCAGAACGCAGCAGAGTGTGGATTACTGCAGGTGTGAATGCAATCGAATTAAACATATGGAGTGAATATACCATTGTGAGATGAAGAAGTTGGTATTTGGCACACAACGGGGAATCCTGACAGTGACAGATGTGTGTGTGCATGTACACATGATGCACGCCCGCGCACAGACTCTGAAACACCGTCCCCGACAGTGTTGGGAAGTAACTAGTTTTAGATTACATATTACTGTAATATTATTACTTTTGCTCCAAAAAGTAAAGTAACGAGATTACTTTGCAAAAATGGGTAATAAGTAACGCATTACTTTGCAAGTAACGCCAAGTTACTTTTTCTAAAATGAACTTGTTGTTGCATGCAAAAATAGAACAGATTTACAAGCTATCGACAGGTAGGCTACTGTAACAACAGAGATGTGCAGTAGATTGTAGATCCAGTCCACATGCTGCATCCTGCGCACAGTTATGTAAACTACAAATCGCTTGCTGCTTTATTTTGTTTATTTTATTTTTAAATACAAGACCTCAACTGTCTTTGACTTTTTAAACTTTTTCACAATTGTTTTCAAAGAGACAGATTTTGTTGGCTTTGTTTTCAGGTGCAGTTTGTGGGATTGGAGGCTATTATTATTCCAATAAATTGTATTCAGTTCTAAAAAAGAGCTCGCTAAACAGATTATGTTGTACATCTCTATTTTTTCAACAGCAGCGTTGAGAGCTTGGGAAAGTAAGAACGCAATATGTAATATATTACTCTTCGATTCCAGTAATAAGTAAAGTAATGATATTACTTTGTCTAAGGGGTAACGAGTAAAGTAAAGAAGTTACTTTCCTAAGTAATATTGACCAACACTGGTCCCTGATGATACACACTGCAACTACGTTCCTAACTTCACATTATGTCCTACTCCTAGTTTATGAATTGAACATTGATAAAGGTCCCCGCTGCCTTTCCATTTGCCACCTATGACTGAGAGTGCATGTCAAAGCAAACTGCAGCAGATTAAATATGCAAAAATCATAAAACATTCCCATCGAGTCTACCGAAGTACTAGGTGAGAATGCGACCTTAAACTGTATACCGGTTGGAATGTGTAGTTCCAAACGACACTGTCCACACTCAACAGTATGGTATGTAAGGTTATCATTACAATCTGCTCCTGATTTTGAGCATCTCACTCACCATGGCTGCTCCTAGCCCGTCCTCACACGACTGCACAGGTCTTCTGCCCTTTGTTCCTGCAATAACATAGACAATACATGATTACAGATTCTATGGAATAGTGGTTTTCAACCTTATTAATACCAGAGCCCACTAGGCATTTGAGCCACAGACCACCATTTGATGACATTTTAGCCCCCCAGACCCCAAAACTAAAGATTTCTTTTGCTTTTGTTCATAAATCCAGGCTGGATTTGGGAAACAAAACCGTCAAACATAATCTTCTACATTCTCTAGTTGTGTAGACTTGGACTAATTGACATGATGAATATTGTAACTCTTGAGAGTGTAAACATGAAATCAAATGGACCCGAAAGGGTCCACTTGGTTTGATGTTTACGCTTTCAAGAGTTACACCTGGTTAACCAACTGTCGATCATTTAGCTTGGGGACCACCTGGAACTCTCTCTCTCTGAACCACTGATTGAAAACCACTGTTATACATGAATTTACAGTACAGTAGATTCTATAGAAAATACGTGAATACAGATTCTCAAATGCATTGGTGTCAACCTGCCGCTATGCCCTCAATAATACAAGAAATGTACAGTTTATAGATTGATTGCAGAATTACAGTACATTTCAAGCACAACTCTACACATAAACTTAACTATGGATGGTGCAACATAATTCCCCCATCCACCGCCTTTCCCCCACTTGGTATATTTCACTTTCACCCTTATACCTCCACTACGATTTGCTAATGGCTTAACAGAAGTAAATACTTTGTAGGTCTCTAAATGTCTTGATGAAAATGCAAGGTGAATCCTACTACACGTGTAACGCTTAACTAGTGTCCACAGTTTTTCGGATATGTTGTAGTTGCACTTGAATTGCAGGTAAATCTACAAGCTTTGTTCACACTACAACAAATCAGTTTTGTTGTAGTCAAGTGTACTTGACTTTACTGTAATTCTCCATTTCTGAAAATCAAAATATCACTCATTCACTCACTCACTCTTTTATTCATTCATTCTTTCTTTCCATAGAGCTGCAATGTAGAGTGTAACGTCGTTTAATACAAGCATATCGCAGATGATTATATTTTGTTATGGGAGAGTCAATGGAGGGTATTGCAACTCTAGATTTATGCCATTTATATAAAACAAATCTAGAGTTGCATTGCGGCTACACTGAGCCAGTCCCACAGCACTTAACTATGTCAATTCATAAATCCAAAAGGCGATCCCAACCAAAAGCCTCTAAGCGTCTTAATAGACAGGAGGAGGACAGGTGCTAGTGTTGTGGTACAGGCAGGTTAATAAACCTGCAGTCTAGTAGTTACTACTGGGATACCGCCACCACCACCTATGTCATAACCATCCGTTTTTATACGTTTTCCTTCTCGATCATACAGTTGTCGTTGCACAGGCATTTTTACGCGCTCCCCCGTGATGGGCACTTGGATCTAAAGCAGTTTTTCAAGCAATGGACCCACAAGGGTCCATTTGGTTTCATGTTTACACGCAAGAGTTAAAACATTCATCATCTGAATTAGCCCCAAGCCTTGTATGTTTGCCTGTTTTGTTTCCCAAATCCAGCCTGATATTGTGGACAAAAGCAAAAGGAATCTTTAGTTTTGGAGTCTGTGAGGCTAAAATGTCCTCAAGTGGTGGTCCGTGGCTCAAATGCTGAATAAATAGTGGGCCCCTAGCATCAAACATGTTGAAAGCCCCTTATCTAAAGTAATGCCATTCACACTAGCACTGCCTGCTGGGCCATGCCATGTCTGTCTGCCTGACATAGGCTACAATGGGGGGAGATCCGCCGACCCGTCACCGTGCTAGAAATGTGTTATTATTCAGTAACAGGAGCGTGTGTGTGGTAGGGGGAGGCGATCGCGGACAATCGTAAAGGGTCGCTACGGCACAGCGTGTGTTTTCAACATTACCTTTGATCAGACCAGAGGGAAGGAGGCGGTTACAGTAACGATCAGGTGTCTGGAGACAACTCGTTCCAATGTTTCTGTTCCACAATGTGTGTATGGTACCGAGCTAGTACTTCCTGTGTGGCCAGGATTCAACTTCCTGCCAAATACAGCACCACATCGGCTCACTTTAAAGAGACATGATCACTGTGTGACTCAACTATTAATAATAATACTTTTAAAAAAATAATATTAACTATTAATGATTATAATAATTATTATAATATTTATTAATTATTGTTATTGTTGTAATTATTAAAGGTAATAGAGGCAACTTTTAAGACAAATATATATATAGGCCTATTTCACTTTTCCTCGCTAAGTTGCTTCTATTTTGATGCTGCTGCTGTTCACCTGCAGACAGGCACTTGTTTCATCCTGCAGACGGCTTTGACAACGGCAAAGAGTGGAGGTGAGGTGGAGTTACATTCTAAACAAATCTGTTTGCAAACACAGTGTTTGTGCACACTAAAGTTTCCTCTACTACTTTTAACATTTAATCTAGGTCCCTTTCTCTGAACAAGTACAAAACAGATGTTTTACGGTATGGTGCTTGTTGTCCCACTCGCAGTTGAGTGGTTGAGTTGTGCTAGAATGTATCCCTAGGCTTACTATAATTCAATCAATCCAACCAACCATACAGTGTAGGCCTAATAATCATTGAATCTAAATCTCGTCTAAAAATGTGCACTGTTGTGAAACAGCCACCAGATGGCGCGAATGACCACCTAAATATCCGCAGCCAGCATGACGACCTCACTGTTGCACGGGGTCAAGGCGGGGCACGCGCGCGCGCACGCATGCTCTCTCTCTCTCTCTCTCTCTCTCTCTCTCTCTCTCTCTCTCTCTCTCTCTCTCTCTCTCTCTCTCTCTCTCTCTCTCTCTGTATCATAGAGTAATAGTAGAGGGTGACTCAGCAGTTTTCAGGTTTTACTAGTGAGTCTAGTTTGTCACGAGAGAGAGTGATGTAATGCAATTAGTATAACACATAACACACACACACACACACACACACACACACACACACACACACACACACACACACACACACACACACACACACACACACACACACACACACACACACACACACACACAAATCAAATTGTCTGAACAACTGATTTTGTGTTTCAGGCCAATATGCAGTTTGTAATAACAACTAATTGTAATACCATAAACTGTTAACTTAAAGTTATTGTGGTAGGCCTACTCAGTACTTGATTAAATGTAGGCTATCTATCACACACACACACACACACACACACACACACACACACACACACACACACACACACACACACACACACACACACACACACACACACACACACACACACACACACACCATATCCTCTTTCCTGTTTCAATAGACACAGACTAGTCAAAACAGAATACGTAACATGGTTGTTGTCAGGCAGACGTCTGGGTACTATAGAGAGGATTTGTTTATCACTTGATAAGGGCCAGGCAACCTGAGCCTGGTGTTACAGCCACCAGTAGATGTGTGATTAGAGTGCTCCAATGGTGTCACTTACAATTATTTGGCTGAAGATTAAAAAAAAAAAAACTATGTAAAGAGCCTCCATCACATTAAAGGTAGATTCAGTGATTTCACTTAAAGGTATTATAGGCGACCTTTAGCAAAAAAAAATGCTCTGCCTCTACATTAAATGGCAAATTGTGCATAAATTATATAGCACCTTTATACCAATGGCGGAAGAAACCATGCAAGGTAGGCCTACTGCCCAGCACATCAGGAGCAATTAGGGTTCAGTGTCTTGTTCAGGGACACATTAAAACTAACTCTCGGGGAACCCGTGCGGTGACTCTATCCATTTCATCTTTTGATGCTGCAGCTGTTTCCCTGCAGACAGACACTTGCTTTGACCTGCCCAGACGATGTCAACAAATGATGTTGTCAAAACGTTTGTTGGGCTCAAGACGTAATATGTTGTGTGTGTGGTGGTGGTGGTGGTGGGGGGGGGGGGGGCTGTTGGCCTATTGCCCCACTGTATAGCATGTGATTGATGATAAAGTACACCATTCATTTTTTCAAAAACAAACATATGCGTCACTTTGTCCACAGTAACCCAAATCACTGCATCATCCTCAAATCACAATACAAGGCCATGACATCTCTTATACAGTATAGACTACATTCTCCAATATCTGTGTCTGTGACTGTTTCTATAGCACCATAATAGTGTCATCATGTCTTTATTCTCATGTGGAATGCAAACCACATGTCTCGCAGACTAGTGTTATAACCAGGATTGTCCCTTTTAGAAGGTAAATTATTGATATAAACCCTTTGTACTCGTCTACATAACATCTGAAGTATTCATTGTAGAAGGATGAGATTGGCCCGCATTTTAAATCTCGCCCCCAAGCCATTTTACATTCATTCCTCCATTAAGTCTGCAAGATGAGGTACCGGTATGATGAAAATTGACGAGGTATGAAGTAAATGGATGTCTTTCCTTTTTGTTTCTTTATTTTTGTTTTTATTTTATGTATTTGTTTTATTTATTGTTTTAGCTCTGCATCTTGTTGAGTATTTTTTCTAGTTCCACTTAAGATGGCAGTTTGTAAAAACATGTAGCGGTAATGGCTCTGTGTGGAGGGTTGAATGCTGTATTGTAGTTTGTAGTATACAGTATAAGCATGCTGCTTTTTACTACCTTACATCAGATCAGATTCGCTTCACTGTCAAAAGTTTGGGGTCAGTTAGAAACGCCTGGCCTCTGGAATCGCCCATCCAAAACCATAGAAGTTGTAAAGCACACACACACACACACACACACACACACACACACACACACACACACACACACACACACACACACACACACACACACACACACACACACACACACACACACACATAAATATCTCAATATGAACACAATATTTACAATCTCCCGGTTAAGTCATCCATTTCTCTCCCAATTCCGTCAAATAATATACTAGTGTTCATGGAATGCTTTCCAACTCCCATGGTTTTGGATGGTGGATTCCAGATGCCACACCTGCATGTAGGAGACCCGTTTGTAAGTGACCCTAAACTTTTGAACGATAGTGTATGACTGTACTTATACAGGTGGAAGATCCAATTCGACGAAAAAATAAAATGTGACAAGGGTTATGTAGCGCTATATTGGATCACTCTAATATATGATATTTCCTCCAACATAGTTCATGCTGTGCTCCTGACCGGATGTTTCGGCCACTTATTAGGCAACTTTTTCATCAAGACAATCGCTCACATAACCGTGATTACCGACATAACCTTCATTATTGCGCATTGTCACGTTACTACCCAGACTGTTACATCACAGTCTGCAGTCTGGGCCCTGGGGGCCCGGTTGCGTGCCGCTTACGTGTGCTCAGGGGATCTGGTATCCCTGTGTCTATATAGACACACTTTTACAGCTATATACACAGTGTCTCAGGAGGTCGAGCAGGTCGTCCAATGATCCGTGGGTCGGCGGGTTCGAATCCCGGATCCTCCTCCTGTCTACATGTCGAAGTGTCGCCCCTTGGGCAAGACACTGAACCCCAAATTGCTTCCGATGTTGCTGGTTGGTGGCCTTGCATGTTTTCCGCCGCAATCGTTGTATGAGTGTGTGTGAATGGGTGAATGTAATACAAAAGCAAGGGTCCCTAAACCTTTTCCAGTGATTGCCACATAACTTTTCCCTTCTCTGATTGGGGGCAAGGGTCAGTTTGGAACAGAAATAGTGTGACGATTGCAGGGCTGCCTAAATGTTTTGGTTCAGCTGAGCTTGGCGTACAAATGTCGTCTTCTGAGCTAAGAGTCCACGTTTTAGCTTTGACAGTGTGTCTGCTCCTTGGCCTTGGAAGCTTTCCTACTTGTCTTTGTGTCTGTGACGGGCTTCATGATGTCGCCACAGGTTGTATTCTTTGAATACAGACACCGTCTCTCGACAGATGAGACAACAGCCTTTTCTTTGCATTGAACAAAATAATAAGAATCGTGTGTCCACTGCAGGTTAAATACTATGTTCTATGACTGGAGCAAAGTGAGGTCGTAGTTGCAACATTTTCATACACATGGCCAGACTGCAAAAACAATAATAATGCAGGGAGAAAATAATAATGCGTCTCTGGTATTGTTCAGGGGGCCGGGTCAAATGTACAGGCCCGTAGGCCGTAGTTTGGGGGCCACTTAAGCGTCTTGGATAAATGCGCTGTATAAATTGAACCATTTATTTCATGTTTATTCATGATCAGGATTATAAATGTAGGCCCTTTGAGTTGTTCTTGTCAATAAGCAGCCCCAGCTTGTGTATATAGGCTACATTACATCAGGCCACAATTCAATTAACACAGAGCCAACATGTGCCAGTTCGTAATCAAAGTCCATTGACACGTGTGAAGTCTGAAGCTGTGGTTTTAAGGCCACGCGGATCCTCTTACGGCTGTCCTGAAAACGTCTCGTCACCAGTCCTTGTATACATCAGGTGGTGTATATACATCACCTGATCCCTCTCCTCGCCTGATGCAGGATTCTGAAAAGGACTGGTTGTTGTTGTTCTTGTTGTAAAGTTCCCTAAATGTTCACCACAAACAATCACATTGGAGATGTCCTCTTTTCTTTAAGTGTGGGATTGTCATGGTTCCTGTGGTGCTACCACCACCCACCATCATCAGCTGTGTTGTACTGGTGCTCCTGATCATTGGATGTTTCAGGAACTTATTGGGTAACCTTTTCATCAAAATACATTTTAAATTTGACATATGTTATGTTACATAGGCCACATGTTATTTAGCCCACTCCCTGAAGTTCAGCATGCAAAGCCTGTTCTAGCCTGTTTTTTTTATCTTGGTGCCATGATGACCAAAATAATAAGGTCACGAATACAGGCGGCCAAAATGAGTTTTCTCAGACAGGTGTCACACGGGAGAGACTCGGAGTAGAGCCACTGCTTCAGGGAAAGGAGCTATCTTAGTAGGTTGTTTGGGTTCATCTGGTTAGGATGCCTCTCGAGCATTTCCCTAGAGGGAGGTCCTCGATGCACGTCCCATTGGGATTAGTTTATGTGGTCGAACCACGCACTGCCACACCAAGTGGCACTTTGAGATCAAAAATAAAGAAGAGGTTAAGGGCTCCATTTGTGTCACCGCTAAACCCCTTACCACCAAAGGTCCTCACCATTTTTAGGGTTGTAGGCCAGTTAGGAACTAGTCGGCTAGTTTAACTTTTCAAAAATGTTTTTCAAAAAATGGGGGGAAAATAAGTGAAGCTGTGGTTCACAACTCACAAGTGGGCCCTAGACCATCAGTAGCCCATCCCATAACCTGCAGACTGCAAGTGAAAGTGTGGGCCACATGTATGGGTTACATAAAAAAGAATATTCTCCCTGTGATCTGGTGCACTTAGTGCATGTGCCCCTAAGCAACCACTTATATTGCTTACGCCTAGAACCGGCCCTGTGCCCCGCGACCCGACTACGGATAAGCGGTTGAAGATGGAGGGATGGATGGATCTGACTAATTCGCCTCATGCCTCGCATCACTACACCTAAGTGCATTACATCAAGTGACTTGTTTTAATTACCGTGTACAGTATACAGGGCCAGTTTGTAACGAAAGTCCACCACATAGCGAAAAGGTAACCGCGCGCGCAGGGTTGGGTTGTTGGGATAGGATAGGATAGGATAGGCAGGGTGAAGGATCGCCTTACATCGCTCTGTAATGTCTATACCTCATGCCTGTATACCCGAAGAGGAGGGACCCACGGGGTGGTGAGCTCATTGTTGTGACAGCCAAACAACTCGCTCCCTGGAGGGAGACAGAGAACGAGCCCCAGAGAGGCTGCAGCAGCAACCAACGTTGACGGCAGCGTTTCTCGTTGGTTACAAACACAAACCAAAAGGTTCTGGAGGCGACTGCCGTAGATGATGCATGCAGAACAGTATAAAGGAGGAGAGCAAATCAGTGTGATTTTAAAGTTCATGTGTCTTGTTAGGGGGATTTCTTTAAAGAAAAAACAAAATAAAGGTCTCTTTTAGATTTTAGACATTATTGTGCCCAGGGGAACACTTTCCTTCCACCACGCTGTACATATTCGTACCATCAGCGCACGATACAACACAATAACAGTAACATACGACGACAGGCCGCACTACGTGCACGGCCAGGCCTGCTCAGCCGAGGCCCTAATTTATTTATCCAGCTACTCTCATCTCATTCTGGGGCTTTTCGCTGATCAGTCGGCTGCAGGGATGCTGTAGCTTTGACCCAGTTTATTAACTTTTGGCATAGTTCATCTGCAGTAGTTAAAGTTATGTTGACTTAAAAAGTTTACCTATTCACCGAATTTCAAGCACACGCACGCACAGGCACACACATACACAGGGGAGGTTTATCCAACGGGCCCAGGGGCCCCTGAGCTAGGGGGGGGCCTGAGCTTGAGTATCCACGTGATCGCTAAGAGGCTCAAACTCAGGGCCCTCCAAAAAGAGGTACCTGGAATAAAAGTGACGCACATGGTCCTTGTCACTGTTATTAACAAGGGGCTTTTTAATTTTGTGTCAGCCAAACCTAACCTCATTTTCTGAGCACAAAACGCCGGTCCTGTTGAAAATGAACTAGAATGCACGATTTGTTACTGACCGTCTGTAAAGCCCCTTACACTGTCGCAAACTCTGTTCATCCATAGTCCAATGGCGGCTCTATCATCAAATTGTGTTTCACCATATGAATGTTTTTCTTTTAGGAGCTTTTTTTTCCTGATAGTGCACAAATGTGAACCAAATAGGGGGTCCATTTGGTTCACAATTGTACACACTCAGGAATATTTTGAAAATGTCCTTCTTTTGCCGCTCTTTCAGGCTGCAACAGCCCTGTCGCAACTTTATGGATTTATCAGACGAAAAGGTGTGAATGGTGCCTAGACCACAGATCCTCAAGCCAAACCAGAGCTTTCCCAGATTACAGGGTGTTGCATGTGTGTGTGTGTGTGCGTGTGTGCGCGCGCGCGTGCATGTGTGAACCCACAGATCACATGCTTGTAGAGGCACATTCCTCTGCATTGTGGTTTGCCGGTCTTATCACAACAAGGATTTATTGGGTGGATCAACAAGAGAGAGGCAGGTGCAAGGCATGATGGGAACAGAATATGGATACGGCGTGTGTGCGACCGCGCACGCACAGACGAACCAGGTCTTGCAGGTCACAAACACGCACCACACACCATGCACACACATGGTTGTACTTCAGTAACAAAGTGCAACCGTGCACGTAAACACACGCATGCGCACGTACACACCACACTCCAGGTCCATCTGTCCAACTCTGTTTGAAGTGAGGAGGATGAGGTAATGGGTCTCCTGCTATACCCCCTAACAAACCTCCCATCTTTACATTCTTTAGCGACATGAAGACCTCATGCAACCCGCCAGCATCCATGTCTACAGTGCAGAGTCCTATAGTGAGGGCATTTGAATCACTTATTTGACCATTCTGGGGACCTAATCATTACCAAGAAATGTCTTCACACCCATGTGTTTCTACTGGTGTCTAATAACATGTATGTACTAAAATGTACTAAAATGCTGAAATTCAAGGTCAATGACTGTTTTTAGTGTTTTCCGAGCAAAACTAATGCCTGGAATGGCAGCGCCATGAAGACCCACTATAGTTAGACATATCACATGTTATGTTACATAAAGCATGATGACATTTTGCATGTTTTGCCTTCTGGTTGTGTAGTACCCTGACTTGTTATGAGGTTGGCACAGGAGTTGTATTTCAATCTTTTAGTACATGTTATTAGACACTATTAGAAACACATTGGTGAAGACATTTCTTGGTTCTTGGTTTCTTGGTTGATTTTCAAAGCTTTCGCTTAATACTAACCTGACCCTAACCCAACTCACGCAATGTGTATGTATACTTTTACTGTGTAACCCCAGTGACCCCAGCATAAGCCATTGTCCACGGCCGATGGCTTATACGTCATTCCCCCTTTCTTTTCTAATCTTCATCAGACATCCTTCGTTAGATAATTTATATCCTAATGTTCGCAGCTAAGAGTTCCTTTCATTTTCATTTCTTCAAAGAACAACTCTTTATTTAATTCAAGTCTCAAATCCAACCCAGAGAAATTCCCCAAGCATCGATAGCTTCTGGAAACCCTGCACTTACGAAATGGCGTATTCATTTTAGTCAGATTTTAGTAAATGTTCACAAAATATAAAATAACGATTGGTAAGTATCAATCCTTTTGGAGCTGTAGACATTATTAACCCTATAAAGTTGAAGTTATTTTTTTCCGTTTCACTCGGCAGATGGCTGCTCAGATGGTTGTGATGAGCGCTCGGGGTGGAGGTGGGGGACTGTTAGGAGAAGTGTCTTGCTCAGAGACACTTCAACACATATTACATGGGCACAGTGGGCAGGCCAGGAGGTGACCTTTTCATTACTGGATGGCCTCTCTGCTAGCTACGGCTGCTACAGTCAAATGTATCATAGAAATCCTACCTTTTAATAGATTTCTATATAATACTCTCAATGGCCTTGAGAGAAGAAAACAAATGGCCTTAAAGATGGAAATGACAAGTCAAGGAAAATAACCTCTCACCAAGAGACAAAACTGGATTGAGCAAGTTGAAACAAGGGCTGAACGTGACTGAAGTCAAACACAGACTTCAGACCAACTGTCGCCAGATGACAATACTGTATGTCACCTCTCTATGATACTTCAACCTATTGATATTTGACAACTGTGGATCTTGGTGTCATAAAAAACAGGATTTCAATTCAAACATAGCAAAAATAGCTGATCTACAATCTCAAAATGTGTCGCAACAATACGTGTTTTGGGCTTATGGATCATGTTGAGTTAAGCTACACCAAAGTGTTATGTTACGTTGAGTAACATTAATGTAGAAACTGCCAGATCATGCTAACGTTCATGTTGAGCAATTAACATAACATAATATGTCACCTATACCATTAACAACCTACTGTATAGAGGGCAAAAAGTCAACACACACACATGCACACACACAAATAACAACTGCACTGTTTTTTGGGGAAATAAATCGACCGCAAATAAAGGTAGCATGGAATTCTCCTTTAAATGATTTGTTTGTTGTCCTCTCCTGTCTCCAAAGCAAGTCTGGCCTATCATCCCCCCATTAGGCTGAGCTCTGTTTGTTTCAGTGAAGTGGAGGAGCTGTAGATCCCCAGTCCTGATCAGGTCTTCAGGTAACAGTCATGACGTGGCACACAGGGCACAATGCCACCTGTAAAGGTAGAGTTATATGAGCCGTGTGGTGTGCCCCCAGGCCCCCAGGGCTCACTGATACTTTATCAGATAGGCCTAGGCTAGGTACCAAGGGGACTCTATGAGTCAACATCAACAAAAGCCCAATAGTTTTGTGTTGAGTGTAGTGTTTATAGGAGTCTGTGCTGTCCTCAAAGTTAAAGAAGTGGATCTACACCTGGGTGGAGAAGGGTTGTTTTGGCGTATCTATTGTATTTTAATCTATTGTTCGAGAGTGTATGGCCTCTTAATTGATGTATTTGTATTCTTGTTCTGGGGTATATATATATATATATATATATATATATATATATATATATATATATATATATATATATATATATATATATATATATATATATATATATATATATATATATATATATATATATATATATATATATATACTGTATATAGTGGTATACCATTACATCCAAAGGTGTGTTTGAAGAGAATTGAGACAGTCTCCATACTGTATATCTCTTACAGTGGTATAAGAGAAATGACACACACGCACGCACGCACGCACGCACGCACGCACGCACGCACGCACGCACGCACGCACACACACACACACACACACACACACACACACACACACACACACACACACACAAAAGCACACGTGTGTACTCACACATACTGTGTGTGCTAGCACCTCTTTAGCACATCGTTATATCTGAGCGTCAAGGTGAGCTAATTTGTCAACAGCAGGTGTGTGTGTGTGTGTGTGTGTGTGTGTGTGTGTGGGGGGGGGGGGGGGGTTGTTGATGAACAGAGACATACGGTAGCAAGGGTAAGATGGAGGTGGTTCTCGCTTAAAGGAGCATTTCAGTGATTTGGGTGATTTGGGAAACCCTCTGAGTAACGAGATGTGCACATGCACACACTCTACAGTGGTGGGAGTGAAACAGGCCAACAGCACAAAGTACACCAAGGCCTGTCTGCAATCGATCGATCCTGTATGTCTACAGTATAGAGCTGAGCAGTCTCGTCTGTCTCATGACATCGCCCTGGCTCCAGAAATGGACTCCCCATTCATTTTCCTCATATAGATCAAAAATGATCTATATAAACACGATTACGCCACAGACAAAGCCAACTTGGGTTGTGAAAACAATTGTGATACAATATCTAATAAGCAAGAAGTAAATAAACACAGGATACAACACTTGTTTCATTTTCCTTCTCAGAAATTATTTGACTGTCCCAAAACCTTGTGTGTTCTCGACCTGTCATACACAATGTAAAAGCATCAATGTAGAAGCAACGCAGAGGGGGGAAAGGCAAAATATATATCTACAGTATATACATTTAGATTTTGGGCTAAAAAGTTGGTTCTATTACCTTTAAATGTTTAGTTGTAGAAGAGGGGAGGTAAAATGTTTTAAGGCATATTTGACTCATTAGCCAGGGATGCTTTCAAATTAATCCAAAGTAGAGTGCCATTATGTTTGTCAGAAGAAAGAAGATGGAATAGGAATTACTCCTATGAAATGAAGAGGGGAGGATGGAGTATGAGGACGAGAAGAAGGAGGGATGGGTGTAGGTGAGGACAAAGACGGGTGGATTGGAGGACATGGATTGGTGAGGAGGAGGAGTAGAGGTGGTGGAAGGGGCGGGGGGTGGTGGAGGGGGGGTAAACAAATGATGTCATTCTAGCAACCCAAACACTGGCTCAGTTTTCACTGTGAGAGGACACACGCTGTTGCCTTCTGTGTTGGTTACTAGCCGACAAATAAACACACACACACACACACACACACACACACACACACACACACACACACACACACACACACACACACACACACACACACACACACACACACACTGCCACTCACTTAACCACAGCACCACATACACTGATCGGGTTGCGGTGTGACCTTTCTCTGCGATGCTCGCACTGCTCTCATGTAAACTACTCTCATCATCATCACCTATAGGACCACCCCCCACGCCTGCAGCCTCTCTGCAGGGGGCTTCATCTGCTCTCACTTCTGCAATGATGCACAAACCAACAAGTGCAGATATCCAATCCCTGGGCTGGAGGGAGGGGACAGGGCCGGATTCAGCCAGCCCCACTAGGGTGGGCTGGATCAATGGCTGTGGGGCATCATTATATTCCTTATACTGTATATATTTTCCTGCAGGTAATTTTAACTGTGAGGGCGCCCTATATGAGTTTCCTGGGTATCAGGTCTTATGACTTGAGTCAGAACTTGGTGTGGCAAAGCTTGGCTGTTTTGAGTGGCCAAACAGCTTTGCCATGTTTGCCATATTTTACTGTACGTACAGATTTCAAATTGCAGCCGACCGTAGTTGCCCTTTGAGAGTGGTTTTGAAGGAGTCAAGGGATTCGCATGTCACCATGGGCTACTCTGTGAGGTCTTGCAGGTTGATCAGTTGCATCCACTGGACTGCCGTGTTCTGGGTGGGTTATTATCAGGCGTAAGCTTGAAAGGCTGCGTACCGGCAGGTGTACAGTCCGGCAGCTCATAGAGGCAGTTGCAAGAGAAGCTTTGGAGCAGGTTGCAGGTTTGTCATCTGGTGGCACAGCAATAGGTGAAGGCTCTTAATGAAGCTGTCTTAATGAAAGAACACCGTGAGCATGAACCCTCTGTGCAGGCTGCTCACAGGCATGGGGAGAGAGTATATGTTTTGCACTCTGTCCGTCTGTTACCTGTTATCCTGGTCGATGCCAAACATGCACACACACGCACACGCACGCACACACACACACGCACACACACACACACACACACACACACACACACACACACACACACACACACACAGGATGGACCTTTGACCTTTTAGAGCGCAACCAGGAGGCCAACTGTTTGTAAAACAATTGTTTTTTTTTTATCATACTCGTACAGGACCTGTCCCAAAGTCCTGCGAATCGTTATGCAGTATTATACATTATATGGTGGCTAAGACAGGCACTTTGGGAAGGTGGAGTCTATTGGAAGTAGAGTAACCTAAACTAAAATAAAACTATACTAACTGAAAACAATACACGTAATCACAATCAATGTAGATGTAATCACAATGTAATCACAATGCAATTTAGATGTTACTCAGTTGATGCACTGGAAAACGGGAAAATATGGTAACAACCAGCTGAACCTACAGTATTAAAGGGTCTGTTTTAATACTGTAGGGACAGTCAGATTTTTAAATGGTATATTACATACTAAAATGGTGACTTTTAGTGTACAATGAAGTACAGTAAAAGTGGAATGCATAGCATAGAACGGGCCAAAACTGAAAGTGAAAGTACACACTACTGGCATGGAGAGAGAATATATAGCAAAACAACTGCATTTTGGACCAATGGAAATAGATGAATTTGAACACCATATTGCATGGCCCCCATTCTAAGCTTAAGTTGGGGTATATAGGGGACAGCCAGTAAGGATTTTTTTGCCCCACAAAATAACAACTTTTTTTGTAAATAAATCAACTGCAAATAAAGGTAAGAATAAAGCCTTCTGGGGTGGAATTCTTCTTTAAACTGGACCCTGTAGCATGCACCTGCAGACAGAGATGGGGAGGTGACCGGAGAGGTCAGCAGGGCAACGGGGAATCTCTCTCTCTCTCTCTCTCTCTCTCTCTCTCTCTCTCTCTCTCCTCTCTCTCTCTCTCTCTCTCTCTCTCTCTGTGTGCTGCTGGTATTGCTCTCTGTACAGTCAGTGTACACCTTATCTGATGGTGTCATCCAGTCTCTTCTGTTGCACGGCTCTGCTCAGATTACCCCCCCCCCCCCCACACACACACACACACACACACACACACACACACACACACACACACACACACCAATACCTAGATTACCTAGCTGTTGTGTTTGCTGGGCGGACGGCGTTGCTGCAGTGCTGGAACACTAAACCTAGAGGGGATGAGATCATCCCTAGCGCAGGTGTACCTGTAGTGGCATGTGTCCGTCCTAGCAGCCTAGGAGATGATCAACCTCTGTGATCATCACCTTTTAGGAGGAGTGTTTTGAGGAACTGTGTTACTGTTGGTTGGATGACCTAAATTCCATATATTCTGCACTCAACCAAACATATAAGTTACAACTGCCATATATTCACTTCTTTACCAAAACCCATAAGTACTTGCATTTGTGTGTTGCACATATGTTCCCCTTTCTCTTGATTTGTTGCAAGAGGAACAAGACAAGTGTATATGAAAAGTATATGAAATCAAGCGCAAATGAACACAGCTGATCAACTTGTACAAGCTCACAGCGACACACTGATTTTCAGATGGATGAGTGTGGACAATTTGAACAGTTTGTCTGGGGTTCATTGATGTGAAGAAATGTGTTAACCACTGGTTAAACAACAATAGGAAGCAAATAGGTTCTACATGTACACTTGAAACAAGCCCCCAAAAACACCAACCAGCAATTATTTCAAGTGACTTGAAATAGTTGTAAAAAAAAAAGATGCTTTAAAGCTAACACTTTAAGCTTAACATTAAGGCAGTACACCTGCAATTGTTTCCACCCAGACCGAATTTCAGACACACATGCACAATGGTATCACCGGGCTTCATAGCAGAGGCGGCTAAGGCTATAGTCAAAACAAAGAACCAAGTTAACCAACGATGAGTCTGAAGGGGTGCAGTGGAAGTTTGGGAGTGAATCTGCAGTTCTGATTGCAATGGGAAGTGGCATATATGCACTGTATCTCTGTATGTCTGTCTGTACTGTATGTACGACTGCATTTAGTCCTACATACAGCTGTAATGCACATTACAGGAGAACCATAGAAAAGGAGAGGCAGGTCAGTATTATCCAGGGACAGACATCCGTGCTGATGGCCGCCTCCACCAACGATCCGCCGTGGGGCGAATTTTGATTGATTTGCCATTGAATAGCCCGCGTCTTGCTTTTATGCATACTTGTTTGGTGTTGATGTTCATATCATATAAAGGGACATGTTTCCCCAAATCCGTAACACGCCCATCAATAGCCAGGTGAGACATGGATATCTAGTGGTCTACGCTATAAAGAGAATGTGCATCAAGCCTGAGTAACTAGATACAGACTTCAATATAACAATACAAATTTACAATAATAGTAACTCTCCATAGTCTAGACTAGGACTACTCTTTGTAACTCAAATGGGCGTGTTTTATACCTTACCAGCCTGGCCATACAGATGCCAGGCAGCGCGTCTGAAAGCTGCTGACTAGTGGATCTTCGCCCGGGCATGTCACCTGAACGGGGGGATTCCCCTCCCTAAACCAACCAGGAGGCGTGGTGCACCAAATCTGCTACCAATGAGGGGGGGTCTCAAGACAAGCTGTCATTTCAACCAAAAGTAACCGCCTGACTGCCAGACCAGAGCACACACCACTGTCTCATGGCCCCTCCGCTCAATGACAGGCCCACGAGACAATGGCCTTGGGTCACGCGCTTTAGATTCGGAGGGTCAAAGGGTGATATAGCAGTGGGAGGGGCATGGGGGGGTTCACACAAGTCATTTGGGATGTAAATGTTATGCAGGCGCCTCAGACAAAGGATTACAGCTGGCCAATTAGGACGGCGTTGCTAACTTGTGACTTGTAGAGTTGAACATGCATGACTTGTATGCTGCAGTCCCAGTCTCCTCCTCATGTGTGATTTGTGGAGATAATCCTTTGATGATTCCAAGGGGATTAGGGAACCAGCATGAATAAAACATATGTAACGTTGTATATAGGTATACAGGCCAAGCCTATGCTGGCTATGTCTAAAACATAGAATTTAAATTTATTTTGAAGAGGTTTTTACTTGTACAAATAGCTCTCAGAGTCTAGGCTATACTGCCACAGTGATGCACAAGTAAAGGCTATACTACTGCAGATTGGATTAAGCAATTTCTCATAAATGGATTCCAGTGTTTGCATCATATTTGCCTAATCCTGGATTATAGGCCTATAATTTCATGTGGTTGGAGTGATGTAATCTATACTTTTGGTTGACAAAAGTCAAGGACATGAGAGGGAAAAAAATCTTTAAATAGGCTACAAAACAAAACAGAAATAGAATCATAGCTGCAATTCATGTATTAAATACACTGTAGGACATAATGCTGCTGAGGTACATTCTCTGTCCATTTAAAGAAGCTTACCAAAATCATTCAAATGCATTTGAAATGTAGCACATTTATGGTGTCAGTGAATGCGTAGCGTCGTTGACTTATGAATGCCTTTGGCGGTGATTTGCAGTACAGAAAAAAGGCTGACTCAGGTTTTAGGCAGCGAAGTGTAAAGTCAACACTGGCCATTGTTTAGTTTACTACTATGGGCAGCAGCTGCAACAGGCAGGAAACTGGGAAAAGACAACGTGGGAGGAACGTTGAGCTATCTTTAGTAGGAAGGAAGGAGCAGTGTGTGTGTGTGTGTGTGTGGGGGGGGGGGGTAGTGTGTATTCTTGCATCAGGTGATCTGGGTACATAGAAAATGATTTAGTGAAGATTTTGACTCTCAGATGTACATCATTCTTGTCTTGATTGTATTGCTGTATTGTGTTTTTTTTCCTTGGTTTTCTCATGCCAATAAAGCCCTTTGAATTGAATTGAATTGAATTGAATTGAATTGAATTGAATTGAATTGAATTGAATTGAATTGAATTGAATTGAATTGAATTGAATTGAATTGAGTGGGTGTGTGGATGTTGGTGTGTGTGCGTGTGTGTGTGTGTGTGTGTGTGTGGGGGGGGGGGGGGTGCTTCTGTCATCTGTGTGAGAGGGTGTCTATCTTCCGTAGGGAGTCGGAAGGAGCAATGGTGTGTGCGTGTGTGTGTGTGTGTGTGTGTGTGTGTGTGTGTCTGCGTGTGGTGTGACTGTGTGTGTGAGAGGGTGTGTATCTGTGTAGGAAGGCGGAAGGAGCAATGGCGCACTGTGGTGTAGGATAACGATTTTTTTATATTTACTCAGGTGTGTGTGTGTGTGTGTGTGTGTGTGTGTGTGTGTGTGTGTGTGTGTGTGTGTGTGTGTGTGTGTGTGTGTGTGTGTGTGTGTGAGCCAGGCACACCCTGCCCCTGGTCACCAGCCTGTCCAGCTGATGACCTTACAGTATAAGGTGTAAGGCTTACACCAAGTCCAAATACTGAAACGTCACCCAGAAAACTCCAGTGATGAGTACATCTTGATATGGTATGGTATTTAGGCAGGGAATCTTTGTATTAGATCAGATGTCAATTGGATATGCTGGCCTGGGCATTGTACTGATCTCTGTGACTTTCTTAACCTGACCACAAAGGGGAATTAAAATTTATCCCACAGCAGCTATTTTTCCTTAATCCTGCTGTGTCTGAACTAATTTTAGGTAAATTCTACTTTGTCTACTTTGTAAATTTTTATAACTTTGAGTAAGATTATAATGGTGAAACTTTGGTAACTTTAAACATAACAGGGGGCATATCTGCTGATTAATGAGGTGTGTTATTGATTGGTATAAAAGTAATTCTCTCATTTTAAAGGTATCAGCACCCGGTAGATTGCAAACTCTACCGAGTTTTCACACTACCGAGTGCACACTTGCGTCCATGCAGGAGGGGGGTCAAGTTCTAGTTGTAGCACAGAAAATTTTCAGACTTAGTTGATCCGTTGTGGAGTATTCGTCTGCAGTTGAGGTTAACCTGTCGGTGGTGGTGGTGATGATGATGACAGGTGGACATCAGAAAAAAACTGCTGTGGTAGCAAGAAGACATGCTGATGTGTTGATCGATGGCCTTCTTGTGCGTGAGCAGAGCAGGCTAATACGTACTGTATGACATTAGCATAAAGGCCTCTTGCTCATGCTATTATTGCGTCATCATCACCTAAACCGGCCAATCAGAGTACTTTGAGGGAGCGACCACCGAACACTGCGCACCGATCGCATTACTTGCGCCCCGCTGCTCTATTTCACGTTAGTTAAAGTAGGACACTAAAAGACGTGGTGTCAAATACATTTATTAATGTATTAAAATCAATAAAACCATAAATAATAAAAAGGTAGATCCATATCTCTCTCTCACACACACACACACACACACACACACACACACACACACACACACACACACACACACACACACACACACACACACACACACACACACACACATATACCTCCTTCCCTTCATCCAACGGAATTGAAGGGAAAGATTAGGGAGGAAAAGAGGAGAGGGAGAGGGGGGGCATTCCCCGAGCATGTCAGCACTTGTTGTGAAAACTGGGGAGAGAGAGAGAGAGAGAGAGAGAGAGAGAGAGAGAGAGAGAGAGAGAGAGAGAGAGAGAGAGAGAGAGAGAGAGAGAGAGAGAGAGAGAGAGAGAGAGAGAGAGAGAGAGAGAGAGAGAGAGAGAGAGCGTGGCGTGGCCAAAAACAAGACCCACAAGGCGGGAGTGAAAGGGACTCCTCTCCCACACACACACAGCACTGTGAACGAGCAGCCCGACATGTCAACACATCCTGGACAATCTCACCGCGACTTGACAACTCAACTCAGCTCGTAGTGAAAGATAAGGAAGATCGATTCTTCTTTTTCTGTTGGAATTTGCACTTGGATTATTAATCCTAATAATCGACACCGACCGGCACCAGCTCACGCAGATCGGCTCTGTTATTGGTATTTCGCGGCAGACAATCCATCGCGCCACCACCGACCGGCCGTCCCGTCCCGTCCCGTCCGACCGGGAGGGACACGTGGATCTCTATTCTCATCATCTGCTTAAAGGTCAACACATCAGCACTTCTTCTTGCTACGACAGCATTTCTTTTCTGATGTCCACCTGTTATCATCATCATCATCGCCATCATCACCACCACCGACAGGTTAACCTCAACTGCAGACGAATACTTCTGTTGTCACCACGGCGGATCATCACGTTGACCAAGTAAGTCTGAAAAACTTTCTGGAGTTGATGCTATAACTAGAACTTGACCCACCCGACCAGCAAGCACTAGTCGGCAGCACAGCCCTAGATCGCTGCTTCTCAAAGCGAGGGACTTCCAACTCCAGCCAGATAAAATGATAGTTTGTAATTGGTACCAAAAGTGGGATTTGGTGGTTCCATGTTTACAGAACCATATGTGGTTGGGGGTGCGAGCTAATTCGTGTCATTATTTTATGTTGACATTTGACAAGACATGAGAAAGTTTGCGAAGCAGTGAGTTGACAGAGCTGAGTTGCATCATCCGCTCGCTGGTCCTGCAGGCACATGATCAGCTGACCAGATCCATCCATCCAACCCACTGGCATTTAAATGGTCAGAAAACTTTGCAAGTTCATTTCTACTAATAGGGCAAACACAAAACTGTTTTTATTTATTTTTTAATCTATCTAGCGCTTCTTCAATTATCCTGCAGTCAACAACAACATAATCGCGTAGCGGTCGCATAAATAATCGCAAAGTACAACTATAGGGAAAGTAGCAGACGTGTTTTTTTTTTCATACAGCCCCTGAGTGGGTGATTATATTGTAGGCCTAGATCGCCGGCTAATTGAGTCTCAGAGTTACATGTTATCAAACATGTGCATTAATTCATTTTACAAGAAGTCTGAAGCAATGTCAGTTTTGGTCCGAAGTCTGTCTGGTCCGTGGTCCAATTAAATACTTCTTAAATAAATAACTGTCCGTGATCTAAAAAGCCACTGAAATGTAGTCCGTATCCGTGTGTGTGTGTGTGTGTGTGTGTGTGTGTGTGTGTGTGTGTGTGTGTGTGTGTGTGTGTGTGTGTGTGTGTGTGTGTGTGTGTGTGTGTGTGTGTATGCGTGCGTTGCCCGGGCACGTCACCACCACACCATGGAGCATGGATTGTGTTTACAAACATCCAGTCTCGTGCTCATTGCACACTAGTAGTGCCGACTAGCGGCCGCAGTGAAATATAGGTCGGTAGGTCAGAGATGGTGTTATGGGCTGGTCTGGTCCATGTTGGCTGTATGGAATCTAGATCTGGACCACAGATCTGGGCCAGCCCAGAGATATTTTAAATTTATTACAATAGATGCTTTCCTCAGCACACTTTTTAAACCATTACTGTGCATTGATGAATCGTTACTCCTTTGTAAACTTTTGTTACTGACTGTCATTACATACCAATCAGTCTTACAATTTCTCTTTCTAATAAATGTTGCATTAATCTTTGTCATTATCAGATTTAAGTCATTAATACATTATACTACTGATGCTAAATAAAACCAGGCTTGTTTCCATTCCAGCATGGAAAGTCAACAATGGTGGACATTGGGAAAAAGGAGGGGTTTAAATTTTGAACTGAAAACTGAAGGAGATGAGGAATTATACATGTGACATACATTCATGACATCATCATGAGGCCAAAATCAGACAAGCTGTTACTGAGAGCAATTTCCATTAAAGCTCCTACATGATATGATATGATAAAGCCTGATAGTTCAAAAGTGATTATTTGTGGAGATAGAAAACACATGGGAGCACCAAGAACACACCAAAAACGAATAAATAAAAAAGTTGAATTTTGTGTTGGTCTGTATCCTAATCAGTGTGTGTGTGTGTGTGTGTGTGTGTGTGTATGTGTGTGTGTGTGTGTGTGTGTGTGTGTGTGTGTGTGTGTGCGACAGGCTGCCTGTGACATGGCCCGCGCAGAGACCATGGAGACTAGTGCTGTAAGCGGTGGGGGGGATGCAGGTGCGACCGGAGGAGTTCGGAGTGAATCCTCCCTGCCTCGCCATGTCACCTGTCGCTTGGAGCTTCCCCATGCGGTAAGTAGGACCACACAGTCACTACACCCCCCTACACACACACATACACACAGCCTGATGGATCACTAGAGTAAACAACTGCCACCTTTATCAACAAACTCAACAAATTTTAAGGACCCACAGTATGACATGCATTAATTTACCTACAGAGCCCCCATGTTAATGACATTTCTATCTCTGGAACCCCTGATTTATATTGTAAAATCAGTATTAATTTAACTCTTGAGAGTGTACAAATTTGTACACTCTGAGTTACAGACCCATAAGGGTCTTGTTGGAGGTGAAAAGATCATGGGCTGGCAAGGCTACTTACTTCTAGTTAGAAGTCTGCAGTCGGCTTCTGAAGCCTGAAGCTTCATTAACAAACATCTCCCCTGTCTCCTCCAGGCTCTCTACTTGCCCTGTGATCCTTTGCCTTGGCTTCTCCACCCGGAGGCGGGGGAAGAGCAGGAACCCCAACCAGCATCTCCATCATCATCTCCATCACCATCGCCGTCTCTGTCCTCGTCATCATCGCCTCCACCTTCGCCGTCCCACAGCGAACAGAGGGGCAGAGGAAGTGGCGAGCTGCCGATGCCGCCGCACGGTGTCTGTTCTTCTGGAGATCAGCTCAGAGGAGAGAGCGCAGGTAAGAAAGAACGCATCGTTATTTGATGTCGGAACTATTTCCGGAGTCCGGACCCACTGTTTGGGTTGCGGAGCAATTTTTACTGAATCACAAGTAAATATCCCCTTCTTTTTTCTCCCTAATTTACTACATTCCAAAAACATTTCAGAAGTTTTCAGTTAAATTTTAAAAAATCTCAACTTTTCATCAATTAACAACAATTCCAACCTTTTTCTGAAGTTGTTCATAAAACAAATATAATGATTTCCATTAAAAATTAAGATTTCCACTAGTTTGTGATTATTAGGTACTATGGGCAACTTTTTAGCCAAAAATCCAAATATATTTTTTTACTTTTTCCCCTCTACATCGCTTCTACTTTGATGCCGCAGCTGTTTCCCTGCAGACAGACACTTGCTTTGCCCTGCAGACAGTCCAGAACTTTGTTGTTGTCAACAAATAATTGATGTCGGGATCATGGCTAGGCTGGGCTAGTGTGTTGCCTATATGTCTTCTCCATGGCGCAAACGGGAGAGACTGAGGTGAATGTTTAAATTCAATTCCGAATGCACAGTGATGTTTTGTCACTTCTGAGTGGATGAAATCTATTCCACGCCACTTATGCAATCCAAAAACGTTGATGCTGTCATTCTTAAAATAAGTCAAATCTATATTTGTGCATAACTTACTGTAAGCTAGCTCATAAGAATTTTCCATAGAGATCTAAGTAATCAAAATGTTGGATGTCTTCAATCTTCAAAGGTGTGTGTGTGCCAACATGATGACATTTACCCAGTACTCTTTAGGAAAGTTCCATCCGTGACATGGCATGGCATTAGGTGGTGTGTGTGTATGTGTGGCGGAGGGGGAGGGGGTCAGTGGAATGTATGAGGTCATTTAGACAGATGCATATCATCTTAATGTCAACAGTCAGTCTGCGACAAGCATAATCGGCGTATTTATCCGTGTTGTGTGATTACGTCACTCATTTTTATTAGTGACAGTGTGTGGCAGTTCCCATATGCTGAGGCAAGTACATGTGACAGGGACGTGTGGTGGTGGTGGTGTTTAGAGTGATATGCCTTTCCACGTGGAAGGTTGCAGTAAACTCTAGAAAATACACCTCTTCTTTATAAATGTACACACATCAGGCTTAACAAACATGTAGGCCAAATGCACATGCTGATATCACCAACCACCCTTTCCCCGCTTGTAAATAATGACAATAGTCCTATATTATGGCTGGTGACATGGCAACAGACACCTGTCACCTGGTAGTAATCATTACCTGGTCATAATTCCCTTAAGTTATGCTGCTGCTGGTGCAAGTGACAGAGACACTGCCTCACCCTCAACTGTTAACTTTCCACTAGCAACAATAGCTCTAGTTTAAAACAAGGGGGAAAGCAGTAGGTGTCACTTGATAATGCCAAACCATTATGTCCTGCACACGTTCAGCATTACATAAATACAGCAGCTGTTTTGGCAGGAGCATTGGCTGTTAAGCATTCTTCCTGATGTTTTGCCGAGAAGAGACAGGGATTGCAGTTAGATGTGATATATTGGCGTCTTAAAATTATGTTTATACAGCATGTGTATATCACTTCCCCGCATTTATTTTTATGTGGTGACAATAAAATAGACAGTGTTAACAGATGGGTGCATATAGGCCAGAGCCTGTGCAAAGAACTTCTACACCATTTATAATACCAAAGAATTCATAAAACACTAGATGAGCACTCAGTAGAGGAGAGCCAGCGAAATCCAAAAGCGACCTCGCCCGCGGGCGCCCGGTTTCAAAAGCGGGCGCCCGCTTTCACAAAAACGGGCGCCCGGTTTCACAAAAACGGGCGCCCGTTTCACAAAAACGGGCGCCCGTTTTCAAAAGCGGGCGCCCGTTTTCAAAAGCGGGCGCCCGTTTTCACAAACTAGGCTATGCCTAAACCTAACTCTAACCCTAAACTTAACCTCAGTAAACCTATGCCTAAACCTAACCTAACCCTAACCATAACCTTTTGAAAAGGGCGCCCGTTTGTAAAAACGGGCGCCCGGTTTCACAAAAACGGGCGCCCGCTTTTGAAAACGGGCGCCCGTTTTTGTGAAAGCGGGCGCCCGCTTTTGAAACCGGGCGCCCGCGGGCGAGATCGCTTTTGGATTCAACAATAAGAAACAAAAGACACTGGCCTAGATTTTTGTCACCGCTAAACCCCTTATCCCTTAACTTCTTTGCCTTTTTAAACTATTTTAAAAACAAGTTTCAATAGTTAAAATGGCCAGTCACAGACATGCTTATAACGTGTCAATAGATTAGAAATAGTAAAAAAGGGATAAGGGGTTTAGCGTGTGATGAAAAGGGAGCCCACTATCATCCAGACATCGAGGGTGAATAAATACATAATCTGAATTATATACTGTCCATTTACACAAACCAGTTTGACAGGCAAGAAGTGAGGGACTAGGAATCCCGGGAGTGTCTGCGACAGTTTCTTTTTCAGGCCATGGCGTTGCTGTGGCATCGGATCATGAGACGTCTGAAGACAGTAGTCAATAGAAGTCTCATTATTCGTCTCCCTGGTCTGGTTTACTGTGCAAGACAATGCACGCAGTCTGTTCTGGCATTATGAGGTGCATGTAGGACAGATAACGCAATTATAAGCACAGGGGGGTGGGGGATCCGAAACAGAGGGGCTCAATGTCGGATTTAGCCTTTTAACGTCATTATGGTGGATGATTTGGTTTATCCGAATCAGATCAGTGTTACTTACTATTATGATAATGACATTTGCGCCGATGATTCTTGTGGGTTTACTTTGCATCACCCACAGTCTTGTTGATCAAGTCGGATGTGGCACTCATTTAAAGTTGCTCTCGATGAATAGCAACAAAAGCTAATTAAATATCTTTCCTTGTGCGATGCGATATGATGCGACTTTAAAGACATTAACAGGACAAAAAACCCAGCAGAACATGGTCGAACATGGTCATAAATACATATTTGTTTACAAATTTTAAAGCAATTTCTTTGTTGTTATTATCTACTACAGTCCGAAATTACATCTGGCTGCAAAAGATCACAGAATCTATGGAATGTGAAGGAGGCGCCACACCGCACTGCACTCCACACTGTATAATAGGCTCAATATGGCAGTTTGTCACACTCAGGCCATATGTCATTTCCTGGGGTCCCTGCCACCCCCCCTTCAAAAACAGCGGAAATCCCTAAAACAAAAGCAAAAGCAGCAAATTAAAACAAATTAACCCTCATATTTTAATTTCTCTAATAACAACCTAAAACATGAACCTTGGTTGAAAAAAAGTTGTCCTTCAAGAGTGCCACAATTTCCCCCATTTATCAAAGCAGACCTACAAACTCACAGCACGGTTTGCGCGCTGTGGGCTGGTAGACCTAGCATACCATAGCATACCAGCATACCATAGCATACTAATTTTTTAGGCTGTTTTTCTTAATAACCCTTAGCAAACCTCCTCATGGGGGTCAACAGTTGACATGAAGGATAGAGTTGGATAAAGAACATGAATGAAACACTGACAGCTGTGTCACAGTCCACGATAGTGTTCAGTTAGCTCTTCTAGGAAAAAGCAGGTTTACACATGGCACTGTTATTATGACAGAGGTGTAACAACAATGTAAACAGATCAGTTCCTAACCCCTCCCTCCCTGTGTGGGAGGGTCAGCTGTGCAGCCTGTCTGTGTCTGGGACATGTTCTGACATGCCTGAGCTCTCTGTCTGTAGCTCTCCATACAGCCTCCACCATTCTGCAACACTTCCTTTTCAAATCAACACACACAAACACACACACACACAGCCACGTGAGGGAGTTTATCTTCTAGACCATCATTTTCTATTAGACACTTAACAAGTCTGTTTTTTGTTTTCACCACCCCTTCTTTCTTAACCCGTTGAAGATCTGAGGCTGACTCTCTACAAATGCCTTCTAAAACTAATCTAAGTAATCTAAAGTTCTCTCACTTTTTTGTAACTAAATGTATTGACTTATTAGTATCCCATTCATAAAGGTTAAAATAATAGATAGATATTAGAACAGATATTGAGTGGTCTGTTTTTGTGAGGGGTTTCTATTCATATATTCATTCAGCCATTTATGTATGTGGCTTGTGTATTTTCAGTTTTTGTTTATTTTTGATGTATTTCAAAAACAGAGAGAATTGAGAATATTGAAGGTATATCAATATGCAATATCAATATTGCCAATAAATAAATAAATGAATAAATAAAACACAGATATCTAGGATAGTACTAAAATTATACACAGGCGATTGTGACTCAAATAGACACTCTACTTATGTGCTTTGTCTAACTTATTTGTTAAAGAGTAATTAATTAGGGCAAGTGCAAAGCCCTTGCAATGTTTATTCTTTATTTATTATTCTTTATCCCAAATAAATTGCATTTTTGAGCTGCATAACCTACTTGAAAATTTGTGAAACTTGGCACACATACATTACATTAGTAGTTTACCTTAGAGTTGTTGTGTGGAAATAAAAAAGTAAAACATAACCCATTCTGCTTTTAATAATAACATAATAAAATCAAATTAAATTTTAGTGTGTACAAAATCTGTTTGTAAACAGATTTAACTCTACCTCGCCTCCACTCTATTGGCTCACTGTGAAACTGCTGGAGACTGCTGTGCTGTGATTGGCTAAAACGCTGCCTCACCCTACCACCCCCCCCCCCCACACACTAGCACCACAACAAAAGTTCTGGATCATCTGCAGGGCAAAGTGTCTGTCTGCAGGGAAACAGCTGCAGCAAAGTAGAAGCAGGGAAGTAGAGGTGAAAAAGGAAAAATAAAAATAAAAATAAATAAATATATATATATATATATATATATATATATATATATATATATATATATATATATATATATATATATATATATATATATATATATATATATATATAAATATATATGGCTATTTAGATTTTTGGGTAAAACGTTGCCTATGATACCTTTATCTTAAACATGTGGGGCTCTCTGGGGGTCCCAGCTCACAGAACCAGTGTTCTAGCAGACGGATAACATTTCATAGCACTCCTCAGCCATTCCTTTTCCTCTCCCCTCTAAGCTCACACTGACCAGTGTGGTCTGTGACTGCCTGCCAGCCTTTCAGCCTATCAGAGGGGACGGCTGTAACTCCAGCCCCGCCCCTTGGCCGTCCTGTCCGGCCTATCACGGCTCGGTCCGTGAGGCTGTCCGACCAATAGCGCGGCAACAACATCTCCTGGAGCGCCAGCTTAGAGTTACCTTGGCAACAAGCCAAAGATTTCATGTTTTTTTCTCTACTGTGCTCTTTTTGCCTTTTCCTTTTGTAATTCTTTCCTCTTTTTTGTTCGATCGATCGATTGCTCGCTTCTTTCTTTCTTTCCTTTTTTCTTTCTTCCCCTCTCTTTCCTCTTGCCCCCGTCTCTCATTCTCTTCAAAGATGTTCATGTCATGGACCCCTAACTGAACAAGCCTTTGTCCCCATCTGACAATATTTTGTTCCAACTTTGGTTGTTGTTGATAACAGCAGATCAGGCCCAGACGGTTAGCTCCATTACCTGTCTGGGCAGCTATAGGCTGCAGATCTGGTCTGGTGCTGCATGTTCGACTCCCGATCCCGAGTCCACATTCAGTGGACTTTCTGTGGCCTGGAGTTTTCCATTTTCCAGCTGAATGTGATGTCACTCATGTTCTGCAAAGTCCCATATATGTCATTGAGATTTGCCAGCAGATGTCACGATTTTCACTTTTTGTTAGTCCTGTTTTCATTGCAGCTCAAAAGGCTTACAAGCCCACCCCCAAAAAAACTCCATAAACTCCATCAATAGAGGTGTGTTTTATCAATTTTAATACAAATCTGAAATAAGCCTATATGTGGGATGTACCTGGAACATGCAGGCGCACCAACCACAACAATAGTTGAAAAAAAAGCAACTAATAGAAATTAATTTTAATATCTTTTGGCACCCTCAAAACTGCAGATCTACAAGATGGTAGCACAATACAATTAAAATCCATGGTTAGTCATATATGTGACACATTGTTTGCACTCAAGAAATAACAAGAAATTATCAAAGCTATCAGTAACTATAACAACACGCAATATTAAATCTTGTAAAAATAAAAGAGCACAATCTAGCATAATTATTAACAAACCGTCGGCTACAATATAGGGTTGACTGACCCACACTGATAGCATGTACGCTAAGGAAACAAAACAAACATCCCATAAACACGCCATGCAAACACACACCAGACTCATTAAGCAGATTAAAAGATTACAATCCCTAAGTTCCAAGAAAAATAAGTAGCCAATAAGATGCAAGTTCCAAGAAAATAAGTAACCAATAAGATGTAAGCAGTCTACAACAACACCAGTTTGTTAGTAGAATGAATGAATGAATGGTGCTGTGCATTTAGTGACCCAACAACTGTGTTAGTCATAAATATCAGCAGTGTGCCTCCTGCCTTGGCCTTTGGACAGTGTGTGTTTGGGGCGTGTGGGCTTGCTATTGTTATTGTGTGTTTTTTGGGTAAACAACATGTCTTTGTTGCTAGGCAGCCTCACCAGATTGTGTGTGTATGTGTGTTTTGTGCACATGAGCCGCCTTGACTTGGCCGGTTACCAATCCGCATGTGAGAGTTTGTAAAGAGCCATTAGCTGTGTGCCATTTGCTAATTTGGAATGATGGGAATTAATTAAATAGAGCCATTTAGCCCTATGCATAATGTAGAACGCCCATATGCCGTAACATTCAGAATGGAAGGAAAAAACAGCATAAATAGAGAAAGGTGGAGGGTCAGAGAGAGAGAGAGAGACGCACAACTAAACCATCTCATTCTCATCTACTTGTTTTTTCTTCCTTCCTGCAGATTCAGACAAGGAGGAGGAGGAGGAGGAGGAGAGCCCAGAGGTTATCTCCAGGCCGGGCGGAGCAGGCGCTCCTCCTCTGCCCGACTTGCTACCCGAAAACGAACAGGCGCCGTCCTGGCCGCCCGCACCGCGGTGCCACGCTGCAGAGGCAGGGCCGGAGGCGGAGGCCCGGAGAGTGGGCCGCCAGCTGAGGGCCATAGGAGACGACCTGAACGCCAGCCTCCTCCACAGAGCGGTAAGACCACAGATACACCCACGCTTGAATCAATGCTCCAATCAGAAGCCAGCGTTCTGGTCACATGTTAGATTTATAACGGCCACGTGAGCAACGCATGGTTGAGTACATGTGCATGTCAGTGTAAGCTTGGGGAGTGAAATGAAATGTGATCAATATATTAGTGTGTGTGTGTGTGTGTGTGTGTGTGTGTGTGTGCGTGCGCACGCGCATGCAGGAGGCATGCTTGCAAATCAATGCGATATCCCTGGCCTTTTGCCAGTTTTGTGACAGGAGCTTAAAACGCTGTGGACTTGATGGTTCTCTTTTCCTCTTCCTTAAACCATCTTGTTCTCTTGTTTCCTTTTAGTGTGGGCAAGTTTATGAAAATCATGGAATTAAATTGTTATATCAAGAAGTGTATAAATGTGTCTTTAATGGTTAATGGTGTCCAATAATGGTTCATGTTGAAATTCAACTCCTGTGGGAGGAAGGCAAAACATGCAAAGCATCATCATGCTTTATGTAGCATGTGACATGTGACTATAGAGGGTGTTTCATGATGCTGAATACATTCCAAACATTATTTTTTTTCCTCAGAAAACAAGTCCTGGGCTAAAAACAGACATACCCATCATCATAAATGTGCTTAGTCAGCACATTTGGGCAAGTGCTATGGCCGCTTTCAGCCTAATGTGTGTTTGCTTGCAAGACTAATGCTTGGAATGGATTCAGCATCACAAAAACATCCTAGTTAGACATCTCCCACATGCTACATAAAGCATGATGACCTTTTGCATGTTTTACCTTGTGACTAGTATCCTGATTTTTTTTTCCACAGGAGTTGAATTCCAACATTTAGTACATGTTATTAGACACCATTAGAAACACATTGGTGGAGACATTTCTTGGTAACGATTTAGTTCCCAGATTGGTCAAATATCTGATAAAATGCCCTCACTATTTGCTCACCACTAATCTTTCCCTTTATTTCTCTGTCTTTTTTCCATTTGCCTGCCTGCTTGGCTACCTCCCTCCCCCTTCAATCTCTCTGTTCTCCCTACCTCTCCTGTCTGTTTCTCTCCCTCCTCTCCCCCACTTGATCGCGTGAGCAGCACTTGTCAGACTCTCCCCCACTCCGCCTCTACCCTCTCCTCTCTCTCCCCAACCCCCTTTCGCACACATAAACAAAGGTGACGTCATCCTGGCTGGGGCTCTCTCTCCTCTCGCTCACACAAGCGTGCAAGCGTGGCTGCATGCATGCCTGCCTGCATGCACGGCACTCAACGCACGCACACTTGTTATGGCAGGTTGGCGGTATCGCTGCCCTTATCCATAAACTGCTTTTCCTTTTTTTGGGTACCATTTTGAAGCTAAACAACTAGTTTAAAGAAATTAGTGTTACCACAAAAAAACAAACAAAAGAAAAACAAACAAAAATGGTGGAACATGAAGTTACTGCAGTACGAGTGTGTGTGTGTGTGTGTGTGTGTGTGTGTGTGTGTGTGTGTGTGTGTGTGTGTGTGTGTGTGTGTGTGTGTGTGTGCGTGCGGTACCATACAGCATGTTTTTTGTTTGTCAACCATAGTTTTCACTACCTAACTACAATGTCGTCTTGACCTATGATTACAACTTCTGACAGGCATGCACACACACACTTCTTTCTTTCTCTTTTCTTTGGATTTCTCGTCTTTCTCCTCTGTGCTTGGAGGTGTCAAGTAGCAGCATCCTGGTACTACAGGATATTATGTTGAGAGTACAAGGCGATAGTGTGCAATTCATCAACACTGGCGACCTGGGTATCAGGGTCTGTTATGCTAATTGGATCATTAACAGAGAATTCCATCCCAGAAAGCTTTCTTGCCTTGATTTGCAGTTATTTTTTTTTTGCAGTTAAAAATCCTCCTTATTGTCTGTTTCCTCTACCCCACCATAAGCCAGGAATGGTGGCTATGGGATGTTGTTCAAATTCACCTATTTCTATCACTCCAAACTGCATTTTTAATGCTATATATTGTCTCTCCATTATGTCAATATTGTGTTGAGATGAGATGAGATGAGATGAGATGAGATAAGATAAGATAAGATAAGATAAGATAAGATAAGATAAGATAAGATAAGATAAGATAAGATAAGATAAGATGAGATGAGATGAGATGAGATAAGATAAGAAAAGAAAGCCTTCTGGGGCAAGATTCTCCCAAAACATCATTTTATGTCAACAATGTCACTAGTAGGGGGGGGAGTCGGGGACGATACACTTAACCTCTCCCATGGAACTACATATTGTCCAACAGGGGGGGACCAACTGACTGTAGAAGAAGAAGACTTTGTCAGGATTTGGACATTTTTTATCGGATCTTGGGGTCAAAACGGATTAAGTCACAATTCTCTTTGTCCATTTGTCTTCCTTTCTCTCCCATCCACCCTTTGTCTCCCCTCTCTCCCTCTCCCTCCCTCTAGGCCGCCCCCCAGTGGCAGCAGCAGGACTGGAGACGGGGGGTCTGCCAGGTGATCATCAACCTTGTCAGGGGGACACTGAGGCACTACAGGCTGATCTAAGAACATCCCCCCTTCTGCTCTTACCCCTGTGAATGCTGGTTACTATGGTTACTCATCACAGCCGCCAGGGGGGCAGAGACTCTGTTGATTGGCTGTCATGGCGTGCCGTTGGTGATAGCGAACACACGCATGTAAGGACATGAAAACAGTACCTACAGCTGACCCTGTGAGGGGGACCACTCACTCCTCTGGGGCTTTTGGCAACTCAATGGATCTGAAAGAAAAAACGTGAATCCCTCGTTTTTTCGGAACACGCAGTTTAGACAGATTAATATGAGACTCCAGTGACAATGAAGGAAGGTGCCGGGCACCATCCAGAGTAAAACTGGGCATGACCTGTCTGTCTGTCTGTCTGTCAATGTGACAGTCTGTCTGGCCAGTTTTTTGGACGGTCTCTGATCTCAGTCTGTCAGTCTGCTGGTACAGGCTGCAGTCTGCCGGCTGTGTGATGTTGCGTTCTTTATATACATGTTGTTCTACAGTTTGTTTGTTTGCCTTTTTTTCTTGGTCTTTATCAAGTTCTCAGAGCTCTTGATGTAGCAAAGCGTGACTGTCAAGCGTGTGTACAGATCTGTGTGCATTTTTCTGTACCGTGTGTTGCGCCTACAACGGCACCAGAAGATTTATTCATTTGTCGGTCGGTCGAACGAACAAAAGCCCCACCGATTGGGGGTGTGACTGCACCGGGTAACAATTCAGATCAACGACCCGGCGGGTTATGTTGTCAGTAAGCTAAAGTATGCTAAATTAACAGTCAAATATGTCTCCAGGGACTGTCTAATATTGTATTGTGCTGTACCCGGCCCCCTCCCCACCCATGTGGTGCTTCAGGGATGTTACAACCAAACGCATGTGACGGGAACATGGGTTGTGGTTCAGGGTGTTCTTGGTGGTGAGTGACTGCAATTGTTGCAAAACTGTGAATTTGCCATGTTAGGAATATCTAAACCGGCCCACTTAAGAGTTTGGAAACCTAAATTTGTTAATTATTTTCGCCACCTTAATAATTCCAATGTGTATTGTATCTTATATTGTTTTAATCGTCGATTAGTTGCCTGTTCAACAAGGTATGGTGTGTAGAGCTTGGCAAATTGTGGCAAAATGAAATGTTCTGTTGGCATTCCCTGTTGTTTTGAATTCCAATTGCCAGCAGCTGTGTGCCACTCAGTCACAGGTGTGTGCCACTTATTCACAGGTGTGTGCCAGACACATAAGCATGGGTCCTGTCACTTTCCTGACTTGTTTATGCTGACCCAATATCTTCAGAATCTGCCTCAAAGAAAGGTTGAATTTGATATTTGTGGCAAAGTCTTTTTTACAGCGGGGAACAAATGCGTTTAGCAGTGTTACTCATGCCAGGAATGTCTATCTCTACACGCCATACCTTGTTATAAACATGACTAATCAACGATTAAAACGATATAAGACACAATACCAATTGGTATTCTTCAAGCGGAGAAAATAAATCCCAAAGTTAGTTTTCGGAAACGTATGGGGGCCCAGTTTATGTCCTGTGGCATTGTGTTAGGAAAAAGGCTGTTTGTGTTGTGTTCAACCGTCCCATAGAGAGCACAGAGAGAGAAAACTCTTCTATAACAATCCTAAAACCATTTCATTGGACAAATGTGCCTTTTTCTGTTCGTTCCTGTTATGCTGGGCCTAATCATTGTCATTATGACAATCTCCTATACATAACACACGGACAGACGCACACCAAACGTGACGCGGAAAGGAATCGCTTCACACCATAATTCCTTCACCTATTCGCCCCAGTGGCCCCTAGTGAACAGTGAAATGTTCTGTGACACACACACACACACACACACACACACACACACACTGACTGTACATTCCTTCAAAACTGTTGTTGCCCATTGGCAGTGTTCATAACTGTTCACCCATAATGTGTTCAGTGTTTATTAGATACTTGATCATTTGTAGATATATATATTTCGGGGAGATAGATAAATGATATTGCAAAACAAGAAATTGATGATCTTTTTTTAAAGATGTACTTGGGAGTTCTCTGTTTTGTGTTAAAGAGGATAATCTGCTGAAAAAATGCAGTTATTTTGTATTTTGGACTGAACCGTCGGTAAAACAGAATGAGTTTGAATTTAAATCCAGTGGATTTGAGAGGTGGTATTTCGATTAACTGCTAAACATTTAAATAATAATAATAATTAAAAGAAAAATATTTTGATCTTTCAATTGTCGAGAAGTATTTCTGCGACGATGAAATAACCCTTTCAGTTGTATTATATACTGTTGAAGTCTGGGAGAAAGCACAGGAACACGTTTTTGACGCTCGCATTTAGGAGCATAATAATTTATTTTGAAAAGTAGCCGCTGTAGCTTTCTTTTTCTGTTTTTTTCTTTTTACTTTTTGTATTTTGATTATTAATTTATTTTTTACTTTACGTTCATGATGAAACAATGGATGATGATGTTGTAACTGAATAGTCAAAAAACTGTTGCGGTTGAAAAAGGACTGAATACGCTGGAAGTTTTTTTTTTAAGATTTTTTGAGTCACTGTTAAAATGCTAATACATTTGGTAAAGCTCACTTCAGCTGGCCCTGCCCCAAAGGGTGGGGTTTTGAGAAGGGCTAATTACAGTATGTGGTTATTTGTGTTTGCTGTCAAACACATATTATATTACATTAGGACAATTGGATGACATGGGATGCATTTAGAAATATGAGAAGACGTATTGGCTTTTGCTGCATTAAAACACAGACGCAAATAAATAAGTACTAACTTAAAATTATCTTTAAAGGGGCTCCACCATGAATTTAAAAAAAACAAGTGCATCATATAAATGATGCCTTTTAATGCCCTTTCTGTAGCCTAAAACAACCACCCGGATACTCAGAAGAATCTGAGTGTCCATGTGCACTCATTCGGACACCCACAGAAAAGCACAGATATCACAGATATCTTAATATACTGTAGGACTGAAAAAATAGCTTTTTGGGGGTGTAAAAAATAACAATACACTGGGGATGGTAAAAACACTAAAAATTGAAGAAGAAAGAACTTGAAGAAAAATAAAAATTTATGGTGGAATCCCAAGACTTGAATCCAAGCTTCAGATTGGAAATATTATCACAAATTCTTCCAATAGCCAAAAGGGAAATGCTTTTTTGTTTTTTGGCTACCTTGCTCTTGTGCTGTGTGCTTTTTTTGCTGCCATAAATTTACACCACTAGTATCACATGGCCTAGCTATATTATTGTCCATATAAATATGCTTTCAATTCAGGTCCCACTTCATAAATTGCTTTGAGCTGTAAAGTCATAATCATAACCACTGTGAGATTATAACATATGATACACACAGAGAGGTACCGGCAGGCTACGCAGGACACAAACTCCAAGGCTGGATGTTTTTTATACTCCCCATTTAAGTATTTGATAGCTAAGCCTTACGTCAATTTTATATATTATGTATCAGCCCGTTGTGCTGTTTAGTCTTGGTGAATGATATGACGTATATTTAAGTCTTTGCTGTCAACAAGCCAGCCTAGTTGTAGGCCTACTCTGAGTATGCAGATAGCGTGAAATACAGTACATGTACCACCAACATGTGCACTAGGTTCTACTTCCTGTGAATGCTTTGCAGCTTCCTGTTGTTGGATAACTTCATGAGGCTATGCTCCATATATTTAGGGCAAGTTATGAAATCAGGGAATTAAAAATGTCTTCACCAACAATGTGTTTCTGATGGTGTCTAATAACATGTACTGAAATGTTGAAATTCAACACCTATGGGAAACAATGAGTGTTTTTTTCCCCAAAACTAATACACCATTAGACACAACGATTTCGTTCAGAGATTGGTCAAATAATCTGATAAAAATGCCCAAAATAATACACAACTGTAACTATGGGCCGTTCTTGTGAGTTACCTGTTAGTTGGTATTTTATTGTGACAGTGCACTTCCAGGTGAAGGGGCTGGCTGGGCTGCCACAGACACCTACGGTCTCTAAAATCTAAAAGTCTGATGCAGTACATTTGCTGTTTGTTTGTTTTTGTTTTTTCCCCAACTGTTTTTCTACTTTCTACACAATTTTGTACATGTTTCGTTTTTATACAATAAAGAAAATAAATGTATTCATGTGCTCATGTGTTTGTTCTTTCATATGACACTAATATCAATATTGCAAAAATGTGCCCTAAATGAATGCATAGGTAAGAATGAATTAAATGGTACGTTGTAAATGTTGCGTTTATATAGCGCCTTTATCCAAAGCGTTTTAGGCATTATTACCTGTATTGTCTGCTAATAATTCTTCATTTTGTGAGCCAAGGATGTATGCATTACTCATTATTTATTGATTTACGGGCCGGTCTATCATTTTGAGAGCAGGCAGTGTATTGTGGTAAGATGTGCGAGATACAGTGTGTTGTTGTCAAAGTGTATGTGGAGTGCTCCTTTAGAGTGGGGGCCACTGTTATATCCATCACATCTGGAGACCTCTACCACAGATTAGCAGATATTAGGTCAAAAAGTGTGCATGATTGAACACAAACATGTTCGCGCACACACACATGACAAAATAACATTACGATAACTACTGTCCTAAATCCCACATAATAGGTCTTGATGGGTTTATTTCATGAGAATTAATAGCTATGATATAGATTATCATCATTATGTATAATAAGCCATTAAAATGTATCTGTAATGACCTACCTGACCAACCTATGCTCATGGGGCAGTCAGGACTGACTACCATGACGGATAGAGAGATACAGTAGGTGTAATTGAGAAGCATCTTTCATGTGGGTGAATTAGGATTGTAATCATTTCACATGAAATAAATAAAATGCTGGCATTATCTGTTACCTGGAATAATGTCAAAACAAAGACACATGTACTGTACATATAGTCATACATGATTGTCCATTCAATGGGAGGTAGTTGCGATGATTTTCTATAGGTGGTGCACACACACACACACACACACACACACACACACACACACACACACACACACACACACACACACACACACGCACACATTAAGTAAAGTGAATGAGCATTAGGAGCTCAGCTCTTAAAGGGACACTGCACCACTTTTCAACATATCTTCATAGAATAGTTTTTGCTACTCAGTCTGTGTCTCACAGGAGGGCTGTGGGCAGTTCAGACACCTGTCTTCCAGTGACATCATTGATGGGACATTCAAGCTAATAGAAACCGAAGGCTTTCTATTCCTTGAAAAACGTGCAATGCGAAAGTGGAAGCCATTGTTCTCTGATGTGCATGGAGGATAGGTGCCTGACTGCAAACAGCCCTCCTGTTAGACCGAGTACAAAAAAAATGTGGTATTTTAATTTTATCACGCACATTAGTGAGGAACAATTAGATGAAGATAGGTTGAAAAGTGATGAAGTGATCCTTTAAGCTCGGTTTATGAGTGAAAGTGCAGTGATGTCCATGTGTGTCAGTGCAGTGTTAGGAAGATAAGGGTTGGGTTTTAATTAAAGGCCCAGAATAGGCTTAAACTAAAAGGGACAGTCCAAAATTAATCTCCATTCCTAATCCAAGGAAAAGAGCAATGGCAGCCTGTGCTGCATAGCATAATCACCCATATGGTTTTATACACTGCTTTTCAGCTGCCTAGGAAAGAGTCTGGAGAAAAGAGATATACTGTACACACTGCTGTGGATCTTAAATCATTTCCTATAGGACAATAAGTCTGCTCAGTAAATAGATTAATACCTAGAACCCTAGGCTAGTGGGTCCAAGCCAACCTTGGAGTCGCCAATACAACATTTTTTTTCTTTTCCTCCAATTTCTGTAAACCTTGTTTTTTTTTGCTTTAAATTCTGCCTTAATTTATAGTTCTCAGTGAAGGCAGGAAAGGAAGAGAGAAGAAGGGGGGAGACATGGAGCATCATGAACGGGACTTGAACATGTGCCTGCAATGGATCACTAGGAGCAAAAACACAGCCGAAAGTTTGGTGGAAGGCATTGGAGTCAAGTGAGAACTCAATGAAAGGAATCCGAACAAATATTGTTTCCGAATAACTGAGACCATTTATATCACTTTTGGAAAATAACAGAAGACCTATAACACATCTGATGTATACACAAAGCAAAGTCTTGAGACATTACTTCGTACAACAAAATTCATTTGATTATGAATTTCATTTCATTAACTAGTGATTGTAGTTTCCAAACCTGTGTTTTTATTTTTTGAAATATCAGCTCAAACTGTTTCTATAATACTGCAAAAAATATACTGGCCGTCTCCATGTATTGCATCACTTCTTGCTCTACTAAACAGGTGATGTTGGACCAGATTGCCTCACTCTCCTAGACGGGTTGGCCATCAAGTTAGACGAGGATGTAGAGACGACTGCATTTCCACCTCCTCATCTTACCACCATTTATCGCATTATAAATTGTATCCTATATTGTTTTAATTGTTGATTAGTCAACTTTACGCTAAGGTATGGCGTGTAGAGATCGGACATTCCTGAAATGAGTAAAGTTGCTAAACGTGTGGGTTGCACCGCCAAAAACTCGGACAAAATGAAAAATTCAACCTTGCTTTGAGACAGATTCTGAAGATATGTAGTCATAAATGGCGTGAACAAAGTCAAGAAAAGTGACAGGACCCATGCTTATGTGGCTGGCACACACCTGTGACAGGTGTGTGTGAAGTTCAAAACAGTGAATGCCAACAGAACAGCAATTGATTTTGGCACATTTTGGGGGATGCAATGATAAAAGATAGAATTCAAATTAGTATTATTAAGGTGGAGAAAATAATTCCTAAAGTTAGGTTTCTGAACTTATTTGGGCCAGTATACATGGTCCTTCTCAAAAAATTAGCATATTGTGTAAAAGTTCATTTTCTTCCACAATATAATACAAAAAGTGAAACTTTCATATATTCTCAATCAATTGTGCATTAAGTGAAGTATTTAAAAACTTGTTTTGTTTTAAACCTGATGATTATGGTGTACAGCTCATGAAAACCCCAAAATCCTATCTCAATGAATTAGCATATTTTGGTGAGAACACTAAAAAAATATGTTTTAAACAAGAAATGTTGACCTTCTGAAAAGTATGTTAATGTATGCAGTTAATACTTGGTCTGGACTACGTTTGAACAAATTATTTCATCAATGGGGCGTGGCATAGAGGTGATCAACCTGTGGCACTGTTGAGGAGTTATGGAAGACCAGTTTTGCTTTGATAACGGTCGTAAATTAATTTGTATTGTTCAGTCTTATGTCTCACACCTTCCTCTTGACAATACAATCCTGATTCTCTGTGGGGTTAAAGTCAGGGCAGTTGCCTGGTCAGTTAAGCGCAGTAATACCATGGTCAGGACAGCAGCTACTGGTAGTTTTAGCTCTGTGGGCAAGTGCCAAATCGAGCTGGAAAGGAAAATTTGCATCTCTATGAAGCTTATCAACATACCAAAGCACAAGGTACTCTAGAAGGATGGCTGTGTTTTCAGTTTTCAGCCAATAACATGGCCTAAACCATGTGTTATGCCATGTCCAGACTCCACGCCATGTTATCGGCTGGTGTTGATCCACTAACAGTGAAAACAGTCAGTGGTTTCAACACAGCCATCCGTTTAGAGTACCTTGTGCTTTAGTATGTTGATAACCTTCATGGAGAAGCTTATTTCCCCTTCCAGCTCGATTTGGCACCTGCCCACAGAGCCAAAATTACTAGTAACTGCTGTACTGACCATGGTATTACTGCACTTAACTGACCAGCCAACTGTCCTGATTTTAACCCAACAGAGAATCTGGGTTGTATTGTCAAGAGGAAGGTGTGAGACACAAGGCTGAACAATACAAATTCATTTATGGCCGTTATCAAAGCAAAACTGGTCTTCCATAACTCCTCAACAGTGCCACAGGTTGATCACCTCTATGCCACGCCCCATTGATGAAATAATGTGCTCAAAAGTAGTCCAGACGAAGTATTAACTGCATACATTAACATACTTTTCAGATAGTCAACATTTCTTGTTTAAAACATATATTTTTTTGTGGTTTTGTAAAAATATGCTAATTCATTGAGACGGCATTTTGGGGTTTTCCTGAGCTATACACCATAATCATCAGGATTAAATCAAAAAAAGTTTTTAAATAGTTCAGTTAATGCACAATTGATTGAGAATATATGAAATCTTCACTTTTTGTATTATATTATAGAAGAAAATGAACTTTTACACAATATGCTAATTTTTTGAGAAGGACCAGTATATATGGAATATTCCTTAAAGGTGTGTGCACTGTTTATATGTCTGAGATATACACGCCTGTTATTGTACTAATAGTGACAGTATCATATTTGTAACACGATATGTGCATGTGTGGATTGGGTGAGTCACACACAAGCTGAGACCCAAGTGTGTCAGTTAAGGTTACATGTGGGTTCAAACCACTACAATTATAGTCTTTGACTCATTTTAAACTTGATTGCTTAAAGTTTAAGACCACTTTTTGAGGTTTGGGTTGTGTAGTTACCTTCATGTCATGATGTAACTCCAAATGTGAACAATAAAAAAAAAACATTGTTCCAGTGATTAGAAATAGAGAATCCAAGCCCCTCTTTTAGTACATACACACAAAATGTTGATTCAGAAAAAAATAGAACATCACCCAAACTATTAACTAATCAGCAGGATGATCAATTTCCAATTACTGGGACATTTTTCTTGTCCACATTTAAACTCACATCATGGCAAAGTAAAACACAAAAGAAAAAAAACAGGGATCCTACAAGTTAAAAGAACATAAAGCAACATGAAAACAAACCTCATCTTGGAGGAGGTTGCCATGTCCCAGACCATCACGCGGGGATGAGTAGTGATGAGTACTATGTATACAGCTCTTTCTAAGAAATAAAAATAAAGGATGCAGAAAAGATGCTTTTCTTCGTTTCCATGAAATTCAAAACCTTTGAAAAGGCCCTGTATACACAGGGGGAATCGGCAATGACTACATTAAGGAGAAAATAGAAAGAAAGAACAAAAGATCTTAGAGAAGTAAATCAGGTCATGTAGCACGCCTGAAATACTAAATAATAATGAACAAGTATTCATTAATAACACATCTTGGGAGAACAAATGCAAAATAAACAGAAAAAAAACAAGAACCACTGTGAAACTCTCAATAACCCAAGGACCATCTTGTGTTTTATCAAAACCTTTTTTATTACAAAATGCAAAAATCCCATTGTGTGCTTAAGACATAATGGACCAAAAGAAAGAACAAAACAAACAAATTACAGAGGCAACACGGAAATGAATGAAGTGAGTAAATAACCAACTTCAAAAAGCTAAAGGCAACAGATGACAGTATGTTACGTTACATGTAGTCAATATAAATAGTCTGATGACAAGAAAGAAAGTAAAAAGAACCAAATTTGCTAGTCGTCATATGGGGTGTGTTACGTTACGTGACCTGTCCTGTGCCGAGATCTCTTGGTCCAGTCTCAGTTGGGGCGTGTGTGTGTGTGTGTGTGTGTGTGTGCTGTTCACATGGGTCCGAAGTAGTCCACTATGCCGTTGCCTTTCCGACCGTCGAAGAAGAAAAAGTTCCTGTGCGGAGTGTCCCTCTGGGACAGAGCCTGGAGAAGACCAGAGGAAGGGATTATTAACATGTGTCAGTAACTGCTCAACTAGTTAACCACTTCATTCAAACAGCTCCAAAATGATCTGAATTTAAGCACTGTCTGAAAACATTTTGTTCCACTGGACCTTCTTGGACGTCCCTGGAACTATAAACATTTCCCTGGAAATGAAATTTTGTCCCTGGAACTAAAATTGTTCCTGCAATTAGAAATTTGTCCCTGAAACAAAAATGTTGTCCCTGGAATTCTACTGAATGTGACAAACCATATTGCCTGTTACCCGTGTTTTTTTTTTCAGTGAAAATATCCTAAAAAAAATGCAGTTGTCTTATATTTGGGGTCGATATTATTTGACATTCTTTTTACACAAACAAGTCTTGAAAATTGGGGGTCATATTATAACCGGGGTCAATTCGGGACAATACAGTATACAGTGTAAAGTGCAGTGTGGTTTGCCGCCTCCTTCACAATCAGTAGATCCTGTGACCTTCCGTGGCCAGTTATAATTTCCTGGGGTTTATTAGGACTGTAGTCGATTATAATAAAAAAAGAAATTGCTTTAAAGTTTTGAAAACAAGTACCTATTTAGGACCATATTCGACTGCCCCCTCCCACTGTCAAAAACAGATAAAACTCCTAAAACTAAAGAAAGCAACTAATGTAAATGGTAAATGGTGCATTTATATAGCGCCTTTATCCAAGGCGCTTTACATAGATTGTGCATCACATTCACCCATTCACACCCACATTCATACACTGATGGCAGTGGAAACCATGCAAGGTACCTACTAGCACATCAGGAGCAGTTAGGGGTTCAGTGTCTTGCTCAAGGACACTTCGACAATAACTCTGCGGGAGCCTGGGATCGAACCGGCAACCTTGTGGTTACCATCCGGTGACTCTACCCCTGAGCCATTGCCGCCCCGTAGATGTAGATTACCTAAAACATGAACCTTGGTTGAAAAAACAAAAACAACAAAGTTGTCCTTTAAACAAAAGAAACCTGTTGGCTGCCAAATTATCTCTCTTGTGCTCTCTGTCCCTCTTAATGACTGACACACACACACACGCCTTTCCACGTCAATCTCCAGTACTTGTACTAATTCTCTAGGCGTTTGTGAATAAGGTCATAGCTCCATCATGATGTGAGTTGAGACGGGATATAATCTTGTGCAATAAGCCATCAGTTTAGCTGGCAAGTTGCAGTTAAGTTTCATCATCAAACATGACGGTGTGACGGAAGATTGGCCTCGTGCCCAACACAATGACGAGACTCTGAACGAACAACTACTACTATCACCCCCCCCCCCTCGCCAACTACACACACAGTCACATGGCGCACTTACCCACACACGACTCTCACTCCCTCTCTTCCCCGCGAACAGGCAGACACAACAGACTTATCCTGACTTGACCCATGTGTATATGTGTGTGCGGTGTGTGTGTGTATATGTGGGTGTGTGCAGTGTGTGTGTGTGTGTGTTTAAACTACAGCCTGAGGCCGATGACAACAACACAGCTCAGCTAAATTATTTGTAATCCACTCAGAGTTTGTAGTCAAGTCTAATTCAGGTCATGTAGTCAGACCATGCCCCCCCCCCCCCCCCCACACCACAGGGGGGAGAAGAGAAAAGTAAAAAACCTTTTTTTTCTTTCCCCGAATTCAGTTGTTCCCTTACCTAACCTCAAAGTAACTACCACTCAGATGTAGTTATCTATGACGGCAGGGAGAAAAAGAAACGTCAAACTTTTTTTTTTGCTTTTTTTTAAAATCGAAGGACACATACACATACCAAATAGCGAAAGAAATCCATGGAAAATACTGGAGCAACCTCAAACTAATTGCAACCCCCCACCCCACAAACTCAGCTGATTTTGGATCTTCAAAATGTCCTTAATAACAGGAAAAAAGAATCCTGGAAAGCATTGAAAATGGCTTTTATAGTATATTCACCACTGACATTCTAAAATATTAGGTGAATACTTTCTAAATTTAAGTATGCTTTAAATTACAACTTTGTGTTTTTTAACCAAGGTTCATGTTTTAGGTTGTTATTAAAGAAAGTAAAAGATGGGTGTTAATTGTTTTAGATTCATTGTTTTCTTTAGTTTTAGGGATTTTAGCTATGGGAGGGGGCATTCGAACATGGTCCAAAAACATATTTGTTTACAAAATTTTAAAGCGATTTCTTTATCATCCAAAACAGTCCTAATAAATCCCAAGAAATCATAACTGGCCACGGAAGTTTACAGGATCTACTGAATGTGAATGAGGCAGCGCACCACACTGCACTGCACTCCATGTTTGTGCATGCCTGGCCCAGAGGCTTAATATGGCAGTTTGTCACTTTCAGTAGATCATTTGTGGCCAGGTGTAATTGGAATGGATTCAGAGTCATGAAAACCTTTGTTTGATATGCCACATTTGTTACTCAAACCATAATGAAATTTAGAGAATATTTTCATGAAACGGATAGTTCATATGAAGTTATGCTCTAAGAAATAACTCTCATTAATATAGTGGTGAGAGTTCTGCTCTGGTTTTGGTGAAATATGAAATAGTCGTTTTGTGGCGGTCACGGTGGATACACAATAAAAGTAAGCCCTTACTTTTAATTAAGCAGATAAAAACACCTGCATGTAGGAGATCTCTCCTACACGCATGCAGGTTTTAAAGGGTAGTGTTATGTTTGTGTATGACTTTGTGCGAACGCACAACAGTACACCTGCACCGCCATTTTACGTACATATGTACGACTGAATATACTCCAATCCTGCACATTTCATGCATATTTGATCATATCTGCAGCTAAGTGAGGTCTCCTGCTTACACAAGAGACCAACACAGTCACTGAGGTGTATTCTGTGACTACACGTCGCAATGAATATTTCATGCCATTTTGTTACTTGACATTTTCCAAGTACAATATCATTTTTAAGAGCCTAATTAGCTGTCAGTGTACATGCGCATAATGCCATGCACACGTATAATATGCAGTGACTAAGTATACTATTACTGTCTGTCATGATCAGAAGGATGGCAATGATTGTATGAAACAGTTTTTGTCTGAAGCCAGTCAATGAGCATACAAAGAATCTTGTTTTAAGTCCTCCAGTGACGTTACAAAGACATCCTCAAGTGACGCTCAAGACTAGGCCAAATCGCAGTCCATATGGGGATTATCTTTACACAATGATATATTACAGCAATTGCTAAGCTATTTTGTGGCAGGTCTGACTAGTTATGATTTGAGTTATTCTGGCCTCAATCTGGACCCTCTCTGATTCATCCAGGGATGTCTATTTTTAGTGCTCAGGATTTGTGTTGGTTGAAATCAGGTGATATTCTGGGACAGATTTGACCACGGTAGTCATGGATTGCCTTGATCTGGCTACAATCAAGACGTCACTCATTCGTCACAGTGCTGACTGTGTTTACTGGTTAATGAAAACACTCAAGGATCTGATAAATTTACAAAACACTTCAAAGGCAGGCAGACTAGAGCCACTTTACCATGGCTCAATAATGACATTCAACAGTTAATAAAAATGGACATGTGGCACTGAAAATGTCGGCACCGAGAAATTTGGTGTCAGAGAACAGCTCAAAGCAAAAAGGGCACATTTTATGCACCTAATCCAAAGGAAATAGCACAGCTTTGTGGAAACACTTAAACAATCTAAAATCAGGTCAGGCCAGTATAAGGCAATAATGGAGTCAGAAATAAATGGAGTGAGTGCCACAGACAGTGTACAGCTAGATCAGCACTAGGTAAAGTGCATACTTACAAGTAGTACTTGTGTGTGAGCGGAGCGGACAAATCCAAAATGAACATAAACAAACTTTTATTTATCTGAAATAATTACATCATATTAATTTTTATCATTCTACCCCTACATATAAAATTACATCACATCTGTCGTCACAATATTAACAGAACACCTCACCACGAATACCCCAGAACAACCACCGTCTGACCCCCAGACCTGACCCTCGGAAAGGAAATTCCCACATCATAGTCATAAAGACCTCGTAATTACGTCACCATTCTCTCTATCTCCCGAATTTGCCAAATGGAGGATCTTCCTCGGTCAAACCGGCCAATCGAAGTTCCCCGAGGGACGACAACCACCGCGACTGCACATTAATCGTTTAACTTGCGCCCGCTCCACTCACGCAAGGAATTATTTCATTTAATTGGTAGAGGAACTAGCTCAAACCTGTGAACCAGTCAAATGTACCGGCCCGAATGTCACTCTTTGTAAACGGAGAAAACGGAACCAGCTGTGGGTCGGTTCGGACAGCCCTCTGAGAATTTTCACATGTCAGGGCATAGCCATTAGCCAAAGACCTCTAGTTTGTACATAGCAGCCGAAGACACCTATAGATTAGCTACAGTTTATGTGCGATTCGGAACGTGGGAAGCCAGGAAAACGTTAATGTTGTCCTCACTTAGTCATTAAAGCTCCTATGTAATTTCATCAAAATATTAATTACATTGTTTTTTATTGTTTTTCATGAAGTATTCCTTTAATTATAAAATCTCGTCTTTTTGACGCCTGTAGGGGCTGCAGGAGGCCTCCAAAGAAATCCCTATAAGTTTATCATTGGCTAACAAATGGTCCCAGCGGGACCATTTGTTAGCTAATGTTAGTCAAATGTGGAGGTGGTGAAGGACTATGATTTTTAAAGGGTTACTGCAGCTCCTATGGTTGTCATAGACAACCATAGGATATTTTCAGGAAGTGATCTGATAATGAAAGATGAAGAAAAGAAGAAAAAGAAGAAAAAAAGGGGGCAAAAAGCCATTAAAATTCTGGGATTTATTTATTGCTGATTTATTACTTATATATACTTTAAAGGTAGGGTAAGTGATTTGAAATTCATCCTGTAGTTCCAGCCTGGTGCACTAGGGGCGCCAAACAGTAGCTACACTATGTGAGCCTGCTGCTCGATCCTGATTGGAGGAGAATTCGCCACCACCTGGGGAACTTTTATTAGCTCCTCTGCTAACGTGGGAGAGGGGGAAACTCCATATATGGTTTCCACACCTTATAATAGAGCATTTTAACAGAAAAAAATATTTTTTGGGTGATATCTGACAAAAGTGAAATCACTTCCCCTACCTTTAAGTGTTTAATGTCCGCATGTGCCTCACTCACCTTCACTACCTCCTGGCTCAGAACTCCGCCCACCACGGCACACACCGGAGCCATCTCAGAGAAGCAGTAGCTGGTGACAAAACACAAAGAAATTAAAAGATGGAAGAACTGTTTTAATTGGCGCTTTTGAAAGACAGCCAAACTGCCATTCCCAGCTAGAGATTTGAGCCAAACTCAGCACTTTGAAGCGAGACTGACAAAATGTTTGGGAAAAAATAAAAATTGTGGGCAGGGCCTAACTCATCCTTGGCAGTATTTTAGACGGTAAAAACTCCTCCTATACCTATTCCACTTTTCAACCTACCTATTAGTGAGGACCAACTTATATGAAGATGCTGAAGGAGTCATTTTAGTGTTTCATCGTTGTACCACCATTACAGTGAAACTCTGATGCATATGCATTTTTTAAAGATATTATAAGCAAATTTGAGCCCAAAATCAAAATATACACATATATCTATTTTTTCAGTTTCATAATGAGCCAATAGAGTGGAGGAGAGGTGAAGTAAGATTCAAATCTGTTTACAAACAGAGTTTATACACACTAAAGTTGCCTATATTACCGTTAAACTGAAGAGTTGAAATGTCAAGCCTGTAAATAGCATTATACAAATGGTACATTTATTTCTTCTGTATACCCCTGAACCCTGTTTACAGTAACTTTGTCTTAGCTACAGATATATGGAGGACATTATTATCTACCTGATAAAGTCGTCTCCCAGCAGGTCTCCAGACAGCCCCATGGCCTCCAGGACATCGTCCCGGATCTGTCTCAGGAGCTGGCTGTCCTCCTCAAAGGACTGGGGCTCAGGGTCACGGCTCTTATCTGTACGGAACTTCAACAGGACTGTGGAGATGTGAGGAGGGAAGAGGAAACGAGAGAGGGAGGGATGGAGGAAGGAAGGAAATAGAAAAGGTAACAGAGAGAAGGACAACAAAAGAAAAGAAAAAACAGTGACTGGATTTACTCAAAGGTATTGTAAACTTTTTTTTTTGGCTAATCCTCCTTTCTATAGAGTGTGGTGACCATATAAAGCAGGGGTGCCCAACCTTTTTTGACCCAAGATCTACTTTTCAGCAGCCAACCCCTCCGGGATCTACCAGTCCAATATCAACATTTAAAACCACACGCATCGTTGCCAGCCTGCAGTAACTTCACAACAACACAACACTACATTGTTTTACCACTTTACTTTATGTCCATATACAGTAAGCATAAAGTACAACCGACTTGTCATAAATAGACCTACAGCAGTACAACATAAGTACAGCAGACTTGGTCAAACACTTGCAAATGCATCACACACACAGACAAAAATCGCTCTTTTTTCTTTTCCACCACATTTTTTTTCTTTCCCCCCACATCTCCCGAGATCTACTTGAGATCAGGCCGAGATCTACCGGTAGATCCCGATCTACTGGTTGTGGTGACCATATAAAGAGTCTCTCCCTTTCCCCTGTGAACCCTAGACCTAGCGGATCTGTAATACGAGAGAGTACCGACATTGAATCTAATGCTTTCAGCTATTGGCTGAAAAGCGCATGCGACGCCTAGTAAGGAGTGATTCAAGTTCCAAACAATCACTCTTGCGCATTCAGATAAATTGGGGAAATTACGATATTGTGGGACATTTTAATGTAACAGACCTCTCGCCACTTTAGTGAATGATGATTTATTATATAACACACTTTATTTAATTAATTAATTTAATGTAAATAAAGTTGTGATGCAGTGGTTAGCTATGTAGGCCTATGTTTGGAACTTGCAGAGCTCCAGTGCAGGCGTGAGGCAGCGAGATCAAAGCACGTCGTTACTCTCTTCCTACAGATTCTCTAATGTACGCTCTTGTTACAGGAGGACCAGAGTTTTTTTTTTTTTCCAAATGACTGAATGCTCATTTCATTCAACATTTGCTGTTGCAAAATAGAAGACATAGGAAACGGTTGCCCAAAGTCTTCTCATATATAAAGTTTCATCACACAGTCTTTGAGTAGTGTACTAGTGATCTTCTCACGGAAAGACCTTATGTCATGTGCCATGTGATGTTGTGCCACTAAAACCTGTTATCTGTTAAAGGTATTACAGGAAAGACAAAAAACAAAATGCATACAGTGTATGGGCGCGATTTTCCTTCCACCCGTTGTCCCTAACATTACCCGATACCCGCAGCGAATTCCCTTATTGCTATTTTGGTCACCTTTTCTCTTCCCTTAGCCACTATTCTTTATGCCGACACCGTTATTTGTGGCTGGAGGTGTGGTCATGGGCGTGTTTGTTGCGCAGTCCCTTAAGTTGCTAATTTCGTCAAATAGATTTGGGAACTAGATAAGGCCATCTGAGACCACCCCTTAACCGATACAAGAAGGCAGAGCCACGTGCGCACGGTGCGGGCGTCTGTGCGCTTTGGAGATGTCCACGACTCCACGTGGAAAGGCGCCAGTTCAATTCATCTCCTTATTTATGGATTGTCCTATAAACAGCAGTAGATTGCCTGCTGTCGGTCACTTCCTTGTGTTTAGGTAATGTACAGTACATAATATAATTAAATACATTAAATAACTTGTGACGCAATGCTGTAAATTGCAAAAAAGTCGGCAATTCGCGGCAAAAAAGACGTTTTTTTGATCATTCATTTCTCGGTCAATTCTGGACCATTTTTTACATTTCAAAGTGCAGCGTGACGGGAAAAACCCACTCTCTCAGATGCTGTATAGAATATGTGGGTAGGTCTTCTCTACGATGCGGGATCGGGCAAACTATAACTGTCGGGGATTAGGCGGACCGTTTCCACCGAATCCCCGACAGTTGCAGTTTGCTCGGTCCCGCATCGTAGAGAAGACCTACCCACATATTCTATACAGCATCTGAGAGAGTGGCCTTTTCCCGTAACGCTGCACTTTGAAATGTAAAAAATGGTCCAGAATTGACCGAGAAATCAATGATCAAAAAAACGTCTTTTTTGCCGCGAATTGCCGACTTTTTTGCAATTTACTTTATAACATTTCGCAGACTTGGGATAAATGCACGCCACATACAGCAAAAAAACATGGAACATGTTTTTTCAACATAACATGTTGAATGGTAAGAAATGATTGAGAATTGACCGAGCTATAATTGTTTGAAAATGAGAGCTATAATCTTTGAGAATAGGCTGTCCTAAGCCCGCAGCCAGGCTGCGTGCTTAGGAGGGTCAGACATAGCAGTAGGGATAAGGGAAATAGATAAGGGATGAATTAAAGGGAATGGCAAGACCAACACGGATTGGATGGAAAGCTAAAAACGCCCAAACCACACCTATGCATAATTTAACGGGTATAGGAGGTGTTTAAGGGAGATCGGATGGTTACGAAATTATCAAATTTAGCGTGGGAACGCCTCTTCCCCAATGCTAAGTGCGTTAATTGCGTATAAGGGCTAATGTAACCAAAATCGGGCCCTATATGTTTTACCTTTACCTGTGTCCTATTCCAAATCCTATTCGTCGGACTATGGACTATGATAAGGCGGTGCTAGTGTGTGTGTGTGTGTGGCCAGGCTAGGATTAATGGTTCAGAAGAATGTAGTACTGAATGAGCCTAGGCAAAAGTGCACACTTGACTCTGGTAAAAGGGTTGGACAGAGCGTTCAGCTTCAGCATTTCGTTACACAAGAGCGCTTATAAGCACACACACACACACACACACACACGCGCGCACACGCACACGCACGCACGCACGCACCACCCCCTTATATCCTGAATCAGTGTGTCCATCGACCACATCAGGAAGCCTCCTACTCCCACAGCCATTTCCACACATAACACACACACACATTCACGCTGACCTTTAGTTCTTCACACCTATATGCTCAGTATCAGTGAAATGTCAATGTTATCACCTGCCCAGGAAAACATTTGTTTAAAAAAAGAAAAAAAGAACCACTTCCTCCTCATCATAAATCACCCAAAATACCTGCCGTTTCCAATTAGAGCAGGGATGTCAAACTCAAATACATAGTGGGGGGGGGGGGGGGGGGGTCAAAATAGAAATTGGTAAGCAAGTCCAGGGCCGAACTGTATTTCAACACACGTGGCATCGGTTTACAATGCCACATTAAATTCAATGGCAAGATAAATGCAAAGAAGAAAATCCATGCATTACAAATTGAAAATGCATTATTGAAGCTCACTTTCCTGTTCTATGATCCTCACCAATAACCACTTTCATAGAGAGGTGAAAGTAAATGAGAAAGCAGTAGATCAATTGAGTTGCGTGTGTGCAATATACCGGAGGGACAGCTCTAATAGTAACTAAATGTCATCCTGCGGATAAATCATTCAAGGGCCTTATTTGGCCCCCGGGCATTGAGTTTGACATATATGAACTAGAGGAATGCAACACTTGTCTGAATGTCTGCCCTGGTGATTGCTAAATCATTCTGTTCGGGGGAATGCATTTTCGTGTTTTTTCATACAGGTTGCTGAAAAACCTCATGTTTCTGCATGATCATTGTTCCTCGATATCTCATGTCAAGGACCCCCAAAATCATGTGTATATGGGGCCGCTAAGGCCCTTCTGAAAATATGTAGTTCAGGGAATATCAATCCATCTCTAATTTCCATTATGATTTTCAGTTATCATGAATGTAGTAGACATATACATTGTACTCTAAGATCTAAAGTAGAGAACATCAAAAGGCGACACGGTAGCGTCGTCAAATAAAAGAAACACACAACAAACAACCGGAAGGGAAGGACGTTTTTTCAATGTGGTTTGACCGACATCACAGCACCTGTTTGAGTGGAAACTCCGCTAGCAAGTCACATCCTACTACATTTCCTGTTCCTATCTGCTCTGGCGTGTTATCTATCGGCGCTGCGGCTGTTGTTGTGGTGTTGTGACACATGACTGCCCATGGACAGCTTGTGACGGAAACAAATGCCCACCGTCAGGACAATAACAACTCTTCAGAAAATGTCAGACACTGAAAATAAATCTGAGAAAAGAGGAACTTCGGTGTCTTGACCTTACTGTATAACATTTGTTGACCAGGGTCCCTTCAGTGGTTGGGTCTATATTTTTTTCCCTCCTCAAATCTCCTGCAAAGATGGATGATCTGCAAGCTCTCAATGCGTTGCGGGTTAGGTGGTGAGCTTGTAGATGGAATAAGCGTTAGTTAGGGATTTTTGACAGATATTTGGCCCATCTGGGAATTAAATCCTTACCAATACATGTCTTCACCAATGTGTGTCTAATCGTGTCTAATAACATGTACTAAAATGTTGGAATTTAACTTCTGTGGGAAACCTCATAAAAAACGGTCAAAGTCGGGCACTAGTCACAACCTATACAAGGCAGACTGTTTGAGGGTCCCACGCCATTAAGAGGTTTTGCTATCCAAAGTGATTTTTTTACTATGAAAAAATAAAACAAAAAATGGAGTTCTCTGCTGGTTTCCTCCTGACAGAAAGGAAGAATACAGTAGGTTATTATACAGTAGGTTTGGACCATAGTGTTCATACCGTGGAGGAGGAAGTAGTCCACAGGTGTGCGCTTCAGACCGGCTTTGGCCTTCTCACTGGTCCAGTCCACCTCAAGAGCTTCTTTCAGGGAGCAGAAACTGGCCGTCTGGTTGGATGGAGAAGACGACAAAATGTTATAGGTTGCATCCACGGCATAATCAATGAATGAATCGCCTGATTCTACTCTTCTGTTCACTCTACATTGGTTTTGGCCTAGGTTTTATTTATTTATTTATGGTTAACACTCCCTTCCCCTATTCCAGTGGGTTTCAACCCTAAGAGCAACCTGGTGGGGACCACCACTCCTGTGTCCTGTGGGCTGACCAGGTCCGTCACATATCTCGCGGGACTGTCCTAAAATGGCACTACTGTCCCGCATGCCTCAAAGATCAAGGATGTGGGAATATATTTGAGACCTGCATGGCTTTTGTTCAAGCTGTCTATATAGGGCCAGGCTAGATTTCATTATTTATGAAGAGACATTCATAAATAAAGCACTTTAAACCTGAAGATGTTTATTATTTACACTCCCAACAAGTGTCACAATGGGCCACTTCGCCAGACAAATTGATTTTAAAAATCCCAAACGATAAGGTTAGTTAGGGTTAGTCCTAGCCTTGTGTCGTAACTGTTAACATTTTCTACCAGTCATATACGTTTGGAGCTCTACTACCTTTTTGACCATGGTGGTCTCGTTGGCTTCCATCTTGGCTTTCTTGGCCTCAGGGCCGTCGTTGGAATTCGTAGACGGCTTTACTACCTTCAGCTTCTCCCTGGGGAGAGGAATGGAGAAGACGTTCCAACAACAGTAGGAATTTATCAGTTTCTTATTTAAGGTGTGTGTTCATTGAGACTATAGAAGCCACAAAGGGCGAGATCCAGTAGCGAGTCATGCTGCTTACAACCTGGGTGCAACCTACTATTTGCAACTGGGTCGCAACTATTTGCTACCTGGTCGCAGCTATTTGCAACCTGGCCGAGACTATTTGCAACCCGGGCGCGGCTATTTGCAACCCGGGCGCGGCTATTTGCAGCCTGGAACCGTGTTGCGACAATTTGCAACCTAGTCGCAAATATTTGCTGTTAGTCAACTCAAGACTAGTGGCATTCTGCTCACAACTAGTTCCATCCGGGTTGCCACTTGGTCGTGATAGTTGTAAGGGTTAGGGTAGGGTATATTGCAACTAGCCGCAATCAGGTTGCAACTAGTTACCGTACATACTAGTCGCTACTAGGCATGTCACGATATCCGGTTTTACCTGTATTACCGGTAGGGGGCACCAAAACCGGTACTTTGCTTGCCCACCGAATGTACCGGAAAAAAAAAACATTTTTTTTTTTATTTTTTTTTTGCGTCCATTCATTCAATATTGTACGTTCTTGGTATGTTAAGTATTGTAATTGTAAGTATGGTAATATTGTTGTCGATGTTTATACTACAAAATATATGCGCCAGAGTTGCCTACAAAATTGTCTCCATCGCTGCAAATCTATATGCCTGATGTGCGCACTTCAGACAGCTGCCGAGTAGTACTCCACCAGGGTCGGATCTAGTCATGTGCATGGAGGGGGGCAATGCCCCCTAAATGGCCTGACTGCCCCACCAAACATGATAGAAACATGATGGAATGCAAACGGCTGCCCTCCCCCCCAATTGGGAAACGTTATATCCGGGACTGGTAGCCGCACACAACGTATATCAGCGAGGGCATTTTGGTTTCCTTTTTAAACTCTACATAATCGCTCCTAAACTTTTTCGTGTCAAGGAATACTTCCACGTGCCTACTACACACATACAAGGACCACGTAATCAACCTTCCCAAATCTGTAAGCTGTTTATGGACAACAGGCACAACAACGTGAGTAGCATCCCAGCGTGGTGTTGTTTTAGCTTGGAAAGAAAAAAAAGGACAGCCGAAGTGCGGAACTGTTTACAAGGACGAGCAAAGAGTTTTAGAGGGGGGATGGGTGACCATGGCCATACCCAGTCTTTTAAACTGAGTAAATGGGCACAGGGCAGGGGCTGAAGACTCCTTTGTCTTTGTGTGTGCGCACGGTCTGCTGGCTTCGTGTCAGAGCCTGTAGTGTCAGATTTTACGACATGGAGGGGGTCACAAACTGAGCGCTCGAGCTGCTGTTCATAAAGCCTGAGTAGAAAAAAGCTGGAGTTGCAAATGCATCGCTTTCAACGAGGTAAAACCGGTATCGGTTTTACCTCGGTAAAACCAGTATCAAAGCATTCGGTATAAACGGTGATGAGACTCTGATACCGTGACATGCCTAGTCGCTACCATAAGAAATTAGTCGCGCCCAGGTAGCAATCTGGTCATTGGTCGATATCGATCTTGCTGTTTCTCGAAAAAGCCTGTGCCTCATGTGTTTGGAAGCATACAACTCACTACTCATGTGCATAACTCAAGTTATGCACGCACGCACACGCACACACACACGCACACACAATTAGAGGAAGCAGGAGCTCAAGGTTAGAGAAGTGGGCTTTAAGGTTTCAAGTACGGCTTCTCAGATCAGCTGGATATCTGGATGAGGCAAGTGTAGAACTTCCCTCGGATTGTACGAGATTCATAAGAGAAGATTCACAAGAGATTCATGAGAATGATTTTCTTTGAAAACTTTTGATAGAAACTAAGGCTTTTAGTTCACAGAAACAGCCATGGCCATGTGCGCACACGCACACATACACACTTACTCCACATAGTTGTGCTCTGGTCCCAGATCACAGAACATGTAACCATAGTAGCCGTAAACGTCGCCACAGAACACCTTGATGTTGCGTTGGGAACACAGCTGGTCCACACGGACCATCAGATCCCTGGAACAGCCGGTCAGACACACCTGGAGAAAGACAGAAAGAAGGAAAGAAAAAAAGAAAGAAAGCCACAAACCGTCGGCACGTTTGTTAGTAGGGAGAATGTGAGGTAGAGCCAAGTTCACTGTTATTAAACTGAATGCCATCAAACATGACTGCTCACAAAGATTAAAGGTTTACTAGGTAACTCTGGCTGGTGGTCACTGCCAGCACTGCAGTTTTTAGATCAAGTCCTACATTTCCCAGCATCTCTTGCGCTCGCATTCTGATACCGTGGGAACCACAGTATCCCCATCACTTTGATAAAAAACATATTTAGAACAGGCTTTGAGGGCTGAAATTCGAGACTTTCAATGACATCGAAGAAATCCAATGACTTATGTAGTGTGACAAATATGCCAATCATAATAGATCAAATGTAAGATTTGTTTTAATGAAAAAGTATACCTTTAAATTGGAATACCCCCCACCTTAATTTGAGTATTTAATGTTAGTGCAGCCTGCGAGTTTCCCCCGCAAATGCCGACCAGGAACAGGGCTTATTTTTAATTATCGGGTCATATCATATTGGCAAATATGCCAGTCTAACCAGTGATCAGACACAGGGCTAAGCGCTTAACACTATGGTGAATATGGCAGTCTAACCAGTGATCAGACACAGGGGTAAGGACTAAGGGGTTGACACTGGCCCTACGCCTGGCAGAATTATTAGCGCCTTGTTGTTATAGCAGTAAACCTGACAAACATACCGACCAACCAAGATTGTTTACCAATGTTTGGAGGGCTGTGCAGTTCTTAACAGGGTGTGGTAGACAAAATAAGAGACAGAATCATAAATACTAGGGTGGGGTCCATCTTATCCTAGCCCCCCAGCACACTGATAATACTAGCATCATTTTGGGGTGGGAACGCTGTTTGGGTGTTATATGTATTTTTGACATAAAAGTGTAAACATAAACAATGGCTAACACATGCATTAATAGGTTGTGAGGCTTTCATGTTCTACTTGAAAAACAGCGCTTCACAGAGTGGCGCGCAGTGAGCTTGTAGGTCTGCCATTTATGGGAAAAAGTGAAAATTTTGCGGTGTGGCGCAGTTGTTTGAATATTCTGTCACGATGAATGTTTTGAACTCACTTTTGTTTATTCGAAAATTAAACCAAATGGACGTGCAGTTTACACTCTCAAGTGTTAAAATATTCATGAAATCATGAAGTCTGAAGACTACACAACTGGAGAATGTAGAAGAATTCCAGCCTGGAATTGTGGACAAAAGCAAAAGAAATCTTTAGTTTTGATTCTGTGTGGTTCAAATTCCTCAATAATATAAATAACATTTCTTGGTAGCATAAAAATATATATATATAAAAAAAAACTAAGGCTGTTGAAAATAGTTAATTAATGAGATTAAATTAATTCTGTTGATTAATCTGATTAAAGATTTAACGCAATTAACTCATGTGTACACTGACTCAACCCACTGAGCATTTTCTCATTGAAAGAAATGGGTAGAGCAGGGTTTTACATAGACATATAGCTGTGTGTCTCCCTGTAACCAGAGCCATAGAGTATAGCTGGTCTACAAGCCCTCAATGCTTGTAGATCACCTATTTTGATACATATTTTAAAGATAAATGGTTATTTTTTTTACAGATTCTGTTTCTTTTTTAAATGTTTAAATCCTGTACAGGAAAACATGCATATTTTGGACATAGTTCGAATGGTGATTAATCATGATTAAATTAATTTTGAAGCTGTGTTTAAATTGATTACATTTTTAATCATTCATTCAACAGCACTAAAAAAACATACACTATTTTTTTTTTTTTTTTAAGTAAGGGGGAGAGAGACATTTGCCAACAAGTGGCAAAGGCCGCCCATCAGGCTCGGGAGTTGAACCTGTGGCGCGCCGCCAGGCCAGCTCGGTGCCTGGGCGGTTGAGCTGCCTGGGCCGACCGTACACTGAATTTAATTTAATTAAAAGGTATTATAGGCAACTTTAGTGTCTACAAACTCTGTTTGTAAACAGATTTGAATCTTAACTCCACCTCACCTCCACTGTAATGGATCATTATGAAACTGCTGCGCCGTCATGTACTAAAGTAGCACCTCACCCAACACATTTTTTCCCAGATATTTTTCATCTCTAAAGGTATATTAATGACAGTGAAATGTTGAAAGTAGGTGGAATTCCACCAAGCAAAACACTTTGTGTGTCCTTAGAAAACCTTGTTTTCTCTTTTCTCCCCCCTGTTAAAACCCACAATTGTGTTAACAACGGTGGACATTTTAATAATTAATAATAACGGCGCCCTGCTAACAGGAATGAACAGAGTGGTGGCATGGCTGCACCCCCACAGCTAAACCAGATGGTCTGCTGTTGGATTCGGCGTGAAAGAAATCTTGCAACCCTCCGACCCCGTCCTCTCATGATCTCCCATGGTCCTGCTGGGCAAAAAAAAAAAAAAAAATAGCTGCAACTAGGGATGGCAATGGGTGATCGGGTAACCGGACATCCACTCGTTAAGAATCAGTCGAATATTACCGGTTTCGTGGTGTTTTTGCATAATAAATAATAATAATACATAATAATTTTGTATACTAATAATAAATCCCTTTGTTTTATTTTTGTTTTGGTAGTACAATATAACCATTACAGAGACTTTAGTCGCTACTTTTAACAGTTTAAAATAGCTGTCATTTGCACTCTGACAAACCAGTCCAGTTTGTCCCTGTTCCAGGCGCTCTTCTACTAGATGGCTCTGTCTACCACACAGCTGTGGTTGGCCTGCTGCCAGCCGACACTCGGCACTGGGCCTCGTTCTCCAGGCTTACGCCCGTGCTGCAAAATAAACTGCTGCAAAACTAAAACCAATACGAGTGATAGTGAGACAACGAACGAGATTAACGCAACATGTCGATCATGTTGTTGATGGCGTCCTCCTCCTCATCATCATAAAAAAACATCATTTACCAGAGGAACTTTCTCTTTGGCAGAGAACCTTCTGTTTCGCAGCGAAAAATTAACAGAACACGTTGACATCATGCAAGTTCTTCTTCCTTAATAATAAAAAATCGCCCAATAATAGGTTGTTCAGATCAGGAGTGGGGAAAAGACGAGCGTTGTGTGTATAGACTAGACTTGTAGAGCCATGCGTGCAGACCATGACACGTTGTTTATCAATTATTAAGGATAATATTTATTTGTACTGCCTTTTTGACTTTTAAAAGGAGCATACATAAATGTACAGTATAGGATATCATTTGTCTACCAATGTTAATGTAGTTATTAATACGTTTGCGGTATAAAAAAAACAAAATACTAAATACGCTACTTAAAAAATAAAATAAATAAATATTCGGTTAACCTCCGGTTAGTCCTGTCGGCTAGCCGGCAAGGAAATTAACCATTAGTGACAACTAATGGTTGCAACTAAAGATTATTTTCATAATCTATTATGATTATGTCTATTAGGATTATGTGACTTCTTTAACCCATTTAGGCATAACCTAAGGTTTCTGAAAAACGTGAAATATCAGCATCAAAAAAGTTTATTCTGCAATACTGTACATACCGTACAGAATCCAAATATGGATTCCCGTCCTGAAAGGGTTAACTATGATCTTGTTATGTTCTAATTAACAAAAAAATACAATTGATTGGCTTCTAATTGCTGCTATTTAAACAAACTTTAAAAAATAATTAGCAACTTATGGTTGCTTTTAAGCATATTCTGACGGCATACATCGATTAAAGAATAGATACACATGTATCAGTCTAAAGGTAACATAGGCAGGGGTTGACACTAACACTTGCCCGCTTGCCCGGGGCAAGTAAAAAAAATGGTGGGGCAAGTGAAGACTGCTACCTGGTTGCCCGATCGGGCAAGTGTGCAAGTGTGTCCACTATAACACAACAGAAGATAAATTTGTCTGCCTCTGTGTCTTTCCCTGCTTTCTAGCTATCCACAATTCCAGGCTGAATTTGGGAAACAAAACAGGCAAATTAACATACAAACTAAAAGAAAAACCTAATCTTCTACATTCTTTAGTTGTGTAGACCTGGGCTAATTAAGATGATGAATTTTAACTCTTGAGAGTGTAAAAATGAAACCAAATGGACCCGCAAGGGTCCATTTGGTTTCATTTTTACGTTCTCAAGAGTTACATCTGGTTAACTAACTTAACTGGGGACCACCTGGAACCCTCTCAAGGATATCCACCTTTTGATTATGGCCCATAATGCATTGTGATTGTGTGTGCTGCAGATCCGGGGGAGTGGTCGCGGGAGGAGTCGAGGAGGGAAGCCTCGCCTTCATGGGGACAGGCTTTCCACCTTGTCCCCTCCTATGACCCCCTCCCACAAGTACCGGCTCAATTGATGTTTGTTGTAATGCCGATGTGATGTCAATGTCAACAGAGTCTCGTTAGTCTAGTGGACTGCTGCGCAGGCTTGAAATCTGTGCATCTATGCTTCGTGGGTTCAAATCCTGCTGTTGCCACATTTATTTTTTCCTCCAACAACCGCAGACTTTACATGTTCAATAAATATAATCAAAGTTAGGTTTAGGAATAGTTTTATTAAGGTTTTCGGTCCAAAACACAGCCCAGCGCTCCCTTCTGCACTGACAACCAATCACCAATAACAGACCCATCCGAGGAAAAAGAGTGTGCGCTGCGCACACTCTAAAGCCATTTGGGAGAGGACTTGCGACATTAAGGGCGTCAGAAAGTAAGCGCTCGAGCGCTGTTCATGCAGCCTGAAAGAGGGACAACCTGGATACAATGTTTTCACTTTTCAACGAGGGCGGTTGCGTACAGCATGTTAACTGCTTTAACGTGTTGAACAGTAACAACTAAAGTCTTCGTAATGATTATGTTGTGAATAATAATATAAAGGGATTTAAGATCTTTAAAGCTAGGCTGCTGCCTGTGTCCATTGCACCGCCTACCTCCGGTACAGGACTTGTCTCTATTTGTTGTCCCCATTCTCAGTAGAAGTGTAGGCCTATGTAGAAGATCCGCCATTGGACTGACCCGACCAAGTGAACGGAGTTTGCGTATCTCTGTCTATACTATATGGCTCTGACTTTTCCCGAGCTCTTTGCCATCTATGAAGCGAGAAACAATGGAAGCCTTCCGAGGTGTGGGTTCAGGTGAAATATACCCAATCTGCAAACTGTAATATACTTAAACCAATCAATCATTGCACGGCTATGTAGATATGTAATTCTTATTGTGAATGTGGGTGGGACAGTGGGATGCCATGCGACAAGAGTGTCCGCCCATGCGAGCATGTAAACACTGTGACGCTACTTCCCACGGCACTCCCACCGGATGGGTCGCACACACAACTTTTTCCCCAGCACTTTGGCGGGGAAAAAGGTCAATATTTTTGGGGGGCAAGTGACCATGATCTGAGGGCAAGTAGAACCTGACTTGCACTTGCCCGATGGGCAAGTGCAAATGCCTCGGAAACCTTAGTGTCAACCCCTGATAGGTATTTCAAATTAAATATTCAGGCCTTATGTTTTCTTGATACTATAATTAAGCATGCTTATGTCGTATTTTTCTTTGCAGTTGCTGCTGTACATGTGCATCTTCGCATTGTGAGGACATAAGATGGCTCACTGTTCTTTAGTTACTCACAACGTTGGAAAAAATATGGTTAAGTGGGAAAACACTCATGATAACTCCAGTGAACATTTGCAAATCCGATTAAACGATCACTAGATTAGTTGATAACTAAGTCAATTATCAATTAGATTTTCTCCAAAGTTACTAGGCTTATACTAGAACATTTTAAAGCAATTCTAAACAATATGGACCATGAAATGTTCATTTTGTGGCTGCAACTAACCATTATTTTCATATTCGATTTGTGGGCACATTATTTAAACAATTCATCGATTCATTGGATTATGACAATTCCTTAGCCATTACCTTAAAACATGTTCGAAATAACCAAAAAGATAGCTAATTCAAAATACATTTGATTCGGTGTTAATTAGGCTGCTATCCAAATGAAAAACAAATGAAACTAAATCGATTTAAATTAACTCATGGTGTCTGACTGCATACATTTGATTAAAGAATAGCCACACACACGTGTCAGTCTGAAAGGAACAGTACTCTTCTGAACTAAAATAGTTGATTTAAAAATAAATATTCAAGCCATGTTTTCTTCTTGACACTAAAATCATTGTTATGTGTATTGTGTAATATTTTGCTTTGCAAACATACAGGTCAGGCGTATGGTTCTACTCCACAACTCAAGGCAGAAAAAAATTGAGGAGAAATGATTACACATACAATGGAGACCATCTAGTGGTCAGATTGAATATTGCAAGGAACAGAGGCGAAAGCCAACAGAACATTTTATTTTGCAACCCACATGTTGAGCAGTGTTTAGGCTCAGTCATACTCCACAGTGAAGAGAAACGCTTCACCGTTTAAGGTGAATTGGGCTTTCACTTTATACAGTAAAAGCAGTGAGGCCTTCATACCCGCTGTGGTGTTCTTAACTCCTTGGTAGCCATTTTGCTAGCCTGTAGCACCCCCATTTGGTCCAGAGTTCCATTTATATGCATTAATTAATTAAGTATTTCAGAGATGTGTAAACTAAAGGCTTAACTCCTTAACTAACTTTTCTTTCCTCGTCCAGAATCACCACTTTTAGCCTTCGTAAAACGTCTGCAACTTCAATGTTTCAGCTATTTCTTGCCATGAATTGTAGGCCATCTGTTGGTAATTTGCCATTGAGGAGTAATAACGTTGTTGATATTGCCTGACCTCCATCGACAATATCTCTTCAAATTCATTCATTTTGACTCATTATCCCTTCCTTCTCCTCTTCCTCTTCTACTTTTTGTTTCTCTCTACTACCTACTGTATATTATTCTAATTTCTGTTTCTATTTGTTTTCTATTTGCTTTTTGTCGCTGTCCTCAGCTGTGATCTCAACCTCCTACGCTTTCGAGCATGCGACTTTCTAGACCAATCAGTGAACGCAGTGAATGCCCCAGAGTGAACTGACTTGTCGGATAGTAAAAACAGAAAGATGTGTCAGGATGTGCAGTGAGAGATGTTCACTGCGGTGAATGGCGTCATGTTGTAGTTGTATAGCCCTTAAAAAAACTACACCTCAGGGATACCCTTTCACCGCGAGTCGCTTCAGTATGAATGAGCCTTTACTAATTACAGGAATGCCCGATCTCTAAAAGCCAGAACCTTTTGTAAATCAACGACATATTGTTTTAACCAACGATTAAAACAATATAAGATACAATACAAATTGGTGAATATTGGCCGACATGGTCAGTTATAGGTGCATCTCTAGCTAAACACACTGCTCTGTATTATGTTCTCATCATAAAGAGTATCACTCCTAGAGTCACCGTACGTATTTGCGGATGTGAAACGCTCCGACTTACTGCATCAAACTGCAAGAAGAAATCGTCAGGTTTGTCCTCGGCCCGTTCCACATCGGCACGCACTTCCACCATGGGGTTGAGGTACTGAGCACGCTCCAGGGAGGCCTGTGCTCGGTTCTGGCCCTGAGCCGTCACAGGGACCAGGAACTGGGCTCGGCACGACTCCTCCGTCACCTAAAAGACACAATGATCTTCATAAATGACCCGGGTGTTGCGGGTACACTGATTGAGGTGCAGGCTGGTGTGCTAAAACACAAATACAAGACAGGAGTTGACACTGTTGACACTAGAGCCTCAGAAGCACTTGCCCGAGGGGCAAGTACAGATCATGTTCTACTTGCCCCCAGGTCATGACCACTTGCCCAAGTTAGAAAATGAAAGACTGGGACCGGTGTTGTGTCGAGACCACCCTTGCATATTTGGAGCCACTGTTGAGTTTGACAAGTGCCTCATCGAAAGTCCATAAAAATCAGATTTTGATTATTTGCTGAAAACAAAACTGTACTGCATGATGACATCAAGAGGCCTGGAGCAATAGACAGACAGAAATATAAATTACGCTCAATGATTCAGTCCCATCCCATACACAGCTGGGTTTGGCTGAACAATTTGTCTGCTTTGAATCCACCTTCAATGACATCTGGACAGTATTACTGGGTTTCAACTGAATCGTCACTCTAAAATATGTTTAAACGTTGTGTATAGAATGGAAATAATCTTCCGTTATTCCCCATCTATCTGTCACTTTTCTTTACAAATGAAAATGCACATTGATCGCAAGACGGAAGTGACGGAGTGATGCTGTTCTAGAGGTTCCACAGTCTAGAGGGATGTGGCGCTCTGATTGGTTCCGAAACTAAGATGTTCCGTTTGAGGTTGAAACTAAAAACTCAAAATAAAATGCACGATTTAACAAATGTATGCATGGGCTGAGCCTACTGTAGAGGTGACGCTCTTCTCAGTGAGTAAGAGTAGTAGTTCACCTCTTCATGATCCAGCAACGTCAGGCCTTTGACTCCTGCCAGAATGAGGTTCTTGGCCACCTCAGCTCCGAGACCACCCAAACCCACCAGGAGAACACGGGACCCTCGCAACCTGGAAGACAAGTGTTTAACCACTTTTAATCATTATATTAAACTTGAACCATTGAAAAATATCTGATCTACAAGCTTGGGTATTTTTGAAAAATCGTAGAAAATGATTATGCTGATCATCATCACCTTTATTTATACTCGGAAAATGCAATTGAGGGCGAGCCCTCATTTTCAATGCAGCCGAGGTTACAATACACAAAATACATAAAATACAAACAGTTCATATATACAAATAACAAGAACAGAGAGTTAGAAAAAAATGGGTAACTGAACCCATGAAAATAGAACGATAAAAAATAAATCAATTAAAACACAAACAGTCATCATACAATATATTGTGGAGCAAACCCTTGAATTGCCCGAGAGGTGGTAGGGAGGTCAATTTTAAGGAATTTTGGAGATCATTCCACGATGTTGGGCCACTGACAGAGAAGGCTGTCTTACCCAGCTCCGTCTTAGTGAGTGGAACCTTGAGTGTTAAGTAGTCACTAGAGCGGGTTAGGTAGGTGCCATCAGTTGGTACTAGCATGGAGCATATATAAGTAGGGAGATGGCCAGCTAGGGCTTTATATAAAAATAAATGCCAGTGCTTATCACGTCATACAGACAATGATGATAGACCTGAATTTGCATAAAGTGTACAGTGGTGTGTACCAAAGTTATCACCTGTAACCCACCGCAAGGCAGAGTGGTAAACAGTATCAAGCTGCTTTAAAAATGAAGGAGCAGCAGACCTATAAATAATGTCCCCATAGTCCAGTACCGAGAGAAATGTAGTCTCGATAACGGCTTTTTTACTAGAATTTGGAAAGCAAAGTTTATTACTATATAGAAAACCTAATTTTTGTCTTAGTTTGGATGTTTGATGATGAACCATGCCTCCCTAATGAAAACTGTCATGGTCTAGATAGTGTCGAATGCAGCTCAGGGCTAAATGGGTTAAAAACTGTTACTACTGTTACACACACATCATATTAACTGTATGATGTAATCATGTATGACATATGATGTAAAATCTGTAAAATCTCTGTAAAATCTGTGTTTCTAAACGGATTTTATTCTAACTCCACGTACCTCACCTCCACTCTATTGGCTCATGATAAAACTGCTGGAGACTGCTGCACTTTGATTGGCTAAAACGCCACCTAACCCCCACAACCCCTCTGCCACCCACACACTAGCACCGCCTTGCCGTGAGCCAGACGAATGTTTAGACAATACGATTTGTAGACAGGGCAAAGCAAGTGTCAGTCTGCTGGGAAACAGCTGCAGCATCAAAGTAGAAGTGACATAGAGGAGGGAAAAGGAAAAATATATAGCTATAAATATAGGCCCTATATATTTTGAGTCAGTCCAAAGGAGGCTCTTCTACTGTACATAGACTTCATTGAGAATGGAGACAACAAATAGGGACAAGTCCTGGACCTGAAGTAGTCAGAAACGCATCGGAACCAGGCGACAGCGCAGTTTTGATGATCTTAAATCTCTTAATTTCAGACCGTTTTTAGTAATAGTACAAAATAAACATTATAGAGACTTTAGTTGTTACTGTGCAATACTTTCACAGTTGTCATGTTGCACACATGCCCTAAGATGGCCCTTATTTCCGTCGCCTTCGTTGAAAACAATGTATTTCCAACTCGAGTTTGTCCCTATTCAGTCTGCATAAACAGCGGCTCGTGCGCTCCGTTTCCGACCCCTCAACGTCGCAACTCTGACACTAGACTAGGCATGCATCGCAGGGCTAACACTAGACAGCTTCGGCTATTATTATATTTAGCTAGTAGCTATCTAACAATGATACCTCTTCTGTGCATCCAGCCCCCACAGCCTGATCTGACGGTCATACTGTGCCGCCTCCTCCTCACTGATGATCGGGTCCTCCTTCTCAATCATAACTGTATATCCTTTACAACCAGTTTAAATGTGAGAAACGTGTAGACGTCTATAGCCAAGATTTAGTTTGAAACGCTGCAAGAGTCCCGCTGGCTATGGTGCAAATCGTAGGATAATCCCGGAAGGTTCATTAATATTCATGAAGTGCTGCTCCGAGCATCCAATCACGTTTACGCGAGGAGGCGGAACTTCCGAAATGCAGCGCTTGTTTTATCTGCCGGCTACTACTAGTCGGGCGGGGCGAAGGAAGTTTTACTGAGGTTATGGTTTAGGGTTAGGTTAGGTTTAGGCATAGGTTTACTGAGGTTAAGTTTAGGGTTAGGATTAGGTTTAGGCATAGCCTAGTTTTACTGGGGTTATGTTTAGGGTTAGGGTTAGGTTAGGGTTAGAGTTAGACGGTGCTTTATGCGGTAACTAACCCTAAACAGAACCTCAGTAAAACTATGCTTCGCCCCGCCCGACTAGTAGTAGCCGGCAGATAAACAAGCGCCGCATTTCGGAAGTTCCGCCTCCTCGCGTGAACGTGATTGGATGCTCGGAGCAGCACCTCATGAATATTAATGAACCTTCCGGGATGCTCCTACGATTTGCACCATAGCGTCCCGCTGTACGTGAATGAATGGCGTTATGGTCGCTCTGTGATGACGTAACACGCAGTCCAAAAAAGAAAACTTCAACCAATCTGGTCCAAAAAAGAAAGAAGAAAGTAAAATGTTGCTTTCTTTCTTACCACCTTTTTAGAAGCTACAAGTGATAGGCCTACATATACCCAGGGGGCAAAGGGGGGTGACCTGCATTTGCCATAACATAAAAGGTTGTCCACCAGAAATATTATCTATGACCCTGTAGGATCACAACCTATATGGACAACCCGGTCAATTTTTTGCTGGAAACCCAATATGGCCGCCGCAATATTAGCCCCTATTAGATATAATGGGGGTTGAATAGGGCAAAATTTTAAACTGAAAGATATTTCCACGAAACTTAACAGGTTGATCAATTATATAAATACAAACATTTTTTGTATTGGAACTTTTCATGAAATCCAATATGGCCGCCACAATATGGCGACCACAATATTAACACACAGAAATAAGGTTTTGGCTCTAACCTCTGAACCAAATGAGCTAAAAACACAAACGTGGTGTCTATTGAAGAGTTTCTGACCATGAAAGACTCACAGGAACAGCTATTTTTATCATTGGGCATAGTGTACCCTTATTGTGCATATTTACAAGATGGTTAGCTACAGGAAATAGTGATTTCACTCATTTCTAAAATGATTGTTGACTGTTTTGGCAGCACATGCAAATGGTTTTGGGGTTCTCCAGATGTTTCTTAAAGGGGAGTGTCCTGTCCAGTGTAACTCCAAGATATGTGGGGTGGGTACTGTTGGACAGTTTGTGACCATCCCCTGTGACACTCACGGGGGATCACGGTTCCTCGGGTGAAAGCTGCATAGTTGGGTTTTTGACAGGTTGGGTTTCAGGTGGTTGTTATTGTAGTAGCTTGACATTTCTTGGAGGGCACTTTCAAGGGTGGATTTGATCTTCTGGAAGTCTGCTTGTTGCGTGGTAATGCAGAGGTTATTGGCATAGATGAAGCATTCTGGGGGTAGTGGCTGGTCTAAATATTGTAAAGGAGGGGGGCGAGCACACTTCCTTGTGGGAGGACGTTCTTTTGGGCTTTCCATTTACTCCTCTGGTCATTTAGGTGGGCGTAGAAGCATCTGTTGTTGAGAAGGCTTTTGATGACCTGGCACAGGTTCAGGTCACCAGTCATGTTCAGTGGTTTCCTGACCATTGTGTGGTGATCGTCGGTGTCATAGGCAGCAGTGAGATCTATGAATGCTGCCCTATTTGCCTTTCTTCAAACCCATCCTCAATGTGTTGGTTGAGGTTGAGTAACTGTCCAGCACAGGAGGTGCCAGGGCAGAAACCAGCTTGGTCTTCAGTCAGCATGGTGTCTATGATTGGGATGAGACGTTGGAGCAGCAGCCTCTCATAGAGCTTGTAGGTGATGCAGAGGAGGGAAATGGGTCAGTAGCTCTTTGGGGTCTTTGCCAGGTTTGGGGATTGCAACAACATTGGCCTTTCTCCAGACAGAAGGGATGGTTTTCTGCGCTATGCATGTGTTCAGCATCTCCAGGAGCCAGGACTTTGCGTTAGGTCCGAGGTGCTGTAACATTTTCACCAGTATGTTATCAATCCCTGCTGTTTTCCGGGTATCAGCTTTCTGATTGCAGTTTTGAGTTCTTCTAGGTTGAAGGGTTTGGTGAAAGGACTGGCTAGTTGTGGTTGGTCTGATACCACTGTACAATGGTGTTCTCCTGTGGGTTGGCAGCGGTGTTGGTTATGACCGTTGGCCATCAGCTGCGTTGCAACAGTTTGCTGTGACCGTTGTGATTATGGGTGGTGTAGTGTATGATCTGCTCCGAGACGACGGATTGTGGCCCATGCCTTCATGCTGCTGTTTGTCATGTTGGTGTTCTCTATCAACTCCTTCCAGGCTTTCCTTCATTCTTCCCCAACTTCACTGATCAGGGTCTCTCCAAGTTCTGTGGTGGTGGGGAAGAAAGGGTCCTTGTTGTACTCTTCATAGTAGCAGGCTGCTGGATATTTCTGATAAGCCAGGGATATACTGTGTCTGACATCATCTGGGTATGTGATGAGTCTGTGAAGTTGGAGTAGTGGTGTGCTAGATATGGACTGCTTTCCGTAGGTTGAATCTCCTACAGAATGGGACAGTGGTTGCTTGGAGAGAAGATCTAACAGTGATGGCAATCGGCCGGTGCTGGGTGTGGGGCATATGGTCCAGAACTCAGTTCTGGATGTGAGGTGAGGTGTTGCTTACAGGCAAGGTCTGGGTTGTATCCTCGCTTGTTATGGATTAGAGTCAGATGTTTGGAAACAAGCCAGGTTTCGACTTCATGATGTACTATGAGCATTGAAGTCGCTAATGCTGATGTGGTACGTCTTCTTGCATCTTTCTGGTAGTTTTGTGTGTAGAAAAGGGGTTGCAGGTGGTTTGTAGACTGATGTGACAGACATCTGGATTTTGGATGGGTGACCATGATGGTTTCCATGTGCCCTTCTGTGATGTGGGTACAGACCTCCTCAATCTTGAGGTTTGGCCTGCTGAAAACAGCTGATCCAGTCTGTGTCGGATCTCAGCGACCAGTTTCATTCCAGCGATGGTGGGTCCAGCGATTTTGTGCAGGGCCGATGTAGGTTTCCTGCATACAGAAACAATGGCAATCGTTGCTAGTATCTCTGCCTTGCTTCTGGAGAAAACTTCAATGTTGATTGAGACGACTGACAGTGCAGGTCCAGAGTGGGGCAAGCATCTGTGACACTGATGAGATGCGGTAGGCATCTTCATCTGTTGATTGCACATTATAGTTATACAGAGTTGTAGTTATACCGATATTGTCCTTCTGGCAGTATTAGATTATGTCCTCTTGGATGTATATCTTATTGAAACCAACGTTTCCCAGGCTGCACCACAGGGAGGTTTCTGTATTTGCAGCCTGGAATGTTACTTGAGGTACTTCTTCTTTGGTGTTTTAATTGATTAGAAAGATCACTAATAAGCACAGGACAAGTTTGACACTGATAATGTCAATCCAATCAGCTGTGCATGCCAAATTAAAGGAGAATTCCTTCCATTTTCAACATTTTACATGTCATTAATATACTTTATAGATATTGTGTAGAGATAATAAAAAGTTACCCCATTCTGTTTTTCCTAGAATTGGAGTTATGAGAAAAACCTTTGGTGAATTTTGACATGGTGAAGTATGATGACAATCATTTTTATACCTCCAATGTTATGGAACTACAGGTTCACTCTAGACACAGTCCATATATATATATATATATATATATATATATATATATATATATATATATATATATATATATATATATATATATATATATATATATATATATATATATATATATATATATATATATATATATATATATATATATATATATATATATATATATATATATATATATATATATATATATATATATATATATTATATATATATATATATATATATATATACATATGGACACCCGGCGTTACACGTGTTACGCGTTACACCTTTTCCAGAACTCAAATAGGATTGAGTGGAATTATAGAGGAAGAGGTTAATTAAGAGATCTGGATGAGCTCCCCCATCAAGGATGAATATTAATATAAACAGTAGAACTAGGCTAATCAACCTGCAGCTGGAGGGACGTGTGACATGTGTCTTTCTATAAGGAAACAGCACATCAGCACACAGGAAAATTAGGGCTAAAATGATTATATAGGTACACTTAAATTTTAAATATGGGCTATATGACTAGTCTCTTGTGGTCAGAGACTCTAAAATAGACACCAAGTTTGTGTTTCTAGCGCATTTTGTTCAAAAAATGTTTGTATTTACATAATTGATCAACCTGTGAAGTTTCGTGGAATTATCTCTCAGTTTAAAATTTTGCCCTATTCACCCCCCATTATAACTAATAGGGGCTAATATTGCGGCGGCCATATTGGGTTTCCAGCAAAAAATTGACCGGGTTGTCCATATAGGTTGTGATCCTACAGGGTCATAGATAATATTTCTGGTGGACAACCTTTTATGTTATGGCAAATGCAGGTTTCCTAAAAAAGGGGTAGTTTGCCCCCTGGGTAATATATATTTTCTAAATTTAATAAAGTGAGATAGCTTAGATAGAGTTTGTGCTGTTTTTTGTGCTGGTGGAAAATTATTTTAATTAATATTTGAGAAACTTCTAGCCCTGGGCATTAACCACTCTCTTTGGCTCTCTTTACTTGACTTTCTCTCTATAGAGAGAAAGTCTCATCCTATGATTCTCAATACAGGGGCCCCATGGGGCTGTGTTCTTTCAGCCCTTCTTTTCTCTTTATATACAAACGATTTCATTTCTCACTCCCAATTTGCCTCATTCTTTAAGTACGCGGATGACACTACTGTTGTGGGGTATTAAAAATGGAGACGAATCAGCTTACCACACTGAGGTGGCAGCTCTTGTGGGCTAGTGCACCTCAAATAACCCAATTCTAAATGTGGCAAAAACTAAAGAAATAATCTTTGACTTTCGAAAAAAAAGTGATCTCGCCCCCACCCCTGCTTATTGACGACCAACCTGTCGATAGAGTGGACAGTTTCCGATTTCTCGGCACCACTATCTGTTCCTCATTGAAATGGGATGTCAATGTTGCAGTCATCCTGAGTAAAGCCCACCAAAGGCTTCATTTCCTGCGTTTACTAAGGAAGTTTGGTGTGACGGGGCAGGCGCTGGTACACTTCTACAGAGCTACTGTAGAGTGTCCTAGCGTTTTCAATCGCAGTGTGGTACGGCAACACAACTGCCTCTGATAGAAAGCAACTGGAAAAGGTGGTTAGTACAGCGTCCAAAATTATTGGCCTTGACCTCCCATCCGTCTCCTCCATCTAGGCTACTCCTGTCGCACCAAACACAAGATGCAGAAGGTGTTTGCTGACCCTTCCCATCCGGCCAGTTATCTTTTTGTTCCCTTGCCATCAGGGAGAAGACTACGGTCTATTAAGTGCAATACTTCCCGTTTTAAAAACAGCACTTTCCCCAAGGCAGTCCGCCTACTGACCCCATGTTTTTTGCGCACTTTACGGCTTTAAGCTGATAGATGACGCGGTACACTGTAGCTTGTTTTTATTGGCCTGTTATTTTTATTGTATTGTATTTGTAATTTGTATACATTGTATTGTATTTCTATTGTGATTAATGGCACTTTACAGCTCTTGATGTACTGCTCTCTCCCTTTTTATCAGCCCGTCCATATGCCTGTACTGTTTGTGTCCTTGTTCTGCACTAATATCAACTTGCCATATCAACTTATTGATATGGCAATAAAGTACTGAACTGAACTGAAAATCTCATCAGGTGGAAATATGCGTACGTCTGGCCTACAGGAAACTATCTCTGCCCTTTTGGCTGTTAAAGTTTAGCCTAGTGAAGAGGTGTTTTTTCTATTGCCCAAACCTGAGCATTACATCATCATCATTAGGACTGCTTACTGCTTAGTGGCAAGAAACTACTTTCTGCCCTTGACAGCCCATACATCCAAACGAGGCAGGGTTGGCAAAAGACCCTTTCTGTGTGGAGTTTGCATGTTCTCCCTGTGTCCCTTGTAGATACCCCCACAAAAACATGCACAAATCCTGGTCTCTAAACTGCCAGCCGTGGCACCTGATGGAGGGGACATAACGTGGAATAACGTGTTCCTTCCATGCGCTACGTCCAACCAGGGAAACTCCCCCCTGTCAGGTGAAAAGAAGTCAGCTTGGACTCATTGAAGGCATGAGGCCTGTCTGCTGCCTCCCCAGGTTGGCAGAGGGTGTGTAGAGCCCAGGATCACATTAGGAATTGGCACTGGGTGAAAAAATGGGTTATAAAATCGTGGGATAAAAAAATAATAATAACAACAACTTTTTTCACCCAAGGTTAGTTTCAACTTTCAACCAAGGTTAGTTAATGATTTAGCTTGTCAGACAAAATAAAAAATGGATGTTATTTGTTTTTCATTTGCTGCTTCCTTTAGTTACAGTATATATACTCAACAAAAATATAAACGCAACACTTTTGTTTTTGCTCCCATTTTTCAGGGGATGGACTTAAAGACCTAAAATTCATTCCAGATATGGTACAATATAACCATTTCTCTCAAACACTGTTCACAAATCTGCCTAAATGTGTGATATTGAGCACTTCTGCTTTGTTAAGATAATAATAATAATAATAATACGTTTATTTATATAGCACTTTTCTAAAAACAAGTTTACAAAGTGCTTCACATACAGCAAATCAGTAAAACAAACAACAATACAAAACAGAGAGAAAATCAGCAGAGATCAGCATAAAAGTCAGACATAGGAGACTAGGTGGTGGTAAAAGCCTTAGTGTAAAAATGGGTTTTTAAAAGCCTTTTAAAAGCGGGTAAAGAGGGGGACAGTCTGATTTCCAATGGGAGTTGGTTCCAGAGCAAAGGAGCCCTAGCGGCAAAGGCCCTGTCACCCTCTGTCACCAGCCGGGTGCTGGGGGTGGCAAGTAGGAGTCTTTCAGCAGATCTGAGATTACGAGAGGGGTTGTGATGGGACAAGAGCTCAGAGATATATGGTGGGGCCAATCCATTCAGTGCTTTAAAAACAAACATGACAATTTTAAAATCAATTCTAAAGGATACAGGTAACCAGTGTAGTGAGGCAAGGACGGGCGTGATGTGGTCGAATTTCTTAGTCTTAGTAAGGACCCGGGCTGCTGTATTCTGGATCAGCTGAAGGCGGTTGATAGATTTTTTGGGGAGACCAGAAAAGAGAGAGTTACAGTAGTCCAGGTGATTTGTGACAAAGGCATGAATGAGAGTTTGAGCGTCTGTAAATGAAATAAAGTGTCTGATCTTAGCAATGTTCCTAATTTGGTAGATGGCTGTTTTGGAGATATTGGAGAAGTGTTTTGCGAAGGTTAAATCAGTGTCAAATAGAACTCCCAGGTTTCTTACCTCAGGGGAGCATTCTAAGCCATAGGACTTTAAAGCCTGGATATAATTCTCTCTTAGAGATTTTGGTCCGAATACAACAACCTCAGTCTTCTTATCATTTAACATAAGGAAATTGTTAGACATCCAAGACTTTATAGCAGAGAGGCAGGAGATCAGAGGGGATAAAGTGGAAGCTGAAACTGGGTCTGACGGGTCTAAGCAGAAATAAATTTGGGTGTCGTCAGCGTAAAAATGGAACGAAACATTGAAATTGCGGATAACCTGGCCTAAAGGAAGAAGATAGATACAGAATAAAAGAGGCCCCAGGATTGATCCTTGAGGGACCCCATAATTGATCTTAGAGACACTAGAGGACGCACCCCCGACTGACACAGAGAAGGTTCTGTCACTCAGGTAGGACCTAAACCAGTCGAGCGCAGTCCCAGTAACACCTACCCAGTTTTCTAGCCTGTCTAAAAGAATGTTATGGTCAATGGTGTCGAACGCAGCCGACAGGTCTAGCAACATCAAGACCGTGCAGCAACCAGTGTCAGAGTTCATCCTAATGTCATTTAAAACTTTCAGGAGTGCAGTTTCTGTACTGTGGAACGGCCTAAAACCGGACTGAAATGATTCCAAAAGTGAGTTGTGATTCATAAACGTTAGGAGCTGAGAGTAAACCACCTTCTCTAGAACTTTGGAGAGGAAAGGCAACTTTGAAATGGGTCTGAAGTTATTAAGGTTTTTGGTATCGAGGTTGGGTTTTTTCAGAAGAGGTTGTACAATGGCTGATTTAAAATGGGAGGGAACACTACCGGAGGATAGAGACTTATTGAAAATGTCTAAAATATCTGAGGATAAAAAAGGGAGAACCTGCTTTAAAAATGAGGTTGGTAGAGCATCTATAGGGGAGGAGGAAGATTTCATGCTGTTAATTATCTTAAGAAGGTCCGGAGGAGAAATGGGAAAAAAAGAGTTAAAGGTATGGTAAACCTCTCTTTGTGGTAAGGTGCATGGAGCGGGTGTAATTTGGGCTCTAATGCTTGCCACTTTGTCTAAGAAGAACGTTCGGAAGGCTTCACATGTCTCCGTGGAGAATGTAGGACTGTCAGTGGGCCGGTGAGTAAGGGAGTTAATAGTCCTGAATAAAAATTTAGGGTTATGGGGATTAGAGGCGATTAAATCTGAGAAATATTTAGATCGCTCTTCTTTCTCCGTGTTGTTCAGGTCTTTTAAGAGTAGTTTCATGGGGAGGAGATTAGAAGCCACTCTAGAGGCTTTCCATTTGCGCTCAGCTTTTCGACAAGCTCTTCTAATTGACCTGACTCTGTCATTTACCCAGGGAGGAGGTTTAGTGGACAGGGAAGGTTTAGAGAGCTTAAGGGGGGCAACCATATCTAGTGAGGTAGTGCAACGATGGGTAAAATTAACAGTTAGCTCCTCAACTGAACAGGAGGGGTTCAGTAGGCCAAACTGATGAGAAGCCTGGTAGTAGTTGCCAAAATTCAACATAGTTTGCGGGGTGATGGGCCTAAAATAGCGGGGAGCTCTAGGAGTGGTGGCCAGTGGAGGAGAAGGAACTTCAAAATGAATAGCAGCATGATCAGAAACATGCATAAAAATGGTCTCAAGATTCACTGGGTTAAGACCATACGAAATAACTAAATCCAGGGTGTGGCCATGTTCATGAGTAGGGCCATGCACGTGCTGAGTGCAGTCAAAGGTATGAATAAGGTCTAAAAAATCGGAAGCAAATTTGTTATCCTGAGAGTCCACGTGGACATTCAGATCCCCCAGAAACACTACGTTGTCGTGATTAGTAGTGGTGATGGATAACAGTTGGCCAAACTCTGACAAAAAGTCACCCTTTGAATTAGGAGGTCGATATATTAGGCAAAAAAGGACAGAGGGGTGGGTGGTGGTGAAAGACAAGAGCTCGAATGTGGTGAAATTGCCGAAGGCAGAAGGTGAGCATTTAAGGCCAGATTTGTAAATAACAGCGAGCCCCCCGCCCCCTTTTCCAGATGCTCTGCAGCAGTTCCAGAAAGAGTAGCCGGGAGGACACGCCTCAATGAGGTGAACATCCGTGTCCTGCCAGGTTTCAACCAGGAACATGAAGTCAACATGATGAGTGATTATGAGAGAGTTTACTATGAAGGCCTTACATGTAATAGACCTTAAATTCCATAGACAACCTTTTAACAAGCGCTCATTAGAAGAAATGAAGTCCGTCTTTATATTAACTAGATGAGAGGGCCCTCTCAAATGCCCGAAATGTCTGGTATGGGGTCTATGTCTAATTAGGACAGGGATAGGGAGACACATGGGCGTAGTGATGGGTGAGAGAGAAGGGGTGAGATTAGGAGATGAGGGCAAAGCAGTAGCGGCAGGACCCACCCTTTTAATGCCACAGCCTGGGGTGGGCAGAACTAGATCTGTCGGATCATGCCGCAGTCCGTTTCAAGGATTAAAAGCTAAAAAGTTAATAAAATTGCCCTGTAAAAGTTTAATTCCCTTATTATTTAGGTGAACACCATCTTGATTGTATAGGCTGGAATTTAGCCAAAAATAGTCGAAGTTAGGGATAAAATCATACCCAACAGCAATGCAGAAGTTTTTCAGCCACAAGTGAAAACTAAAAAGTCTGCTAAAGTGCTCCGATTTATTGGAGAGAGTTGGGAATGGATCAGATATAACGCAACGCTTGCCTAGGCTTTCTATAGTAAGGCATAGCGATTCCATGTCAATTTGCATCTGGGTTGACTGTTTACGCATGACGTCATTGGTGCACACGTGTAGTATCACAGTGTTGATGGTGGGATGTTGTTCTACGAGCGTTGGAACGAGCTCAATCAACTCTGCGATTTTTCCGCCAGAAAGGGAATAAGTAATGATTTCAGGTAGTAATACATGGCGAACCAAGCTGTCCCCCACGAGTAGGGCGCTTGGATTTTTATTTAGCTTAGTGTTATTTAGGCACGTCAGTCTCCGAGACAGACGGGCAGGTATGTTAGCCTCCTGGCTACCATTTGCATGGCACGGAGCGGCGTCTGTAGGAGAGGCAGTGGCTGCGGTGTTGCGCGCGGGGGGGAGGGGGTCCGGTGGAAAGTGGCTGTCAGGAATGGAAACGACAGAGTCAATGGTGGAGTTGGGAGTGATTCGTGGACTGGAGGAGACAGGCAATGTGGGGGACAAACGAGGACGTTTATCCACAGTAGGTGGAGAGGAGTGTGGTGAGCCCGCGGATAGAGTGGAGCTTACAGGGCGCTTTGTAGCGACCGACCGCTGCGGGGCTGGTGTGGAACTTAGCCTGGCTCTCGAACTCCGGCTCGAGACTGGCCGGGAGACCAGAGATGAGCTCGGGGGCGAAACAGAGCGACAGGGGGTATGTATTGCCAACGGGGAAAAGACATTCGATGTCGGAAAAGTTGCGTCGAGACTTCCATTAAACAGAGGGAGTGAGCGTTTGGCCTGTTTCTTCGGGCGGCCGTTTCTGACGACAGATGCCCAGGTTTCAGAGGGACCCAAGTCGCGGGCAGGTTGGATGGCCGACCCGGCGGAAGATGTAGGCTGTAGGCTGCTTCCAGGAGCCAGGCTGGCCAGACTGGAACAGATCGCTGTCTTCCTTGAGAGGAGATTCTGGATGAGGGTCTCTATGGAGCGAAGTTCGGACTGCAGCTCAGCGGCCCCCGAAAGTGGTGCCATTTTTCTGTTAAAAACAAGAAAAACACAACCAGCGACGAGGACGACACAAGGAGCAGCACTAGTTTAGCTGTCGGCTACGGAAACAGCTGGATGGCTCGTGGGCGAAACTTACTGGCCCGGGCTCCTTATACAGAGCCCGCAGCGGTGAAACAGCGAGGATCAGAAACTTTCGGCAGGAGGAGAAGGATTGAACCTTACCATGGAGGGTCCCAGGAGGACCCGCCGGTGTTGAAACGCCTCTGGTAAGTTGAAACTCTGTTCTGGTGCTGTTGTATAGTCTCCTGTGTTGTAGCCAAATCGGTTAGCAGGCGGGATTGACAGCTGTCAAAACCCGGCGCTGGCTACCGACCCCGTGCAAGCGTGAAACTGTAGACGTTAATAGCTAACGTAAGGTACAACCGATCATTAAAAACGCTTAATCGGATGAAAATATAATGTTTAAGGTACTCGTGGGTAACGAGAGGAGATAATCCATCCCACCTCACAGGTGTGCCACATCAAGATGCAGATGTGACATCATGGTTAGTGTGCACAGGTGTACCTTAGACTGTCCACAACAAAAGGCCACCCTGAAAAGTGCAAAAAAAAATTCTGCCTTATTGGGGGTATGGGACTCCGAACCAGTCAGTATCTGGTGTGACCACCATTTGCCTCATACAGTGCAACACATCTTTGCATAGAGTTGTATATCAGATCCCTAAAACTACAGCAAGCAGTAAAGGAAGAACAATTAACTTCCATCTTTTAGTTTAGTTTAGTCTAATGACAAACTAAAACCTTGAGTTAGGGTTGTCTTTTAAACGTTCACTTTGCCACTCGTTTGGCCACTCACTCTGAGCATGCACACATGCACCCTCTAATTCAGTCTTTTGGGATGCTGAGGTTAATATGGTTAACCATTATAAGAAAGTGGATCCCCTACTACTGTAATTTTTTTCCCAGAGGTGCGAACAACAGCAACCTCCTAACACGCTTATTATTATTATTAAGGGATCAAGCAGTCCACGAAGTGGACCTTGATCCCTTCTTGTTTTTGTCTCTTTTTTCCTCCTTCCACCAGAAATAGCTGTTCTGGCTGAACCGTGCAGTCGGTTTTCGCGAAAATTGGTAATCTGGTAGAGGGTGATGCCAAACGGTGATGATGCGAAGCCTGTGACCACTGGTCAAATGGTGGCGCTATAGCACTCAACTGAAATTGCAAACTTTAAACACTCATAACTCATGAACTGCTCGACTCTCAGAAATGTAACTTATATTCACTTATGCGTCTGCTTATGCCGAACAACTTTTGTATTCTTACTTTTGACCTCTGACCTTTAGATGAACCGCCATCTTGAATTATATGTAAAACAGTTAAAATGTCTCTTCTCCTACAATCTTTGATCAAAATGCATAACAATGACCTACACATGAACTTTGAAGCCATACAAACATGAAATGGGTGTGAATTTTGTTTTCAGTGAAAAAAATGATGTTTTTACGAGCCAATGAAAATTGCTTGTTTGTGAAAATTCTTCTATTATCCCTAATCTACACATGCAAAGTAATCTGTTTATGAGATTTTACAGTTTGGTAGAGGGGGATGCCAAATAGCAGCAAAACCAGTCTTACTCCAATTGCTCAAATGGGGGCGCTATAACAATTCTTTGAAACTGAAACATTTGAAAAACCATAACTCGGGCCTCGTTTGGCCAAAAATCATGGGACTTGTTTCTACATGTTCCTTGATTCATGTGGAACACATCTGTAACATTGACCGGTAAGCTCCACCCCCAGAGTGTCTGCCATTTTAAGCAGTTTGAAAAATGCTCATGCCTGATTTTCTGGCTGGATTTTTGATTTGCACAACAAATGTTTGTTGTACAAGCCGGTTTGCATTTTTTGTACACACCATCACTGTGTTTGTGTGTGGACGTAAAGTACTTCTGTGGCCTGCCGCACCGAGGACAGCCATCGTCAGTGTGTTAATCTCGCGTTAATTTTTTTGACGCCATTAACGCACGGCTGTGTTAACACGAGATTAATGCATTAATGCGTTAACGCATTAACGTGTTAACGCCAACACCTTTAATATATATAAATATATGTGGGTTTTTTTTTCAGGCTAGCTAGATTGCATTGCATTGTGGGTCCTTTAGGTCGTGGGCCGTGGTTTCAAAAAGGTTGGAAACCACTGCTATAAAGCACAAAGCACTGCATCGTTCTAATCTTTTCTGACTGAAATTCGAACAATTTAGCTGTATCATTCCAATTTCAAACTGTATCGTTCCATTTTTAGTCTGAGATTAGTAAACTGTATTGTTCTAATTTCACACTGTATCATTCCAATTTTACTCAGAGAGTAGTAAACTACATCGTTCCAATTTCAAGCTGTATTGTTCCAATATTAGTGAGAGATTATTAAACTATCATTTCAATTTTAAGATGTATCGTTCCAATTTTAGTCAGAGAATAGTACACTATATTGTTTCAATTACAAACTGTATCGTTCCATTTTTAGATTAGTAAACTGTATTGCGACAATTTCAAACTGTATCATTCCAATATTAGTCAGAGATTATTAAACTGTATCGTTCCAATTTTAAGCTGTATCGTTCCACTTTTAATTAGAGATTATTAAACTATCATTTCAATTCCAAGCTCTATTTTAATTATATTCCTCTGGTTGTACAACAATGGGAACTGATGTAGACACACACACACACCAGAGATGGAGCACTCATTAGAGCTGCATGGTTGCTTGCTATACAAGCAGGTGTGAAAACCGTTTTGTACAACGCTATGTACCATGGTGTAGTTGCCAACGGGGTCGGGAGTTGGACGGAACGAGGGCGCCTGCTGGCTGAAGCCCATACTGCATCGCAGTGTGCAGTATGGGGGGGCCATACTGCACCGCAGTGTGCAGTGTGGGGGGGCCATACTGCACCGCAGTGCGCAGTGTGGGGGGGCCATACTGCACCGCAGTGCGCAGTGTGGGGGGGCCATACTGCACCGCAATGTGCAGTATGGGGGGGGCCATACTGCACCGCAGTGTGCAGTGTGGGGGGGCCATACTGCACCGCAGTGTGCAGTGTGGGGGGGCCATACTGCACCGCAGTGTGCAGTATGGGGGGGGGCATACTGTACTGCAGTATGGGGGGGGGCATACTGTACTGCAGTATGGGGGGGGCATACTGTACTGCAGTATGGGGGGGGCATACTGCACCGCAGTGTGCAGTATGGGGGGGGCTGCGGGGGGCAAGTGACAATATGGGGGGGAGCTGCGGGGGGCAAGCGACAACGGCAACCACACTTTGCAATTTTTAAATTGCGAATATTCTAGTTTCCATTTGTCACTTTGACCACTAAGCTCCACCCTCTGACTGCTGAATTGTGCATATTGTTCATATTGCTTACTGCTTGGTGGCGTGTTGTTGGGTTGTTTCATTGATGACAACAACTAAGCAAATCATTGTGCCAGGATAGCTCAGTCGGTAGGGTGCCTGACTTCGGAACACAAGATTGAGGGTTCAAGTCCCACTGCTGACAATACAAAGTCTGAGTCTCCAAAAACCCTGCTGTGTTTCCACAATCACATGATGTATTTCTTCCATGTTTCTATGGCTTATTTGTGCATATTTAAGGAGCGGTAGTGGCTCAGAGGTAGAGTAACCGGATGGTAACCACAAGGTTGCCGGTTCGATTCCGGGCTCCTGCAGAGTTAGTGTCGATGTGTCCCTGTCCCACTGCCATCAGTGTATGAATGTGTGTGTGAATGGGTGAATGTGATGCACAATCTATGTAAAGCGCCTTGGATAAAGGCGCTATATAAATGCACCATTTACCATTTACCAAGCAGTCCACTGAATGTGTGTGTTGTTTCCAGTACGTCTTGTGTCTGTTGGGTAGCCTCATTGGTAGAGCGCATGACTTGGAAATGAGAGTTCCTGGGTTCAAATCCCGGCACGGACACCTAGTAATATGAGTCAATCATGCACAATCTCATGTGGTCTTCTACATCTAAGTTCATGGTTCTATGTGTAACCCAGGGTAAAACTCAATGTAATGGTGGTTGTCACCATTCGGCCATGTTGTGTTTTGTCACTATTCGGCCATGTTGTCACTAATGACAGTTCACAGCTCAGTTCACCACTCACTCACAGCTCACCAATCATTTACTCATTCACCAAATCAGTGGCCTTGTGGTTAGAGTGTCCGCCCTGAGACTGGGAGGCCGGGGTTCGATTCCCGGCCGGGTCATACCAAAGGCTCTAAAAACGGGATCCAATGCCTCCCTGCTTGGCACTCAGCATCAAGGGATGGATTGGGGGTAAGACCCTGTGTCATACTAGCGTCATGTCCAGAGGGTGTACTTGTACATCAAGCTGCCTCATGCTACAGAAACAGGAGATAGGCACCTGCCCTATGGGCCTCATGGCTGGGCAAGGCTGTTTGACTGTCACTATTCGGCCATGTTGTCACTAATGACAGTTCATAGCTCAGTTCACCACTCACTCACAGCTCACCAATCATTCACTCAGTCACACCAGATTACAATGTGAGTCAGTCTCACACATAATTACCTGATGTATTTCTGAAGTTCAGGCTCCCATGTTTCTATGGCTTATTTGTGCGTATTGTTCTTACTCCTTATTGCTGCTTGCTTGATCCCGTTTTATTGCTGCTTGCAGCTATATTTGTTGTTGTTGTTGTTGTTCTAAACAGACTGTAGGCTAGCTGTTTAGTGTATTGTATAATTGCTTTGTCATGATGACTAACTGGACTGCACATTACAATGGAAAGTTTATGCAGGATTTTCAGGCCATGCACAGCTAAATTATAGCCTAGATGTCCTACTCATTAATATTTTTTTTTTAACTCTGATCATATACTCTACAATGTACAATATATGATGTATTGCGGTGTAGTTTTTCTTTCTTTCTTTAAAGATGGATTGCCATGATTTTTTCCACCCTAAAACATGATCATCAGGCATTATTGTAATATGAGGAAGAAGATTTTTTTTTCCAAAAAAGCATACAGTATATGTTAAAATTACGTTTTTATGTGGGCAGCCTGAGCCTCACCAGCTCATAGAGTATGCCTGGTTTGCCTGATGGGTGGTGATGGGTGGAGATATACCTAAACTGAAGCTACACCCACAGCTGTAGTTGTATGATAAAGGGGGAGGAGTTAAGGGAGGGGCTGATGATGTGATGTCACTATATTACAGTTTTTTTCATTGGTACGTTTGACTCGGAAGGTTCAGCCCTCAGGAAGAAACCCTAAATATAAAGTGAAGACACCATTGCACATAAAAACTACACCAATGGGTCTAATCAAGTAACTTATACTTTTGACGTACATTTCCTGTGATTACATTTTGTGATTTTAACTATGTCACAGTTTGGCTATCGAAGTATTAGTCCATTCTGAGATCTTTTCTAATTGTCCTCATTAAGGTTAAATCTTTACCCCAAAATGGTCTCCTGATATTTTTAGGTCATATGGGTCTCAGTCCTTTTCCTATTATCACCCATTGATGGATAATATTATTATTAAAAATATCTATCAGTACTGTCACCTGTTAAACATGTACAAAATTGGAAAAAATACAAAAATCACACCGCTCCATCTTTAAAAACTACACCATGGTGAAAACCCCTCACCCAAACTCACTTCACCCTGGAGTAAGTTTGAGCCTTCAGATTTGATAACCCTGGACCTGAACTAGAAACTACACCCCCTGGGACCCTCCCTTGGCTTTTGTAGCTTGGTACAGTATCTTCTTGAAGATACAAATAAAAAAGGAATAAACACAATCTCTTGAGTATACTTTCATTTATTTGAAATGCTGAGGAAGGCTGATGTTTCTAGTCTAATAAAAACTAAAGTGAAACTGTATTGTGTGATCACAAAACTAACTAAAACTAACTGACATCTAAATACCCTTAGGTTTTTAGCAACATTTACTTACAAGGTCATCTATTAAAATATATAAAACACAAACCAATTGGTATTACCAAAGTTGGAAATAATGGAGCAAAGTTAGGTTTCTGAACTATTATTACTGAGTTTATGTCTTTAAATGGTATCTTTTCTAATGATCTTTTTGTATACCTGACAAATAAATCAAAGTAGGAAAAAACAAAATAACTGAAACTAAACTATTTTTACCTAAATAAAAGTAAGTAAAGTAAGTAGGCTAAGCCTTGCCTAGCCATGATGTCATGAGGCCCATAGGGCAGGAGCCTATCTCCTGTAGGTGAGGCAGCTTGATGTACAAGTACACCCCCTGAACATGATGCTAGTATGTACTGTATGTCGCAGGGTCTTACCCCCAATCCAACCATTGATGCTGAGTGCCAAGCAGGGAGCATGGGGTCCCATTTTCTTTGGTATAAGCCAGTCGGGAATCGAAACCCGGCCTCCCAGTCTAATAAACAAATAAAAACTAAAACTCATTAGCGAGCATTACTGGCGAACCAAACGCTGTTTGCTTCCCATAGCCTACATTGCCTACTGTGTGACACACAGACAGACAGACATTTCTGCCTGGCTTTCATACTATATGGCTCACTGCGTTCGCAAACACTGCATTTTCAACAAGTGTAATGCTTAAAGGACTATTTCACCACTTTTCAACATACAGTACAACGTATATTCATAAAATAAGTCCTCACCACTATTTTTTCTACTCAGTCTGTGTCTCATTGGAGGGTTGTGGGCAATTCAGAAACCTGTCTTTTTTTCTAGTGACGTCATTGTATCGCAGATTTTTTAAAATAATATATATATTTCTCAAATAGCCTATATTTTATTATCAGGAGATCAAATGTTTGGCTTCCATTTTCGCATTGCAACTTTTCAGGAATAGAAAGCCTACAGTTTCCAATAGCTTGAATTCCCCATTGATTATATCACTGTTCTGAACTGCCCACAGCCCTCCTATGAGACACAGGCAGAGTAGAAACAAAAAATAGTGGTATTTTATCTTGTACATTAGGAATATACATTGAAAAGTGGTGAAGTGGTCCTTTAACGCCCCCGCCCCAGTTATCTATTGTATTGAATCAATCAATCAATGTACTGACAGTACTGTCTGTTTGTCATTCTCCAAACTGTTTACAGTAGTTGTGCGCATATACCACAGTCAATTCGGTAATTTCCGTGAGAAGCGCACGAGGAGCGTACAATACGCTCTGACGTCACACCGAGATAAACCCCGCCCTCCTCTCTTTTCTGGGGGGAAAGACGCTCCGCCATTTTACACTGTACACCACTAGTCTTCATTTCACGCACAGGCAGCAGCGCTACTGTAGGACGGAGAGAACGTCAAGGATGCCAGTTTTCATCAGCATATCTCTCTTAACAACAACAACAACTGTTTAGTGGAGTGAAGTGACTACTGCTATGAACTGAACAAACTTCGTCCTAAATACCAAAACAAGTGATCATGAAGTGATCGCATGATCACAAGCCAGTAGTAGAATCCAGTCAGTGTCGAGTTTGTTCCATTTTTTGGGCACCTTTTAAATGTAGAAGGAAAATGGCTGTGGAAAGCATGACTGTCCATCCAAACTCCCCAACTACCAACCACGAACACAACAGTCTTCTGACTGACGAAAGGTCGAGTAATTCTCTACAATCATTTCAATGAAATTAATGTGATCTGTCCTGTTGCTCTTTTTATTTTGTTTTTTTTTGTACACAAAGCCCGGGGGTCCTTTTTTCATTTTTTTTGTTTCTTTCAAAAAGGGATTAAACTCGCCATTTCTGGAACACAAGTAACGAGGTAACGAACGATCGAACGAACGCCATGTTGTGACACGACAACAACAATCAACGACATCTGGAAGCTCAAATACAACAAGCTGGACATTATTATTATTCCCACATTTTATTTTATTTCATTTTTTTTAACTTATCAAACAATCCACCATGGACCCAATCGACAACAACACGTACAGGCCGAAACGAAACGTCATTTATTATCTTATAGTTATCGAATAAGCAGCGATCAAACGCATATGGGGAAAATATTATTTAAAAATAATAACCCCTTTTCAATAATTGAGACGTGTACTTTTTGTCACAGTTTTCGACTGAAACGTTCGCACCGACCAGATGCGAGGGACAAAACCTTTGGTGCGGCCGCCCGCCGGTTACACACCTCCTGACCAAACTTAACGATAGACGGACAAACGCGTCGTCTATTTAACCGTTAACTAATTGATTAACGGCCGTGATTAGTCGAGATAGATTGGCTTGTTAACGACATACCGGGGGCCAAAACAACAATAACAACACAGACAGGCGGAGGGTGAATTATTTTCACCATCTCCTTTTTTGGCCTAATAGGGAAGAAGGGGCCTTTCTAAACAGCCGGCTAACTTTAGCACCACTAGCTCGCGGATTAGCCTAGCTCGAGGATGATAACTAAAGCCCCGGACCACAAGCTAAGCTAACACGGAGCCGTCTAGTAGTAGAAGAAGTTGCGACATTAAGGGGTCAGAACATACCGACCGCTCGCGCTGCTGTCCCTGCGGCCCGAATAGGGACAAAACTGGAGTGAAAAATACATTGTTTTCAACGAGGGCGGCGCAAATAAGAGTTATTTTAGGGCATGTGTGCAACATTACGGTTTTAAAACTATATTGTTTATGTTGTACTATTGAGGTGGAAAAAAATCTAAATCAAAGGGATTTAAGATCGTTAAGGCTGGGCTGTTCGCTGAGTCCAGTGCATGCCTGCTTACTTCAGGTCCAGGACTTGTCCCTATTTGTTGTCTTCATTCTCAATAGAAGTGCCTCCATATTGAACTTGCCCCATGGAAGTGAACGTAGTTTGCGTTAACTCTGTCTGTATTCTAACTTAGGTTCTGAGCTAACAGGCCTCTCTGACCTAGTAGTGCGATGCGGGCGAAAATTGCACTTATTTACTGAAAGTAAAATCAATGCAAATAATGTCCAGTTAATAATCAAGACACGGATATCTGTAGCAGCAAGTTGACGATCAAAGCGACGTTCATGTCGTAGAGTTAACTCCATATAGTATTTAAACTACGCACACAGCCAATGTTATCTTTAATAGTTTACTACTGTATATAAACGACTACCGTTCATTAACTTTTCATAGTATCTTTTACGACCTTTTTGAAAGTATTTGGATTTTTTTTTTTTTGCATAACCTCGATTTCTTTTTTTCTTTTTTTTCTAAAACTACTTTAGGCTATCTATTTTTATTTATATTCGTGGGTATTCTTCCACGGACTTTGTGTCCAAAAAAACACACACAAAAAAGTGTACCCCCAAACAAAGTGTGCTTCAACGTTTACAAAGCATCCCAGAAGAGTTTCCAAAGTTGAACACAAAAAGTGTCCCTTTCCAAAGTAAAGTCCCTCGCACCAGTTCGTTCCCCTGTGTACCAGTTGTTGGGCCCCCACTCAAATCCCTAAAGAGGAAAAACCCTACTTGTGTCCCCCTAACGTAAGGAAAACCTTTGATAATGGTTTTAAGTGCAAAATGTGAAGAAACCCTCTCACAGTAAGTATTCCCCATCACTTTAATCATGGCCCTTTCAGTTGTAAACAGTCCTTCATTATTGTAGATTCATCCAGCTAACTATTGGCCCTTTTAATGCATGGTAAATGTTTTTGAAACAGACCCTCTTGGTATAAATCAACCAGAATATATACATATATATTTTTAATATAGGCTTTACAGTTGACATTTGTGGTGGTGCACTTAATGCATGTAGATGAGCTGTTTTGTTATTTCTATTGCTCCAGTACTAATGGATTTAAATGGAAAGATTGTTTTGGTGTGTTTTTCCAAGGTCAGGGTAGCTCACAGTCTCAGGATTTCACCAGTTCAGTTGATAGCAACTTCTGTCGAGTTCAGTGGTTTTCAACCAGTGGTCTGGGGACCACCACTGGGCCCTAGGGGGTTTCCAAGTGGTCCCCTTCATAGATTTTGAAAGTTTCAGATGAAACCAAACGGACCCTTACAGATCATTAACTCATGATGAAATCGTGAAATGAAACCAAACGCTCAACATTAGATTGTTGAGCCTATTTAATGTAAAAGAAGTCTAGTACACAATTAGAGAATGTAGAACTATTGTTTTTTTATTTTACCATAACAAAATATTCTTCACTTTTGCACCTGAGGAGCTAAGAGCTCCATTTTTGTTACGTGCTAAACCCCTTATCCCTAACTTCTTTGCCTTTTTTTTTTTTTTTTTTTTTTACTATTTTGAAAAACCCTTTGGAATAGTTAAACATGACAATCTATTGATACGTTGCTTGTAGACTGGCCATTTTAACTATTCAAAATGTTTTTGTTTTTTTATAGTTTAAATGGCAAGGAAGTTAAGGGATAAGGGATTTAGCACTGACAAATCTAGGCCTAAATGTCATCAAATGGTGGTCCATTCCATGGCTCAAATGGCAGAAAAAACATAAAAAATGGGCCTTGATAGGAAAAGTGTTGCAAACCACTGATCTAGTTATGTTGGGTTAATATACTTTATACCCCCCCAGTTTATGGAGATAATCTTGCAGATTTATCTAAAGTTTCACTTATACAACATCTTGAGGCATTGTGTTCATCTCCAAGGTCAGTGTAGTGCAGGCAGAGGCACAGGTGTTGGTTGGAAGTCTGTATTCTATTGATCATAGTGTGTATTATGGGGTCACTGTATCCCCAGCCAAACCAACAGCTGTGTCAGTAGAGCCCTTTGTTTGTTCATGAGTCCCAGCCTGTCTGTTTTCAGCCTCTACACACCCACCCACCCACCGCGGCCTCTTTCTATACCGCCCACCCCGTCCCCAACAGTATGACTGAACACACTCCATCCTTATCAACACAGAATTCCTTTATTGGTGAAGGACAGGTCAGCATGTTGGTCTCTCAAGGCCTACACTACTACTGGTGCCACGTTGTTTGTTAGGAGAGTGTGTTTATCTCGGCTAGAACGCGATCATTTTCATGATACCTAATAACACCTTATAGCTAATGGTACCTGGATATGTTTTATACTGTAAGTTGACATTGTACAGCGTTATAGACCTGCGCAGTGACGTCACCAACCCTGTTCCACTAGTGGATTCCTCATTCATTTTTCTCAGACTTTTCGAAAATGGTTAATAAAAACACAATTGCGCCGCGGCCAAAGCCAACTCGGGTCGTGACAAATCATGACAACAAACACAATATCGTCATATAATATCTAATTAGCAAGAAGTAGAAAAATGCATGATACAAGAATTTTTGTTTCGTTTTTCATCTTAGAAATTATTTGATTGTCCCAAAAGTTTGTGTGTGCCATCATGATTCGTCACGACCCGAGTTGGCTTTGTCCGCGGCGTAATCGTCTCTATATAAATTATTTTCGAAAAGTCTATGAGAAAAATGAATGGGCAATCCGTTTCTGGAACAGGGGCGGTGATGTCACTGCGCGGGTCTATTAACAAGGCATTCGTGTTTGAGAAGCAGAGCATGGAACTTTTTTCCCCCAGTAAAATCTAAATAGCATTGTACCAGCAGCTATACAGGTATATGGACTATACCTCAGGGTTTCTAGTTTTCTGGCATGACGATGTTTGTTGTTTGTCCTTAGAGGCTGGGGCATGTTAATAACTATTGGATATGAAGAGCATTCTTGCTCAAAGAGAAAATAAGGCAACTGCATTAGGACAGGTAGTAGAATAGTGAGATGAGTTTCCTATAGAAGTTGGCTACAAAAATATGGGCTGTCATTTTATTTTTTGTTCTATTAAAAACTATAGATCGACGCCCTGTCTGTGTTTGCCCTTAGTTTAGATTGACATTTCTCTACTGTATAACTGTAGACCAGATCGGCTTAATTACTTTCCACATTGAAAGGAAGTTGTTCTATCTTCCAACATACCACTGACATGTGAGGTCTTACAGTTTCTCTTGACCTTGGCCTGCTTACAGAGTTGTTGTGTGCATTGGCTACAGTACACGATGTGCTCTGGTCTGTATTTGAGTAGTCAAATACTGAAAGCGAATGGTTATCGTTGCCAATGAAAAGGTGAATGCTCACAATCTAGGCCTTGCTTGTGGCAATTTGCTTGTACTGTATGGCACAGCCTACTGCTTGTGTTTATGGAGGTTTGGGGTCTCATCATTCAAATTGAAACAGCAAATAATAACGTTGTTATTATCTTTGCATTGTTACCGAATTTAGAACCTTCCACTACCCTCTGAAACCTGGCGTTTTTATGTACAAAAAAAAAACACCACTAGATTTAAGTAACTGTAACTTAAAAACATTGGAAAAAATAGCATGTCTACATTATGTATATCTGCTATGTTTGTTATTTGTGTATTAATTTGCGAAACATATTAGGTTGAGATATGAGGTAGGTATTAACAACATCCTCCCTTCCTCTCTCCCTCCTCACTCAGATGTCCCTGTATCCATACGTCCTTCCCGCTGTGAGCAGACTGTAGTCACGCCCACTCAGTGCCTATAGCCTTCCCTCCACCACATGGCAGACCACCAGGCCAACATGTGATCCATGTCAATTAGGAGCCATGAGGGGCTTTGCTCATGTTGTCTTAGACTAAGACTTCTGACCCCCAGTAATGGCACATTATACATTATCTGTTGCGCTTTCCGTTTCCACAAGCACTCCCAATAACAAGATGGTTCATCAGGGTCATTGCTATGAAAATGAAAAGGGGAGCTTAAAAATATAAATAAAGCCAACGCTCATAAGTACTTTTTCAGTATTTTGGTACTCTATATTGGACTTAACGTTGGTTCTTTTAATGCACAAATGTCATGCGGTATAACCAAAACAAATAATGAGTATGGTCACTCAAGAGGAGCTCAAACACGACGAATGATGCAAATGCATAGTTTGTATAAAAAAGAGATATGTTTTTGGTCGATTGACACTGCTGTAATGGCACGGTCCATAACATCCCCATTTTCACTGTTCTATCTTTGCAGACGAGAAGATGGCGAACTGGAAGAGGGCGAGCTGTCGGACGACGGGGCGGAGGTGGAAGAGGCGGAGCCGGGACCAGGTGGAGCCGGCGGCGGTGTTGGAGAGGAGGATGGCGACGCGGGGGGAGGAGGCGTAGGAGGAGGAGGAGCGGAAGAGGTGGCAATGGCGGGGGAGAAGTCGCGACGGAGCAGGGAGCGCCACGCCAGCACGGGCTCAGACGATGAGAAGGCCCGCCGCCACAAGAGGAAGCGCAAGAAGGAGAGGGAGCGGGAGAAGGAGAAGAGGCGGTCGAAGAAGAGGCGCAAGTCGAAACACAAAGTAAGCCCCGCCCAAGTCTGTAACATCTGTTTGTTTTCTGGTGTGTTTAGGTACATGTATGTACTCAAAATTGAGAGTACTTCTTCAAACTAAATATTTGCTATGTCTTCTTTTCGCCTCTCCTCTGTGTTCCAGCGCCACGCGTCCTCCGATGATGACCGCTCAGACTTCAGCGATGACTCGGACTACAGTCCCAGTGAGAAGAGACAGAAGTACAGAGAATACAGTCCTCCGTATCCTCCCCCGGTGAGTCAAGACAGGATGCATTATACCCACCAAATGACTGTGATCTGGTCCTAGTCTTGAACGTCAGATTGAGGACGTCGTCCTCCAGTGGCACTAACTCTACCTTAAATACACTGTACCTACTACCTAGTTATTATACTATTATTATTAGAACACTAACTCCAACTTGAATTCACGGTGGCACAGTGATTAGTGCTGTCGCCTCACAGCTAGAAGGTCCTGGGTTCGATTCCCGCTAGGGGCGCTGCTGTGGGTGCTGGCGGCGTGTCTGCTCCTCCACGTCATCAGTGCCCATACCCGAGGCGGGGTTGGCAAAAGGGCCTTTCTGTGTGGAGTTTGCATGTTCTCCCCGTGTCCCCTAGGGTAGATACCCTCACAAAAACATGCAGTAATCCTGGGCTCTAAACTGCCTCCCCCTGGCCAGCCGGGGCGCCTGATGGAGGGGACAGGAACTGGTTGGAATAACGTGTTCCTTCCACGCGCTACGTCCAACCAGGGAAACTCCCCCTGTCAGGTGAAAAGAAGGCAGCTTGGACTCCTCATGCATTGAAGGAAGCATGAGGCCAGTCCGCTGCCTCCCCAGGTTGGTGGAGGGTGTGTAGAGCCCAGGATCACATTAGGAATTGGCACTGGGTGAAAAAATGGGTTACAAAATCGTGGGATGAAAAAATATTATTATACTATTATTATTAGAACACTAACTCCAACTTAAATTCACTGTACCTAGTTATTATGCTCTGGCTTAATAGATTGAGTTCTATTTTTCATTGTCATTGTCTTTTACTAAAATGGAAGTAAATGTTTTGAGTTTCTGCAGACTGAAACGAACTAAAACCTTGTTGAGTTTATGCTGAACTAAAACTAGACAAACTATCAAGGATAGAAATGACAAAATGTGACTAATTAACTAATTAAGCATTTGGACCAAATGACTAAAATGTGAATAAAACGAATATTCAAATTCGAGCCAAAAGACTAAGTAAGTCTAAAAAAAGCCCCTAACCGTCCTTTTCTGTGTCTTTCCAGTCTCACGGGGGCTACGGGAGCTCCAAGAAGGCCAACTACAGGAAGATGGAGAAGCAGAGCTATGGAGGCTACGACGAGTACGAGGAGGAGAACTACGAGGGAGAGGAGGAGGAGGACACCGCCATGGGAGACGACTACGACGACGACTTCGCCAAGGAGCTCAACCAGTACCGCAAGTGCAAAGAGGGAGGCGGAGGTCCCCGTGGCCGAGGTGGGTCTAGGACAGGTGCCCCTCAAATTTCCCCCCAAAAAGTGGTCCAGTTATTTTGTGGAAACAAACTCCTTATTGTCTTTCCCATACCCCAACAAAGTGGGATGTTGTTCAAATGCAGCCATTTCCGTCACTCCAAAATGCAATTTATTTTGCTATATATTGTCTCTCCACCATGTTAGTAGTGTGTTGACACTCACACCATATGCCACACCCCCACATTTTGAGATGGCTGAACCGCTGCTGAACCAAAAGACACTCACAAAATGACCGGAACCATAGCAGAACTCTCACCACGGAACTCTGGACATCATTTAATACAGTCAATACCACTATATTAACAGACAATATTTCATACAACTTAAGTTCCACATGTCTGAACTATCCCTTTAAAGCTGTGATGACTGTGATCACAGGGAGTGTCTGGTGTGTTATGTGCTGCTGTGTACACAGATACTAAGCTTGTGTAATCCGTTAACTACACACAGCTCACTGAAGAGTTAACAGGCACAGTAGGAGATGAAACACATTTTCACCACAGTGCAACAGCAAAATCACACAACATAAATATCACTCATTCCTCCTTTGCGAACTGATTAAAACAGGCAAATGAAATCAATACCAACCCAGATTCCAATGAATCAGTTGTTTTTAATCTGTTTTTGCCGAAGTAGTTGGGGAAAAACCTGGGAACTAAATCGTTACCAAGAAAATGCAAACATTTTGAAAATCAACTGTGGGAAACCTCATAAAAACAGGTCAACTAAGCAAAACATGCAAAATGTTATCATGCTTTAGCATGTGATATGTCTAACTAGGAGGTTTCCATGATACTGAATCCATTAGTCATTAGTTTTCCCTCAGAAAATAACTCTTTGGGCTAAAAACAGACATGCCCGTCATCATTAATGTGCTTAGTTAGCACAATTGAGTCCAGTGAGTTTGTTGTTGTTGTTTTTTTTTGCAATTTCCACTATTATACTGTAGAAAAACCTGTATAAAAATATTTGTGGGCACCGGTCGTGGGAACACAACGGACACTTTGGCCTTCTGAGCATCTCATTTTTGGAGAGAGAGGGCATGAAGGCCTTCATGAAAGTCCAGCTCTGGTTGTAGTTGTTTATTATTGCACTAATTTGTGTCACAGCATGTCTATTTCATCCCTCCTGACGGCCAGAGGGCGGTCATTCAGGATTCATAGAACCTTAGTTACTGTACATACGTAACTTGAGTTTTTACCAGTGTGTGTGTCTCTGTCTGTCTCAGGGGGCAGAGGTCGTATGAAGAACCAGAGAGGCCGTGGAGGTGGTGGTGGTGGTGGTGGTGGGGGGATGAGGGGAGGGAGGAGAGGAGGGCGGGGGGGCCGAGGACGAGGCGGTCGGGGTGGAGGGAAGATGATGGGAGGAGACAACGACGACGGGGACGGCTACGGGCCAGACGACATGGAGGTGAGTACTGTCAGCTAGGCTGGAGACGGGTCTATGAGCTAACGGCAAACTAACGGCTTTGCTCAGAGCTGTGTAGACTGCAACATGTTGTAATCTACCTGAAAAACGATTCCACAAAATGTCTTCTAAAATCTGTACAGTTATCTTTTTAATAAAACCTAAGCTTTCTATGTCAGTGGTCCTCAAGGACTGCCAAACTTGACCCCCCGGTAGGCAAAACATGTAAATTAAAAACATTCACGGTGGCAGAATATTCAAAGGTTTGCACCATATCGATATGGTGCGATATTTTCGATAAAGACTTACAACCTTCAATGTCTAAAGTTAATGCTAATGTTTCAATGACTAAAGCCTATGCCAGCTGACGAAGACACCAAAACAACAAAAATGAGTTAAAGCTAAAACACAAAAAAAGATAGAAAACAAAATATGAGTTACTTTGCTAATAACTTACTATATTTTTAATCATACTTGATTTTAAATGTATTTCTTTCCAGGGTGGAGAAGAAGACTACGACAAGTTTGACAACAATATGGGAGACGATGATTACGACGACTATAAAGATGTCAATCAGTTTAGGAAGTTCAAGGACCGAGGGAGAGGTGAGCTCACAACAGAGCATTCAGACTACATGCATGTAGTACATGCGTGTGTGGGGGGGCAGCAAGCCCTTCATGGGGCTGCCCCACTGATGTAAGTTTTGTAGTCTGAATGGTACATAGTCTTCATGGATCCTCTCCCTCTTATTCCCTCTTCACCTCCAGGTGGTAAAGGCGGCCGTGGGCGGGGCCGGGGGAAAGGTGGGCGGGGCATGAACCGAGGCGGCAAGCGCAACCGCGGGAGAGGAAGAGGAGATCACGGCATGAACGATGAGGACAACAACGGAGACATGGACAATGGGGTAAGGCTGGTTTTTGGATTGTAAATGCAAAAACTATAATATGTCAAGACCGCTGTCTCACAGCCACCGTGCATTTTATATTGTTAGGTGAGATAAACTCGGTTTTACTTTAACATAAGCATTTTCCTACAGTGATGCCAGAGCACCTGTTTCGGTTGAGATTTCCTCATTCATTTTCCTTGTAGACGTTTCTATAAATGTTTTGCCGTCACTGTGGAGCTCTTAAATGTGGCCATTGTCTCTAGACGGCAACCCAGACGACACTACTCAACTTTTCTGTACCTGCTGGATGAAATGACTCATCATATATATTATCAATCATATATATTTATTTCCTCTGTTCTTTATGTTCTTTATGTTTATGTCTTGGTATTTTGTGTGTGTGTGTTTTGTAGGAAGGTGGTGGAGGAGGCATGGATGGAGATGGAGGAGAAGGAGGAGGAGGAGGAAGGGGAGGAAGAGGAGGTGGTAGGCGGAACCACGAGAAGCACCAGGACAAGAAGGGAAAGGCCATCTGCAAGTACTACATAGAGGGCCGCTGTACCTGGGTAAGACACAACACACACTAGTGAGACAGATCCTGCAGGTTGTGAAAAAACAACATTCTGTTAGCTATCTGCTCTCTTGAGTCTACTCCTGCAGAAACTATCCTCTTGTTCTATTGTTCATCAGTGTGTGTTGCTTATGACAGGAGGTTTAGCGCCTCCCTTTTGCCCAAAGTGTCCTCTGCTCTGCCTCTCTGTTCTGAGCCTCTGAATCTGACATGGCACTGTGGCCACCAGCGGAATGATGCACACAATCTTAATTGAAAGGCGTGCACCACGGCCATGCACAGTGCACATAGACAGAATTATAGCAGACAAGCTCACAATGCGTTGCGTTGTTATTGTGAACTTATAGAGTGGCTATGTTTGGTGTGAGGCACCGTAGCGCAAAAAAGTTGAAGCATACTGATCGAAACTAAAACAAAACTATTGAGACGCCGAAGTCACCTCTCAGGATGTAGTTGGACCTGCATCAATTTCCTTGTTCATTAATTTCATGTAGAAGAAGAAAAACCCTTCCTAAAATGAATGATTTAGTTGTGACCTCTTTGAACCACCAGGGGGACCACTGCAACTTCAGCCATGACATTGAGCTTCCCAGGAAAAAGGAGCTGTGCAAGTTCTACATCACCGGGTACTGTGCCCGGGCAGAGAATTGCCCCTACATGCATGATATCCTTTTACTGTTGTCCTTCAACTCAAAGAAACGTTTTTTGTATGCATTGCAGATGTTTGCACTACTTAATAGCAGTTCCACCCAAGAAGATGTTTTCAGATGGGGGGGTCTGCAGACAAATACAGATAATTATGCGGGTCCTTGGCATGAAATAACCTTTGTGGAACATCACTGACACAGAGACTTAAGAGTTTTTCAGGAAAACTAGACTCTAGCGTCCAAAACTAGAAGTGAAATGAAATGAGTTAACTTTGTGTTGAATGTGATCCTTGACTCCTGCTGCTACGCGACTTCCCCTGCAAGCTGTTCCACACCACAGGGAACTGCGTCAATGGGGACGAGTGCATGTTCTCCCACGACTCCCTCAATGATGACACCCAAGAACTGCTCAGCAAGGTAGGAGGGGTGTTGAATCCTGCACAATGCAGTTTCTAATGACCAATAGACAACACTTCTTCAGAATGTTTACATGTGGGATTTCAGTGCATTTCTTGTGGCTACATTCATTCTTTTTACTATTACTCTATTTGTAGCTGAACTGTATGAGTTTAAGGCCTGACCTGATTAGTCGAAAAAATGGTTGACTATTAGTATTGCTTTGCATTATCTGACTTAGAGAATGGCCCTGTTTATTATATCATGATTTATTGCGAGAAAACAAGCATGTTAAATCACGATAAAAATCTGAGTTTGCCTTCTACTAGGAATTACATATTGCTGTAAATTATCATCTTTTCCAGCAAACGTGGTGTAACGATATTATTCTACACCAAAATGGGTAATATCTAATACACTATGTTACTCTGCCAAAACACGCCTCATTCCTTATTACAAATGAGCTTTTTGTTGCATGATGTAAAAAATAGAACAGATTTACAAGTTATCAACAGATAACAGAGATGTGCAGTATTTTGTAGATCCTAATCCACCCAGTGGCAGACTGTGAGCTTGTAGACCTGCTGTTTTTGAAAAATCGTGAAAACGTGGCACTCTTACTGTAACTGGTCAAAGTGACAGATGTGTTCCCCATAAATAGAAGACACTTGTAGAATTAGAAGATAAAACATGTGTAAAGATATTGACCCCTCAGTAAGTAAATCTATGCCTCTTTCAGCAGTAATATATAATATCCTACCCTTGTCTTCTGCCCCAGATGCTGGCGGAGGACGCTGAGGCCGGAGCGGAGGACGAGAAGGAGGTGGAGGAGCTGAAGAAGCAGGGCATCAACCCGCTCCCCAAACCCCCTCCGGGGGTGGGCCTCCTCCCCACGCCTCCTCGGCCCGGCCCCTCGGAAGCCGCCGCCGCCGGGGGAGGAGAGTTCGGCGGGGCGCCAGTAGTCGGCGGTGAATTTGGCGAATTTGGTGAATTTGGCGCTCCGCCGTCTGCCGTCATACCAAACCAGGGCCCACCCCCTCTCCAGGGACCGCCGGGGGTCATGCCCATGCCCCCCTGTGGTGGTCCCCCCAATCCCTGTCAGCAGGGGGGTCCCCCGCCTCTCCCCGGCCCCGACGGGAGCCCCTACCAAGGAGGGCTCCCTGTGGCCAACCCCAACGGTCCTCCTCCACCCATGGGCCCCCCGCCTCCCTGTGGTGGTGGGGGGAAGAAGATCCCCTCGTTGTTCGAGATCAAAGTCCAGCCGACTGGACAGCTGGCACAAAAACTGGCTGTCGGGTGAGGATCAAATACTATCTATTATTATGAGGGTTCCACAGGTCAATCAGAAGAATTAAATTCATTAATTTGTTATTAGAGAGATTAAAATATATGGGTTAATTTGTTTTACATTTGCTGCTTTCTTTTGTTTTAGGGATTTTAGCTGTTTTTGACAGGGGGCAGGGTATTTGAACATGGTCCTAAATATGTATTTGTTTCCAAAATCTTAAAGCAAGAGTGAGAGAAGCCAGAGCGGGGAAGGCTCGCCCGGGCCCCAGCAGGCCGCCGCCCCCGGAGGACCACCTCCGCCCCGTTTCCCCGGCCCACCAGGGGGTCCCCCCGGCATGATGTCCCCCCCGGACATGCAGAGCATGGGGCCGCCGCCTCCCGGCATGGGAATGAACCAGGGCGGGGGCCCGCCTAGCATGGGCCCCGGTGGGGCCCCTGCCATGATGGGAGGCTTTGGGCCCGACGGCCAGCCTCTGGGAGGCATGATGCCACCGGGGGTCCCCCCAGGGGTCCCCCCGGGAGCAGGGAACTTCTTTGAGAGTTTCTTCAACCAGCAGCAGCAGGGCATGAATATGGACGGAGCTGTCAAGGTGGAGGAAGGTGAGAATACAGCTTGTTTTTTCAACCAAGGTTCGTGTTTCAGAAATTAAAGGATGAGTGTTATTTTTTTTTATTTGCTGCTTTCTTCGGTTCTAGGGATTTTGGCTGTTTTTGGCAGAAGGCGTATATAGGACAATAAAACATTGTCCTAAATACATATTTATTTACACAATTTTAAAGTGATTTCTTGTTTTATCATCTACTTGAGTCCTAATAAACCCCAGGGAAGTACATTTGGCAACCAAAGAACTCAGGATGATTGTGACAAAGATCCAGATCTAGAATTATCCAGCGCTTTAGTCCACTAATAGAATGGAGGTAAACGGCAGCGTGCATGCGCCATGTGGTTGGCTATATTCCCCCCAAAAGAAAGAAAAAGTAAAAATAAAACGGTTTAACGGTTTAATATCAATAATGTATGACGGTGTAGCCTGTCAAAAGCAGGGCCTATTTGACTTATAATGATGGTGTGCACCGTGAGATGAGCAAGGGAAGATGATGATATACAGTACTAATACCTTAAGATTTATTTTCCAATACTTATTGTCTTGCCTGTATGAAATCCAGGAAGTAGCCATTAGTTGCAACCAGGTCTTATGGTCGCATTTGGTTAGGTACCAGGTCAAGAACAGTTTCCTCAGTTAAGTATAACGTTACCGTCTCCACTGGACCTATAAACTAGTCACAACCAGGTTGCAACTAGTTGCTCACTTATCACAACCACAAACAAATCCGGCTGCCTGCAGATCGTCGGTCGCTAGTGGATCTCGGTGAAAATCTACGTTTCATGGTCTCATGAAATGTACGAAAGTGAGACCTAGAACTTGAATTGTGAATCTTCTCTCTTCCTTCCCCAGGCGACGGTTACCAGGGCTACGGGGGAATGGACGGAGGTGCAGGAGGAGGAGGAGGTGGTCAGTTTGCCATGAAGTCGGAGCCGCAGGGAGGCCCGGACGGTTCAGCCAACGGCGGCCAGGGAGGGATGTCTGTCCCTGACTTCCTGCCCCCCGCCCAGCGCGTGCTGTTCATGAGGATCCAGCAGAAGCAGCAGGAGGAGGCCCGCAGGCTGGCCGAGGGAGGCGCTGAGAAGAGCAGAGACGCAGAAGGTATGGCAATACATGAGTCATTCCAACAAAGCACTGCCATTTGGCATTTTTTTTCCTGAAATTTGGACTGAAAGGTTTTACTTTTCTGAATACCCTCCCACAATATTAAAGGCCCAGTGAATTGGAAAATAAACTTTGTCACACTTTTAGGCCATATCTTTGGCCAAGCCCGACAATGCATGCCAAAAAACATTTTCACTTTTATGTATTTTTATATGAAAACTTACAATCGATTTTTAAATCTGGTGTCAGAAACTAGAATCTAGTGTCAGAAACTAGAATCTGTTGTCAGAAGCTAGAAACTGGTGTCAGAAACTGGAATCTAGTGTCAGAGACTAGAATCTGTTGTCAGAAGCTATACTGTAAACTGGTGTCAGAAAGTAGTTGTGAAAATCATTGAATATACCTTTAATTTAAATGTCCCCCTTCAAAATTACTGAATGCTTCTTTAAATAATGTATACATATCACTGTGGTAGCAGGAAACACGTCTGACAGGACCTGTGACTGTTTTTTCTGTACTGTAAACATCCCTTTGGTTTATGTAACTGTGTCCCAGACAGCAGACTATACAGCATTAAAGAGTTCATATCAGGAATCAGGAATAGTCACAATGAGAACAATTGGGGGGCGGGGCATTTCTCAAGTGAACAACCTGAGTTGTTGCTTAGTTGTGCTTTGTGTACATCAACACTATCATGGTGTCTAATATTTGACCCGCCTGCATTTATCAGGATAGACAAACCTCAAACAGTGGCATGTCTCATGCATAGTCATACATCTCATCCATCCATGACTTTACTCTACTCTGCTGTTTACTTGGTTGCTTGGGCTTTCTCACTGCACTGGACCCTGCATAGCAGCTGATGATGATTCAGTCTAACCTAATCTTGGGAAAACATAGAGGGGGACCTCTTTTACAGAGAGGGGGAGTTCATTACAGAGTTTAGGGTCCCATCCAGGTACTCGTGTTTACTTTGGGACCTTTAAGAGGATCATGTCTGCAGACCTTTTGAGTTCTTTCTGAGGTATACCAAGTTTAAAGTCCCCTAAAAATACAGCATATGAAGGTTATATGAAGCCCATGCAGATGAGATTATACATATATGTACTGTATATGACAACTGGTGTATCCAACTGGTACTGAGTGTGTCTCTGTGGGTCGTTGTGTCAATCCCAGGTGATTCGGGGAACTGGTACTCCAGCGAGGACGAGGACGGCGGCGGCAGCGTCACCTCCATCCTGAAGACGCTGCGGCAGCAGACCAAGCCTCTCCCCAAGGCCGACGGCAGCCACGGTGGTCCGCCCAGCGACCCCCGCCTGCAGAAGTCCTCTCCCGCTCACCACCACCAGCAGCCGCCACCACCGCTCCCCCGGCCCGCGGACCCCCGCTTGGCCCGGGACCCCCGGCTCTCCCGGGCGGCGGCCGCGTCCGACTCCTCCGACTCTAGCGTCCATTTGTCTCCCTCGTCGTCTGCGTCGTCCGCGTCCGCTGGTCACCACCCGGCCGACCCCAGACTGGCCCGGCTGGCCCCGCCGGCCGCGACGTTACCCCCTCCCCCCCTTGCTTCTAAAGCAGCGGACCCCCCGCTCGTCTACAAGCCGCCGCCGCTCACGGCGCCCGCCCCTGAGGAAGAGGAGACGGAGCGGGTGCTGCGTGACAAGCCGGTGCCCATCCCCCTGGACCCGCTGATGGGCATGGCGCTGCGCGACCCGCGCTCACGCCTGCAGCAGTTCAGCCACATTAAGAAGGACGCCGGCATGCTGCCGGCGCCGGCCTTCGCCCGCAACGTCACCTGGTCGCCCGAGGACCTCCTCCCGCTCCCCCTGCCCAAGCAGGACCTGCTGCCGCTGCCCCCCGGCATCCCGCCCATCGCCTCGCTGGACCCGCGCGTCTCGCGCGCCCAGCAGCAGCTCCACACGGCGCTGCCGCCTCCTCCCCCGCATCATCATCACCATCCTCCTCCACCTCTACTAGAGCCTCCCGCCGCCGCCTCCTCCTCTTCCTCCATCCCAGACTTTGAGCTTCTCTCGCGCATCCTGAAGACGGTCAACTCCAGCCCGTCTCAAACGTCCTCGGCGCCTCCCGCGCTCCTCCCCACGCCGCCTATTCCTCCTCCTCCTCCTTCTCTGTCGTTACTTGGCCCTCCTCCTCCTTCGTCCTTGGCGGTGCCCCCGCCGTCCGTAGATAAGCCGGTGGACCCGCGCATGGCCCGCAAGGCCCTGCCACCGCCTGTGGACCCCCGCCTGCAGCCCCAGAAATCGGCTTTGAAGCAGCCTTCGGAAGCATCGCCCAGCCCTCCTCCTCCTCTCCCCTCCGCGGCCCCTCCACCTCCGGCAGCTTCGTCAGCGTCAGCCTCTTCCTCCACGATCGCGCCCTACGACCCCAGACTGCTGTCCTCGGCCGGGCGTGGGGGGGCTGGGCAAGGGGGCGCGAGCAGCGTCCTAAGCGGCATCAGTCTGTACGACCCACGGACTAACAAACCAGACAGTCCGGGCGGTGCTGCTGCTGCCGGTAACGGTTCTCCCGGTTCGTCATCCGATTCCAAGCCCGCCGATGCCACCACAACGACAACAACAATGGCAACGACGAAACCCAAGTCTAAAGAGCCTTTGTTTGTGCGTAAGTCTGCGCTGGATCAGCCCGAGCCGGAGAAGAGCGCAGATGGACCGGCCACGGATCGCTACAACAGCTACAACCGGCCGCGGCCCAAGCCGGCGCCGTCGCCCAACTCTGCATCCGCCGCAGCCGGGGGCTCCTCCTCCTCCACGGATCAGACGGAGGCTGTCCCCGCCGGGGTCCACAACCTGCCCGTGTCTTCTCTGTTCGCCATGGTGAAACAGGGCGCCAAGCCCGGCGGCGGTACGGGCAGCCCGTTCGGCGGCAGCAGCCCGGCTCAGCCCGGCAGCGATCAGGCCGCTGCCGCTGCAGCCGGCACCGACCAGGACAACGCCTCGCTGAAGGAGGTTTTCAAGGGCTTCGATCCCACCGCGTCGCCGTTCTGTCAGTGACCCCGACACCAACCCAACCCACATGTTTTAGACATTTCTGAACACTGAACAATAATGAGGTTAAGAGGAGAGGTAGATGCAGAGCAGCGCACTGAAGAGGCAAACAAACCCCTGCCTCCTGTCGGACTGGTTCCCTAAATGAACCGCGACAAACGTTTTCTTTTCTGACGACGTCATTCGCCACACCTACTGTATACACAGACATCTCATACACACGCGCACACACTCATACACACACACAACCTACGACAGTGTTGCAGAGCAGATTCTATAAATAAGTTTTGTTTGTTTGTTTTTGAGGGGGGGGGGGGGTGGATGACAAATATCTATTTTAAAGGAAACCCGAAAGATGTATATATTATATATATATATATATAAATGATTTCTCTTATTCAACTCCATACTTTAATTGGCCATAATTATTACAGGCAGCAAGAAATGCATTGAAATCGACCCATACCTTTAGCTTACTACATCGCGTTTCATCAATTTCACACGTTTTTCCCCCCATCGATTTCACATATTTTTGTTTTCTTTTATTTTTTTCGGCAATGCCACACATGACTTTTTCATGTTTTCGCAATATTCAACTTGAGTCCTTGGCGTATATATTGTCGCTGTCTGAACTGCCGTTTTTTTATCACGTCAGCATGCATTCACTGCCGCGCATCGACTTCCTGTGGAAATACTTACAGACATTAAAAGAGAAAGAAAGAAAAACGTAACTCTTTGCTTGACTTGATCAAAAAGAAAACTTTTTTTTTAGTTGTTTTACCAATTTGTCGCCGTCAAAGTCTGTTTGCTCTGAGGATGAACTCTGAGGACTATTTAACGTTTTAATGTTCTGTTTTTTTGTCGGTCTGTTTGATGTTTCATTGTTCATACCTCAGAAAAAAAATCCATAAAACTCAACCTTGTTGTCTGTGCTCTTATATGCCCAGTCGGTATCGGCTGTCGCTGAAACCTGCTTTGGTACAGCACTGGACTTGTTTGGAGGGAGTGTCCTTTGGCCCCCAAAAAACACAGCTGACCAATGGCCACTCCCTCCAGTGCAGTACCAAAGCAGGCGTCATTGAACAAATCATTAAGCTGGGGTGAAAAAAGCAGAGCCGCAACTCCACTGTAGGACTATGAGTCGAAACGTGTTGGGACGTTCAAGTGCTGTAACACTTTCAGAATCTGATGCTTCATGAAGGAATATTAATCTATTTTCCTCGAATTGAACCACCGATTTGGTCCTCGCGTGTTTAAAATCTTCGTGATGTGCAGTTCATTCACCTTTTTTGGCTTTACGTTTATCATGGATTATAGTATAATTCTCTTCAAATAAAAGCCTTACAAAAGTTTTCCAGACGAGTGGTGTTTTCAAATCCCTGATGCAAAAACAAATTGAGCTTATTGTCGGGAGCCGTCGTAGTAGTGGATAAAAGATGAGACGTCCTTCCAGCTGATGTGGGATAAGATAAGTGGCCTGAAGTTGAAAATCAGGCTTAAACTACTCCCTTTTGATGTAGCTACTATGCAACCGCAAAAGAAATGCTTCTAATTGCACAGTTGAGATGGAGAGGAGTTTAAGCCCTTTTCCAGTGACAAATCATAATAAACCAATGCCCATTCCTTCTACTGCTTGAATAAGTTAAGTGTCAGCCTCAACAGCAGATTTCCACTTTGCAAATCAGTTATTAACACCCATGGGGCCATGTGGCAAAAGCACCCTCCATTTAGACCATTACAGTGATTTTTGACTGCTAAATTCCACCGATTTGATACGAGAGCAAACAAATCAACAAAACTCCTAGAGCAGAAGTAGTTTATTTCCTATTTCACTCTTGAGTGGAAAAAACACTGGAAGCTTCTGAATGGAGTGTGGATCCTGGCTCTGTGCAGTACCTCATATGACCTGCAGGGCATCATGAGTGCTTATAACCGTGGACTCATTATACCTTGCTTTTTTACACTTCAAAGGGTTTCTTGGAAGGGGAGGGGGAGTAAATTGGGATTGTTTGAGCGGAATTATTAGAAGCGGGATTTTTGAAACTTCTCGTCCTCTCGTTCAGACATAACAGAGTTTGGCCTCTTAGACTTGAGTACATGCTACAGACACCTCATGGCGTAGATTGTACGACCAGTTGGAAGTTAAAATTTCAACTAGTTGAGAAGCTCCGGCGCACTGTCCATCTAACATAAAAATATTGTTTTAATTTATTTTTTTATACTATGGTTAATAATGTGCACTCAATTTTTGACCTTTTTGAACTTATTTGTTTTATATCATACGATTGTGTTATTACTCTCGTTTTACCAGCAAACTAAACTGGGCCCACATAAGTTTGGAAGCCCAACTTTGGGAATTATTTTCTCCACATTTAACAATGCCAATTTGTATTATGTCTTATATGCTTTTAATCATTGATTAGTCACCTTTGCAATAAAGGTGACGTGTAGAGGGCGGACATTCCTGGAATGAGTAACACTGCTAAATGTGTGGCCTGCAGCCCCCAAATGAAATGTTCTGTTGTACACACTTGTTTTGAACTTTCAAGTGTTGGCAGGTGTGCGGCAGTCACAGGTGTGCACCACTCAGTCACAGGTGTGTGCCAGGCACATAAGCATGGGTCCTGTGCCTGGGTTCTTGATGTTGCATATGGTATTTTATGATCCCATATCTTCCGAAACTGTCTGAAAGCAAGTGTTGATTTGTGTGTACAACCCACAAGTTTAGCAGTGTTACTCATTGCACGAATGTCCGATCTCTACACGCCATACCTTGTTGTAAAAGTTGACTAATCAACAATTAGAACGATATATGACAATACCAAATCGGTCTTATTAAGGTGGAGAAAAGAAGTTAGGCTTTTTCAAAACTTATGTGGTGTAATGAGAGCAGAAAAGACTTGTAATTTTTGTGTATAAAGATTCAAACTAACATCTACTATTAACTCAATCCCGTGAGGACTTTGAAGGGGTAAAGGCCTGTCAAGTAAGGAAAAAGAAAAACATGTACAATTTATTGTTCCTTTGTTTTATTGTTTTTGTTTGTTTTCTTGGGAGGGCTGTGTTTGCCCCCCTTTGTAAATCTAACTTCTCTCTGTGTGGGGAAGGGTTGCGTTTTGTAATTGTACACACTATAGGTGAGGTTGTGAAAGTATCTAAATAAAAGCAATACATGATCAACCACTTCAAGGTGAATGTTATTTTGATTTTTTTTTTATCGTTGACTGTGGTGACATAATTTAGTGGAGACCAGATCCAAACTGTTCATTTGAGGGACAGAAGTGTTTCATGTGGGGGAAACGTTACGGGTCTGAATTATCCATCTTTATTACTCAAAAAATAATTCAGGATTCAATTAAAAAAAATCAACTGTTTTCTTTACACACGGCAGTAGAGTATTAGTGTTGCACTTCTGGACTGAGTGTAGAAATACTTTATAAAGCACATATTAGGTCATTTGAACACTGATGCCTGTCAGTCACAATCTGGGACAGGGTCTCAGTTTGTGGGACACCTAACAGGTCTTTGAGGCAATTCAGGCACTGTCCCACGCAAAAAAGGGACATCTGGTCAACCTAGTGTGGTCAAACTATTCCTTGAACAGTGGGTTATTACTCATTAATGTAATTGCAAGTGTGTGAAATGTAAACCAGGCAGAAATGTCAGAAATGTGTGTGCCTTTGTCCTTTCAGTTCACAACTTTCGTGTACGTTATGCAGCTCACAAACACGATTTATTAGGAGGAATAATAAACACAAAACAAATGATTTCAACATGGCAGCCCATAGCACTTGTATTACATACTGTACCAACCCATAGTAGTACTTGCAGTACCCTCCTAGGTAGTTTAGATAGCACCTCATTAGACTGAGATAGCAGTGACTTAAATAAGATGCCTAATGTATTACAATGTATTAACATGTTCTAGTGCTTACATTGTAAATTGTAAACTTTATCTGTATGATGCATTGCAATGTTTCTAGTTAATGTAAATCAATCTGGATTAAGCGTGTCTGCTAAATGCCTGAATTGTAAATTGAATCCGAGACTCCGCAGAATCCAATGCACTACCAGTTGCATAGGTCTAATTTGTGGGGATGTTGTGCCTGGATCATGGCTGGGTGCTGCAGTACTGGGGTCTTGGTGGTGGTGGTGGGGGTGTATGTAGTTGTTGAGGAAGCTGAGGACACATCATTCACATACCATGGTCCACCGGTAACCTGTTTTAACGCTTTCCTGTCATGCCATACGTGTGTGTGTGTGTGTGTGTGTGTGTGTGTGTGTGTGTGTGTGTGTGTGTGTGTGTGTGTGTGTGTGTGTGTGTGTGTGTGTGTGTGTGTGTGTGTGCGTGCGTGTGCGCGCGCGTGCGTGCGTGTGGGTGTGACTCAATTCCTGCTCCCCTCCCATCCTGTAACACTGGCTCCAGAGCGACTAGTTGAAGCTGAAGCAGTTATATTATGAAAGTCAATGAGACAAAAATACCACAAGCACACACACTCATCATTCACCCTGTTCAAATAGTCCTTGACGTGTTTCTGCTTGCACAACACACACACACACACACACACACACACACACACACACACACACACACACACACACACACACACACACACACACACACACACACACACATGCATACACATACATACATACAATTCAACTAAAATGGTTTTATTAAGAAAGAATGTTTACATTACCAAAGCAAGAAGCACAATACAACAGTACAACAATACAATCAGAATCTTCAATACCTCAAGTTCTTGTCAAGATGTCTTGGTGCATTAGACCAGGGGTTTTCAACAGGTGGTCCAGGTGGTCCCCAGCTAAGTTGGTTAAATAGATGTAACTCTCGAGAGTGTAAAAATGGAACCAAATGGACCCTTGCGGGTCAAGAGTTAAAATATTCATCATGTGAATTAGTCAAAGTCTACACAACTAGAAGATTAATCACGGTTTAATTCTGTATGTTTGACTGTTTGGTTTCCCAAATTTAATCCAGGCTGGAATTGTGGACAAAAGCAAAATAAATATTGGGGCTGTTGGGTCTGTGGAACTAAAATGTCATCAAATGGTGGTCGGTGGCGCAAATTCTCAATAAATGGTGGGCCCTGGTATGAAAAAGGTTGAAAACCCCTGTATTAGACGGTTGTGTCTCTGATGTCTTGGTACAGTGGACAGTATGTGTCTGATGTCTTGGTACAGTAGACAGTATGTGTCTCTGATGTCTTGGTGCAATGGACAGTATGTGTCTCTGATGTCTTGGTATATAGACAGTATGTGTCTCTGATGTCTTGGTCAGTGGACAGTATGTGTCTCTGATGTCTTGGTGCAGTGGACAGTATGTGTCTCTGATGTCTTGGTGCAGTGGGCAGTATTATGTGTCTCTGATGTCTTGGTGCAGTGGGCAGTATTATGTGTCTCTGATGTCCTGGTACAGTGGACAGTATGTGTCTCTGATGTCTTGGTACAGTGGACAGTATGTCTCTCTGATGTCTTGGTGCAGTGGACAGTATGTGTCTCTGATGTCTTGGTGCAGTGGGCAGTATTATGTGTCTCTGATGTCCTGGTACAGTGGACAGTATGTGTCTCTGATGTCTTGGTACAGTGGACAGTATGTCTCTCTGATGTCTTGGTGCAGTGGACAGTATGTGTCGCTGATGTCTTGGTGCAGTGGACAGTATGTGTCGCTGATGTCCTGGTACATGGGACAGATGGTTAGGAAGTGTTTAGCTCGGTTTGCACTCGTTTTTTGTGCAGTGGTACACCCCACTCCACGCGGTCTTAACATGTACTGCAACTAACACACTCCTTATGACTCAGCTAAAGACTATCCAAGGGGAATACCCTACAGTACCCGTAGTGTTTTTGTGGAGGTGGAACTAAACCGGTGACTAAAATGAATTGAGTTTCGCAATGAGTTGATTCTGAAGACATGGTCCTTGATGATGACAACAGCAGCTGGCCTATTCTCTGGATTTCCTTGGAAGTAAGTCATCCTGTTGACTGTTGATCAGCCAGCAGTGAGTCTCGGGACTGAGGTGACTGGCAGTGAGTCAGTGAACCGGGACAACAGTTAGGGCATGTAATGAGATATTTCACTAATCTGGGAACTAAATCGCTGCCGAGAAATGTCTCCACAGCAATGTGTTTCTAATGGTGTCTATTAACATGTACTAAAGTGTTGAAATTCAACTCCTGTGGGGAAACCTCATAAAGTACTGCTCAAGTGGCAAGTGCAATCTTGGAATGTGGTTGGTTCAAAAAGGGTTTCCAGATTCTTTTTATTTTTAAATGTTCCAATAAATGATGCATTATGATGAACACAAGGCTAAAGGAAATCAAAGAGAGAGTTGTATCTTCTGACACTGCTGCCCTAATCTGCTCTGCAGTGTTCAGAGAAGTTCTACGTGGTGCAGGGTATATATAGAAAAGATAATCTTCTTAAGGCTGACATGGGCTGGCTGGGATTTGGAGAGCTGGGACTCTGTAGGCTACTGTACTGTGCTGTACTGGGCCATTACTTTGTAGTACCGATTGTTGACGGATGGGGGCGCCCTATGTGGATTCTGAACATAACGGACTGGAGGTTTTCGCCTCTCTCCCACCAACTTTGACTGAATCATTCTTCACTCATCCCACCCTCATCTCTCTCTCTCTCTCTCTCTCTCTCTCTCTCTCTCTCTCTCTCTCTCTCTCTCTCTCTCTCTCTCTCTCTCTCCCCCCATTATAATAGAAAATGATTCCCACACACTGCACTTAATGAAAAGGAAGTTGGGAAATAATGGAGATGTTGTTCTTTCTGAGTGGTAGTGGATTATGAAGAGCTGCTGTCAGATTTAATACTACTATAGTGCTGCTTAGTCACTGCTGTTTTTGTTTTGTTTTTGTTCTACCATGATGCCACTCTCTTATTCCATTTGTAGGTTATTTCTCTAACATCTGTCTGAGTTTTTGTTTTGGTGCTCCCGTGTGTTTTCTATCCCATATCACATCCCATATTATCTAGTTTGAACAATCAGTCCTTCATATCATATAGGCTAGGAGCTTTAAATTTCTCTCAGGAACAGCTTGTAGGATTTTTCAAAATGATGTCATCAATGCACCCTCTTTTGTTTCCTCTTCTTCAGTTCTAAATTTGCATTTCCACTTGGTTTACAATGTCCAATATTGTTGATTTTCCAAAATGACATGTAATGGAAACAAGTCTGGTTTTATATTGCATCAGTAGCCTATTATAATGACTACTATAAAATATCCTCCATATCAGTGCCCCCACCACCTCAGGACACGTACTGCAGCTAAACTGTAAAAACCATTAGAAATAAGCTTGATGGACATACAATATGATATTATGTATTAAAAAACAGGAATCCATGTTATTTGCACAGTTAGTTGCACTGTTTTGTTTTTTTTTTTTTTTTTTTTTTGTACAGGCTAGGCCAGCTGATAGTTATGACATTAATTCCGTGGGGTCTGATTCATTCTAGATGCCAGCATGAACACTCATCCATTATGGTGCACAGAAAACAAACAACAAACACCCAAATGAAACACACACAGTCTTAGCGTTATGAGACGGCAGCTGCACTCCTCCGTTCCAAAACGAATCAAAATGGTTTCTGTAAAAAGAGTCTGCTATCACTTTAAAAGCGACATTTCACTTGGACATTTTATCATCTATACTCAGCCTTATGTAAACACCCTAGACAGTTTATAAGTTACTCCATTCAGTATTTAGATACCATATTGTCCCAAATATAAGACCTCTCTGGTTACGACCCCCATTTATCAAGACTCATTTGTGGAAAAGGAACATTGCATATCAAATAGTATACCCCACAAATATATATACGACCCAATTTCTTAGGATATTTGCATGGAAAACAACAACACCATATAGTCTTATATTCAGGCCAATAGGGTATTTGATGTTCATTTTAGCTGCCCTGCCCCCTTCCTATAGAAACCCATAATAACTTAAAACAATATTTTTAAAATAAAAGAAAACAGTAATGAGCAGTTTTTAATGAATGGTTAAAATAAAGTTTTAAGTCATAATGGGTTTGTATGGTAAAGGGATGGGTCAGCTAAAATGAATATCAAATATCTAAATACGGAATCAAGTAATACGTAAATATTTTTTGTGTTCACATGAGCCTGAGTAGATGATAGTGTTTTTCTTTTCTTTTCTTTTCTTTTTTATGTGAAATATCCCTGTAAGAGCCATTTGAGCCTCTAAACAGTTTCCAATGATGTCCACTGAGGGGTGTGGTCACGTCTAGGTTGGCAGGGTATTTAATATCAATCAACCACCAGGTGTTGTTGAGAGGCAAACCGTTTCAGACTGTGTTCAGGAGGCTGTTGTCTATCATTTTTATTTATGTTGATGAAGTGATATAGGCCTGCAGAGACAGATAATAAATCTTCATTAAACCAACTACTGTATATGGAAATGTTTGGGCATCACTTTCTGGAGAACATGTCTTAACTGCTATAGCATCTATCTGACTATTACGTGTAAGGAGAGTTTGACCAAATGTTGACTATACGTATGCCCTTATGGTATGTCGGGCTACCCACTGAGTGAAGAATCAATGGCCATAATGCAGACTGGGTTTAGAATAATTGTCCTCCTCCTCTATGATAAATGTGTTTCATTGTGTTTAGCTTAGGTTCAAAAATACACATTCCATATATACAGGGTGGACAGGCCACAGTTGACCAACAGTTGTACTGTTTTCCTTGCACCCCCAGTAAGACAATCACACAAACATGTGATAGTTGCTTGGTCTCATGATACAACCTGATAGTATCCACTGAGTGATTAACTCACTCACAGTTGATTAATCAATCACCTCTGTCTGAAGGTGATGGCAAGACCTCCAACCTCATAGCCCCACATACCCCCCCCTTCCACACACACACACACATACTGTATGTGCAATAAGTGCACCCAGTTCATTTGTATTCCATAGCAGATTGATAAAGTTGGATAAACCTTCAGCCTTTAGCCTTTATGTGCAGCCACTTTTGGATGTACAAGTATGGTTCTAGAAGAAGAAATAAATGGTGCATTATAGTGTTGCATCCAAGCATCCAAGGCGCTTTATGTAGACAATGTAGACAGTGTGTGATGCAATGTGCATCACACACTGATGGTGGTGGAAACCATGCACAGTACCGACCAGCACATCAGGAGCAATTAGAGGGTTCAGTGTCTTGCTCAAGGACACTTCGATACCCACTCTGTGGGAGGAGCCCGGTTTCGGACCAGCAATGTTGTGATGGTTACCATCTCGTGACTCTGATCCACTGTCGTCCTTGGTAGGGTGACCAGATGTCCCTCTTTGCGTGGGACAGTCCCAGTTTTGTTGTCTCTTTTCTTGTTTTAGATGTGCTTTTAAGTCTGTTAAAATAACCCCAGTATTCTCCTGGTGCCACTATATTTCCAGAGAGGCCACATTGCATGTACTGCCGTATCGAAAATAGCTGATCTACAAGCTGAAATCATGTCGCAGCGTGACACGTTTTGAGATTATTTTTCTGAATATGACATCGAGATCTTAATAATTTGCTACACGTTTTCCTAGAATCCCTACTTGTCTCATACATGGCAATACCTCCGTCCCTAAAGCAGTTTAGATCTGGTCACCCTAGAAGAAGAAGAAGAAGAAGAAGAAGAAGAAGAAGAAGAAGAAGAAGAAGAAGAAGAAGAAGAAGAAGAAGAAGAAGAAGAAGAAGAAGAAAACAACAACACAAAGGAATTCATATTCATATTTATGTCAGTGGAATAACAAGTGGATATTCTTGAACTGTACAGTCTGATAATTGCCGATATCTGTATTACTTTTGTTTACTCTTCATTTTTTGTTTCATGATTATAATTGTGTTTAGAGCCAGCTTTATTATAGTTTAGCTCCTCTGCCTTAATACTGTACTAAATCACTTGTGGGACAATTGGTATTTCTTGCAATAATATTATTGTTATGTCATCCCATCCACATGGGATAAATAAACTCCACCCGTACAAGTTGTACTCAAGTATATTCAATTTAAGGCACAAAATATACAGTTTACAGAAAGAAACCGGAGTATCTGGACAGTTAGTTTGCAGGCCAAAGAACATTAGCCAGATCAAATAAAATAAAAACATGAAATAAAAACATATAAAGCACATGACATCTTTTTTCTCCCCCTCAACAATCCGGATGAGACAAATATACCCTCTGTTTACAGACCTTGAACAAAAAAATGATCACTAGTTGACAGTGTTTGGCAGTAGCAAATAACCACACATATTACTGTAATAATAGGTTCTTTTCCAGCAAAAGTTGTGTAACGATATCACTCTGCCAAAATGGGTAACATGTAGTATGTTACTCCACCAAAACACGCCTCATTACTTTTGCGTGAAAATAGAACAGATTTACAAGCTATCAACAGATAACAACAGAGATGTGCAGTAGTTTGTAGATCCTAATCCACCGCAGCATTCTGAATACATGACCTACACTGCAAGATGTCTGTAAACAGATTGTGTTGTACATCTCGATCTGTTCTCTAACTTCTCTTGCGGGTGGGAATGGGGGGAACGAACATAACATGTTTGATTGAAGTTACTCTAATATTGGCCTAATATTGGCCAACACTGCTGGTAGAATAGATAGCTAGCTGTGGCCTTCAGCTGTGACCGTTGTGATGAATAGCCATTGCAGTGTATAGAGTAGTATAGTGATGAACACGCTGACATCACTGGGCTGGTATGTAGATCTGTTCTACATGTGACAGGGCTCTTTGTGGAGGCCACATGCTTCTGGTGCTTCTGCGTGCGTGGTGCATGTGTCATGTGTGTGTGTGTGTGTGTGTGTGTGTGTGTGTGTGTGTGTGTGTGTGTGTGTGTGTGTGTATGTATGTGCACGTGTGCGCGTGTGTGTGCACGTGAGACAGTGTGCAACCGTGTGTGACACGTGTATGTGTGTGTCCCTCTATAGGACAGTGCTGGCACCCCCCCCCCCCCCCCCGCATACGCACACAAACACACACACACACACACACACACACACACACACACACACACACACACACACACACACACACACACACACACACACACACTTGTGTGTTCCTGAGTGTAAATGTCTGACAGTGCCCTAGGCAGGGCCTCCGTATGGAAGTCCTTCCATGTACAATGAGACCTCACAGTGTTATGATCACTCATATCCATAACGCTGTGTAGCAGAGCATGGCTGTAGCTGGGTTGAGTCATTGAGGCGCTCGATCTGACGCACATGGGGTCAATTATGATCATTAGGACCAATTGTGTGTGTGCGTGTGTGTGTGTGAGAGAGAGAGAGAGAGAGAGAGAGAGAGAGAGAGAGAGAGAGAGAGAGAGAGAGAGAGAGAGAGAGAGAGAGTTTGTGTGCATTTAAAAGGACTTTTAATATGCGTTCTAGTGTGTGTGCTAAATGCCTTGGGGTTTTTCACATTTTGCTATAATTCCCATGTGGCCTCTGTGCACTTCACACACACACACACACACACACACACACACACACACACACACACACACACACACACACACACACACACACACACACACACACACACACACACACACACACGCACACATACGCACACACATGCACACGCACGTGCACATGCAAGTACATGCAGTCTTCAGCCCTTTCCGCCCCCATTTCCTGTCCTCGCTGAAAGAATTCCACCGATCACTGCGCTGCTCTCCTCCAGAGACTGCATGCATCCTTTCTCTCCTCTCCATTATCCCCTCATTCCCTCTTGACACATGACCCTATCTTACATGTCTACATGTATAGATAGAAGATACATGTCTACGACTGTCCATCTCTGCAGCTTTCCAAACCAATCAATCACAGCCTTAAAAGTAATAGAGACAACTTTTTAGCCAAAAATCAAAAGCTACGTTGCTTCTACTTTGATGCAGCAGTGTCCTGCAGACGGTCCAGAACTTTGTTGTTGTCAACAAATCATGAAAACAAAACATTTGTCGAGCTCAGGAAAAGCGGTGCTAATTAGTGTGGTGGGTTGTGTGGGTTAAGGCAGCATTTTAGCCAAGCAAACAGTGGAGCCGACATGGAGTTAGATTCTGTTTTTAAACAAATCTTTTTACAAATACAGTGTTTGTACACACTGAAGTTGCCTCTATTACCTTTAAATGTAAACAAAAGTGGACAATCAACACAGCATTGTTTTAATCAAGCATGACTATAGCTAAACAGACGTGTTTTGACAGTACTATGACTATACCGTCTGACTAAGTTAAAAATAAATGGCCTTTTCAGGATGTCGACTGAAACTATAGACTGAATCAAGAATCAAGAATAGACATGTCTAAAATGTGACTAAAAAAAATGCTTGCCAAAAACAACACTGGTATTACTTTTGTGAGGAAAAATATATAAGCAACCAGGTCCAGCCTTAGAACACTAAAACTGTACCTTAAATATACTGTACCTATATCTGACTTAAGTCAGTTACTTTAAATTAATATACTTTAATTTCTTCCATGGATAGAAACAACTAAGCGTTTCATCCAAAATGTGACTGAAATAAATCAGCAATTTGTCCAAAAGACAGACTAAGACTAAACCTGGAAAAAATGTCTGCTAAAAAAACAACAGTGGATCCTCACAGCTGTCCCCGGTCCTGCTTTCATAATAATCCCCCTCATCATCATCATCTCTGCCACGTCACTGTTCTGTTCCTTCTCAACACTATCTGTAATCTGTACTGTGTTTCCTAGGGTTCAAAGAGACATGTGTAAAGGGAGGAGGCCCTGTGTGATAACACCAACGACATCCCCTCTCTCTCTCTCAGCTCTTCACAGTGCTTGCAGGCTTAGGGTGACCAGATTTAAACCATTCATTTGAGGGACTGAAGTAGAGCATGTGCGGGACAGGCGAGCATACATTTAAAGGGGAATTCCACCCATTTTCAATATACCTTAAAGATGTTGTGTGGACATCATACAAGTTCCCCCCATTCTGTGTTCCCTAGAAATGGAAAAAATAAATAAAAATAAAAATCATTAACATGGTGAAACACAACTTGATGACATCATCAAGTTGTGTTCACCATGTCAGTGATTTTTCCTTTAGGACCTTTTTTCCTGAGAGTGAGAAATGGTTCCATTTGTACACTCTCAGGAAAATGTTGAAAATGGGTGGAATTCCCCTTTAAGAAGAAATTTGTTCACAAAAATGGCGTCCCCAGCCACTGTGCTTACTTTTACTATAAGCTTAATTAGGCTTAGGTTTAGGTATTTAGGCTTTTACAGAGTTTAGGTTTGTGGTATAGGACTTCAGTGTTTTGTAAAGTGGGACAAGTGGGAATGTGTTGCCGACGTGGTTAGCAAATTATGACGATTACAAAAAATAATAATAATAATTCAGAATTTCAATTCAAATAGCAAAAACAGCTGATCTACAAGCTACAAGATACGCAACGTGGACCCTCTGGAGTGAGTGTGGAAATATACTGTACAGTAGTGGCACCGGAGTTAAAAAAAAAAAAAAAAAAAAAAAAAGAATTAAAAAGGATCTATTGTAGGAAAAGAGCCAACAGATGCACCTCCTCCTAATCGTCGTATTCTAGTTCCGCTCCAGTCCACCGCACCCAGGCGACATTCTAGCCAGGTCAACATTCTTGTCTCCCATCAGAAGGATCATCATTCTCGCCGGGCGACAATCACTCCTCATTCATCTTTCGATCATCATTCTTGCCAGGCGGCATTCTTGTCTCCCATCCGAAGGATCAAATTCAGGCAGCCTGTACCCCAATCTGGCAGTATGGCGCCCCCTCTGAGGCCCGCCGTTTTCCATTTCGGCCAGCCCAGCGGTATGGCGCCCCCTGTTGCCGGCCAGCCCGGTGCCGCTGCTCTGAGGCCCTCTGGGCCTCAATTTGGGCAGCAGCCCCGTGCCGCTGTGAGGCCCTCTGGGCCCCAACTTGGGCAGCAGCCCCGTGCTGCTGTGAGGCCCTCTGGGCCCCAATTTGGGCAGCATCCTAGTGCCGCTGTGAGGCCCTCTGGGCCCCAATTTGGGCAGCAGCCCTGTGCCGCTGTGAGGCCCTCTGGGCCCCAGTTTGGGCAGCAGCCCCGTGCCGCTGTGAGGCCCAGAGGGCCCCAATTTGGGCAGCATCCCAGTGCCGCTGTGAAGCCTTCTGGACCCCAATTTTGCCAGCAGCCCCGTGCCGCTGTGAGGCCCTCTGGGCCCCAATTTGGGCAGCATCCCAGTGCCGCTGTGAGGCCCTCTGGGCCCAAATTTGGACAGCAGCCCAGTGCCGCTGTGAGGCCCTCTGGGCCCCAATTTGGCCAGGCCGTCATTGCCATCGGCACACAGCAGCAGCTGCAAACGCTGCAGCAGAAAGTTCACCAATTGCAGCATCAGCAGCAGCTGCAGCAGCTGCAGCAGCTAAGCCAGGAACTGCTGCAGGAAAGGCAGCAAAGGCAGCAGTTCCAGCAGCAGCTGCAACAGAGTCACCAGCAGTGGCAACAACAGTTGCACCAGCAGCAACAACAGCAGTGGCTGCAACACCAGCAGCTGCGGCAGCACGAGCAGCAGCTGGAGCAGCACGAGCAGCAGCTGGAGCAGCACGAGCAGCAGCTGGAGCAGCACAAGCAGCAGCTGGAGCAGTGTGGCCAGCAGCAGAAAGTTCACCAATTGCAGCATCAGCAGCAGCTGCAGCAGCTAAGCCAGGAACTGCTGCAGGAAAGGCAGCAAAGGCAGCAGTTCCAGCAGCAGCTGCAACAGAGTCACCAGCAGTGGCAACAACAGTTGCACCAGCAGCAACAACAGCAGTGGCTGCAACACCAGCAGCAAGTGGAGCAGCACGAGCAGCAGCTGGAGCAGCACGAGCAGCAGCTGGAGCAGCACGAGCAGCAGCTGGAGCAGCACGAGCAGCAGCTGGAGCAGCAGCTGGGGCAGCACGAGCAGCAGCACGAGCAGCAGCTGGAGCAGCTGGAGCAGCACGAGCAGCAGCTGGAGCAGCTGGAGCAGCACGAGCAGCAGCTGGAGCAGCACGAGCAGCAGCTGGAGCAGCTGGAGCAGCAGCACGAGCAGCAAGAGCAGCAGCACGAGCAGCAGCTGGAGCAGCACGAGCAGCAGCTGGAGCAGCTGGAGCAGCAGCTGGAGCAGCAGCTGGAGCAGCACGAGCAGCAGCTGGAGCAGCACGAGCAGCAGCTGGAGCAGCACGAGCAGCAGCTGGAGCAGCTGGAGCAGCTGGAGCAGCACGAGCAGCAGCTGGAGCAGCACGAGCAGCAGCACGAGCAGCAGCTGGAGCAGCACGAGCAGCAGCTGGAGCAGCACGAGCAGCAGCTGGAGCAGCACGAGCAGCAGCACGAGCAGCAGCTGGAGCAGCAGCTGGGGCAGCACGAGCAGCAGCTGGAGCAGCACGAGCAGCAGCTGGAGCGGCTGGAGCAGCACGAGCAGCAGCTGGAGCGGCACGAGCAGCAGCTGGAGCAGCACGAGCAGCAGCTGGAGCAGCTGGAGCAGCAGCTGGAGCAGCTGGAGCAGCACGAGCAGCAGCTGGAGCAGCACGAGCAGCAGCTGGAGCAGCTGGAGCAGCACGAGCAGCAGCTGGAGCAGCACGAGCAGCAGCAGCACGAGCAGCAGCACGAGCAGCAGCTGGAGCAGCACGAGCAGCAGCTGGAGCAGCACGAGCAGCAGCTGGAGCAGCACGAGCAGCAGCACGAGCAGCAGCTGGAGCAGCAGCTGGGGCAGCACGAGCAGCAGCTGGAGCAGCACGAGCAGCAGCTGGAGCAGCTGGAGCAGCAGCTGGAGCAGCTGGAGCAGCACGAGCAGCAGCTGGAGCAGCACGAGCAGCAGCTGGAGCAGCACGAGCAGCAGCTGGAGCAGGACGAGCAGCAGCTGGAGCAGCACGAGCAGCAGCTGGAGCAGCTGGAGCAGCTGGAGCAGCAGCTGGAGCAGCACGAGCAGCAGCTGGAGCAGCACGAGCAGCAGCTGGAGCAGCAGCTGGAGCAGCTGGAGCAGCACGAGCAGCAGCTGGAGCAGCACGAGCAGCAGCTGGAGCAGCACGAGCAGCAGCTGGAGCAGCACGAGCAGCAGCTGGAGCAGCACGAGCAGCAGCTGGAGCAGCACGAGCAGCAGCTGGAGCAGCACAAGTTGCTGTGAGGCTCTCTGGGCCCCAATTTGGCCAGGCCATCATTGCCATCGGCACACAGCAGCAGCTCTAAACGCTGCAGCAGAAAGTTCACCAATTGCAGCATCAGCAGCAGCTGCAGCAGCTAAGCCAGGAACTGCTGCAGGAAAGGCAGCAAAGGCAGCAGTTCCAGCAGCAGCTGCAACAGAGTCACCCATACGTAGCTGAAGTAGTGGTTGCATGCCCTTTAAGCGAAACAAATGCCTCCAACGCCCACCGACCCATCAAAATACTTATCTACTTCTACTTATGAATATCAATATCACCCAGGAGTCATACATGTCAGAATTATTTGAATTAGACCCACTGCACCAGTTTTTTATCATAACAATGGCCAAATTAGGTCTTCGGAATTGCAAAATGACCTTGACCATGACCTTTAAAGGTCAAAAACACCCAAAATGGTCATAACAACATCAGAAATGAATTCCCCACCCCCAAATTAGTCAGGATCGAGGTATTGCATGTGTATGTGCAAAATTGCGAACAGGTATATATGCTAAGTACTGGACTATAGGGCAATTGAACACCGTCAGTCACTGTCAGACAGGATCTTAATTTGTGGGACACCTGAAATGTATTGGAAATGAGGGACTGTCCCACGCAAAGAGGAACATACTGGTCACCCTAGTGCTGTCCGAGTTTCACAGAACACTCTAACTTACTGTAACAGCACCAGACAATACGGTAGTTACTGTATACCTCTGATCCTGTCTCTTATCAGTGAGTGAACATCCAATATTTGTTTTGGCAAATGAATGAATTGTACTGAATTATTTGGCAAGTATTCATGTTCTCAGAACCCTGACTCACTTTACCGCCAGCGATGCAGGAATTGATTCTGGTTAAAGGAGAACTTGACTACTTCACTTCACCACTAACTTATTTTGATATATAATTGGTCCTCACTAGGGGTGTAACGATACATTTTATCGTTTCGATACCTGTCACAAGACATGGTTGACGATACGATACATGGACGATACTGGGTCATTCTAACGATACAAAGTATTTAAAATACATATCTTTTACATATATATATTTTTTCTTTTATAAAAAATAAATTTGATGTATCATTATTGCAATTGATTATCTGCAAAGAAAAGTGATTTGCATTCCAAGATGATACGATAGTCAATATTGCTGTTTTCATTTCGATATACGATATACTAAAAAAAAAGATTTTTCAATGCAGTTAGTATATCGTAACACCCCTCGTCCTCACTCATGTTCGGGTTATGAAGGCCAGTTGAGAAGTGGTGAAGTGGTACTTTAAAGAGACATTTCACCACGGCAGCAGCAGCAGTTTCATAATGAGCCAATGGAGGTGAGGTGGAGTTGGATTCAAATCTGCTTACAAACACAGATTTTGTACACACGAAAGTTGCGTATATTACCTTTAATGCAAATCCCTTCACTCTGGTGGATCCTATTGTAAACAAGTGTAAGCTTTACAGCTTTGTCCACTCACAGTTATATTAGTTCTTGCATGCATTGTTCTTGAATTGTACTTTAAATCTACAAACTGTTATTAAAAACAGTTCAATCAATCACAATGCAATGTGGTTCTTGTTATAGAAGGCTATGTATCTTCCAGAAGCGTCCACCCCACACCATTATGCGGAATAGACCTTTAGGTAAGCCCCGCCCTCTTGTCCACCCTAAGACACCTTCCAGCCGGGCTCATTCATTTACACAATAAACACTGGTTCATCTTTGGAACCAGACCTTCAAAATCTTTTCCAAATCCACCAATAAGGCATGCCCTATGTGTGTGTGACATTTATTTTTTAAAAGAATGTTTTATCATGTAGGAAAGCTATTGGTGGAGAGGTTTGTCTATCACATGTTATGCTTAGTTGTGATTGAACCATAGCAGTTTGGGGAGGGGCTTAACTAAAAGTCTATTATGCAACAGAGTGCTCGTTTTTGCCTTTTTCCACTAGTAGCCTTGATCACTGTCCTCTCTTTGAGCATAAACCCCTATGGCATAACTTCTGTGCTGACCAGGGAGGGACACTCCAATGTCAGCTCCATGATGAATGGCCTTGCTAAATTTATAAACAATGTGTCGTATTCAAAGGGAAACACCACTTCAGTACAACACAATCTCCACCGTCGGCCATCTTCACTTGCTTGGCCCCAAGCCAAGCTGTCTGTCTGTCTGTCTGTCTGTCTGTCTGTCTGTCTGTCTGTCTGTCTGTCTGTCTGTCTGTCTGTCTGTCTGTCTGTCTGTCTGTCTGTCTGTCTGTCTGTCTGTCTGTCTGTCTGTCTGTCTGTCTGTCTGTCCTTCCCCCCTCAAAAAAACAAATAACTTGCCTTGACAAATTTAACGTTTTACTGCAACTCTGTGTGGTTATTTATGGGCATTCTGTCCCCCATATAACTCCGACTCTGTTTTATAATTAAAAGAAAAGGCACTGGGAATTGATTAAATATAATAGACATGGTATTCTCAT